>VZTB01000544.1:321303-362810 GCA_013397245.1 Thryothorus ludovicianus | reverse complement strand
CTTTCCTTTCCTTTCCTTTCCTTTCCTTTCCTTTCCTTTCCTTTCCTTTTTTTCCTTTCCCTTGTTAAGTGTCATCCCTACAGATCCCTGGTGCCTTTGTTTGGACAGGAGATCTGTAAGGAATTGAGTGTAAAACCCCCAGGTAGGAGTTTGTTTCAGCATTCTTCACAGTTCCATATTCTCTGCACCATGGAGCCATTTCTGTCACAGGGTTTGAATTTCTGATAGGATCAGACAAGGAAAGCTGTGCCTGAACCCAGAGATTTTTGATGTATTTTTAAGTCTACAAATGGTCACTAAGAAAAATAAAGCAGTAAACTTAGAATCACTCCATGTGAAATCCATTTCTCCTATGGAAAATATTTGTTTTGTTTTGTTGGATTTCTTTTTAGAAAGATAAACCTGTCCAGATTTTGAGATCCTTTTTAGGAACTCTTTTTGTTTTAGTTCTTTTCAGACCAAATTGTTGCTTCCCAATTCCCATTTTGCCTTCAATAATCACAGTTTTCTTATAGCATATCAGTGCTGGCATATCTTGGACTGGATTTTGAGTGTGTGAGATTGCTGTAAAGAGTGGATTACTGTGAAGTTTTTATGTAGAAAAAAAAATAAGAGATTGAGTTTGAATTTATTTTTAAATATCATTAAATCATTGAGGATTTGCCTTAATTGGTATAAGTGCCTGTAGAAACATTTGATGATATTTAAGCAATATACTCTGATATAGCACTTTAAAATTATTTAATTTATTTAAAATAAATGTGCAATATCCCCATACCTTCTCAAATGTGCTATCACACCATTGCTGTGTTTGAAAACCTGTCTGGTCACCAAGTCTGCCTGCCACTGAATCCACCTCAGCCATGGTTATTTGTTTCCTTTGAAGCTCTTATTTTACTATTCCAAAGGAATAATGAAAAAGAAAATACATTAGGAATACATTTACTAATCCATAGGCTCAAAAATGCTGTCTGAACTTGGATTCAAGGCTTTTTCAGCTATAATTGAATAAGGCTATAACAGAATAAGACAGAAAGTAGAGGAAAGCAAGAAACTTTATGAGTTAAACATTTACTACTGATTTTATTCAGGTGCTAAAATAAATCCAGACACTTTCCTCACTTATTCATTAATCATGATTAATTATTAAAAAAATTAAAATAGGAAGTATGACTGTCCAGATGTTTTTAAACTCTCCAAGGGATTTTTTAAATTCAATCTTTTCCGGGTGTTGAATCAAGTCTAGACTCAAAGCATCTGATTTTGTTCTGGTGCCCTCACTGTTCATAAAATTGTTGTGGGTGACCTGGCTGGGACTTTGTCCATGGGGAGCTCAGGACACCACTGGAGACAGTTTGGTTCCTTTCAGGGAACCAAAGTGATAATTCATTATTGTCACCTGAGCTGTGATTAATTCAGGGATGCTAAATGCTTGCCCTAGCTAATGGGTTGGAATATAATAACAAAATTATTTTAGCAGTCACTGTAGGAATGCTTCTACAAAGCCCCGGAGGAAAATCTGTGTGTCTCTGGTAACAAATTCAGTTCAGAGCATTTCTGAGCTTCCCAAACTCCTGGATGCACAGAGGGACACTGATGGGGGCCGTGTTCACTTTGGTGCTGAGGTCCCCAAAGCTGCCACGTGTGTCCTTATTAAAGCTCAGAATGAACAAATGACAAACCCCTGCTTGGCGCCGTGGCTGGAGTGGCACTACAAGTTTCCATCCTAAATTGAGATTTGGAATTTCCTGCCTCTGTTCCCTGTTCCATTTGGGTGGCCGCTGATGAGCCCTTTGGAGAGGCTCAGTAGGGTGTTCATCAGAGGGAAGGAAAGGCTGCCAAGGAATTCAAAAGGAGTCAAACACAAAATGGCAGAAGTGCATCAGCCCAGTCATCCCAAAATCCCTGCATTTGGAGGGTCCTGTGTTGGTTTATCTTGGATTAAAGGCAGGATGTCTTCATACTGCACCAAGTCCTGGTGTTTTTAAAGGCCTGTGGGAGTTAATGTGGGTGTGGTTCTGTTTGCAGGGCAATGTCAGTAATTCAACATCTGCTCATTTGTGGAGGCTCATTTTAACCTTCAGACCTTTCATGGTTTAGTGTTGCATTAATGTTTGGACTCAATGATACATTTTCAGCCTCAGTCATTCTCTGACAACGTGATAACCAGAGGAATAAAAGATTCTTTACATTCTGTTTTTCTTTCCCTCCAGACAGAGGGGAAAATCCACCCACCATTATTTCCCCCCAACACATATTTTCTTTTAAATATTTGAAATTTTCCATTCCTACTGTCCACGTTTCGTTTGTGTCACTCAGCAGGGATGGACTTGAGCTCCTGCAAGGGAGATTCCAGGGAGAAGTTATCAGTGCACTTTTAATTAGGCAGACTGCTAATTAGAAGCAGTCATGGATAGAAGTTTCACTCTGGTAATGGATTACATCAATTAGAATGAAAGTGAAGCTATTTATTTTCAACCACCATGTCTTAAAATTATTTTTAACAATCACTAATCTTCTGCTTATGTCGTGTACTGCACGTGTGCATCATCCAACTTTTATTCATAAAATTAACATTTCAAACAATGGAGAAAGGCTCTGTGAGAATCTGGTAGAAGGAAATTAGAAAATTGGGAATGCTTTAAAACCAAGGATGCAGTGAAGGCTCAATCCACCAGTATGAAAGCATCCAACACCCAGAGACTTCAGTGAAGGTTTCCAGAGAGGCAGGAACGTTGTACCAGGCTAATAAGGATGTGGAAGAAATCAGGAATGTTTCATCCACAAACAATTCACAGAATCACAGAATGGTTTGGGTTGGAAGGGACCATAAAGATTATCCAGCTCCAGCCTCCCTGAGTTGTTGTTCCACTATTTATTGGTTGGTTTTCTGCAAAGGTTTCTATGTGTAGGTATTATTAAAGTGTGCCTCAGAATTTTCCATATTTGCAAATAAAAGCTGCTATCAACACTTACAGCCATAAAAATGTGCAAGTGTTTCAGTTGGATTTGAACTGGGAATAATGTAAAATCACAAGTGCCTGAACTATGCATCACAAATTAGAAAGATCATGTGGAGCAGAAAAAGAAACTTTCAGACTGTCATTGTCACTTAAAAACTGACACATATTTTGCACAAAGAACAGAAAAGCTGTAAATATTCTGTGAAACTCATTGTTTTATTTCTTTTTTCTTTTGGGAACACAGATGGAGGGAAAGATTATATCATGTTCATTTGTTGTAACACTGCAAGTTTCTCCTTCTATTGCAGTTTTTTCTTAATTGTCACTGGAGAGCAGCTTCCAGTGCTGATGATCAGCTTCATTAAAAATATCTTTTAGAACAGGTTTTTATTAGGTATTCTGCTCTGCTGCCACAAGTTACAAATGTGTCTACATTCCTAGCTCTGCCAGGCAATTATTATATATATTTTCTTCATATGCCTTTGAGGTCTGAGGAAAGATTTCTGGCAACTTCCCTGAGCTTTTTCAAGTTTTACAAGGATAGGAGGTGTGGATGCTATCAGACAATGGTGGTTTTTTTAGCTATTTTTACTCTCCATTGAATTACTATATTTTCTTCAGTGCAAATGATGGATTTGTTCCTCTGAAGAAAAATTGTTGGAATGCTTGAATAGTGGAGTGAAGAACTAGATTTTATCTATATGTATGGATAGAAAGCAAAGGTAAAGCAGCCTGAATATTGCCACCCTAATATTCACAATTCAAAGTTACTGCCATTTTTCAAAAGTCAAGGGTATAAAACTCCATTCCAACTGAAGTAACCTTGTCATTTCATTCTTGATTTAGGAAATCCAGTGTCCAGAAGTGTCACTCTTTTGTGACAATACATTAAGACCCTACTTGCAGTAGACAAGTGCTAAATGAGACTTGAAATACTTTGACAGCATATTACCAAGAGTTTTCTGTCATTCAACCGAAGGGAAAAAAAGCATTAAAGCAAATTTCATCCTTTTGGCCAAAAAGAAATTACAAAACATATTTATCCTACAATTTATCAGCCTGTAGAATAAACACATTCAGCAGGACCACACGAGTTTTTTACACAGTCAGGTTTGCATTAATTTAGTGATTGTTTCCTTCAATGAGGAATTCATTGTGCAGAAGGACACAGCAGAAAGTTGTTCTATATCACAATTTATTGACTCCACTGGAGGTGGAGTTCCACTCCCTCTCTCCTCTTTGCTCTCTGATTTTTGCAGTTTCTGCCTGGTCTCTGCAATCTCCTTCCATTCCCAGCTAAAGATGAAGAAAGAATTTGTGCTTATTAAATCGCAGACTTTATTTCTGTCCAGTTGACCTAAATAATTTTCACTGCATTTAGAGTGTAAGTCTAAATGTCTAGTTTAGTAAGTCAAGTCTAAATAAGTGTAATTCATCAGACCAGGAAAACAGAGCCCACAATCACCAGGTAACTTATTTCTTGCTAGTGACCTTCTCTAATAAAGAACTTTGGGCTTCTTTTTGTTTGTTTCTCTTAATGCCTCATTTATATTTTTCTCATTCCAGATTTCCTTTTGTTCTGGTTATGCGCATATAGAAAAATAAATTCTTCTTCCTCCAGCAAATTTAGCTGAGGAGCCTTAAAAATAATTTCAGCCATTTCCCTAAATTTCACCATTTCCTCAGTCATTTATTTAGAGTCATGGTTTCCAAACCTGTGACCATTATTGTTGTCCTTGGCTGTATTTTCTCCAGATATTCCAGTTGTTGGGCTGAGTGGAGAAGGAGCTGCTTCATGGGCACTCAGAATTCATCTTTATGTTTCTTTATGGTGTCTGTGTGTCTGTCCCTCCACGACCATGACATTATTGTCTCCTGTTCACATTGGGAATGGTTCATTTCAGCTTGGACTGACAATAACCCCAGAGAGCCATTACAAACAAAGAAAAAGGAAAAAGAAGCTGAAGGAAACCTGTATAAATCTGCTCCATGCCCTAATTTTTACTTTTATCCAATTTTTGAGCAAGGGCATTATAATGGAGTCATATAAATACTCCCATTACCCAAAGATCCCTTCCTTAAAAACTAACTTCAGTCAGCTGCTCACATTCTGCACTCATGATGTCAATTTTTCCCAAGTGTCTTTAAACACAAATCAAGGATTATTTTCTCAAGTTTGTCTTTTTTCACTGGCTGTTGTGTCACTTGGATGTGCTCATGCTCCACTGCTGGCTCCTGTTTATTATTGCAAAGGGAAAGAACAGGAGTACCTGGAATCCAACTGTGTTGGGCTACTTTTGTGATATTCCTAATATTGTGCCAAGGCCAAGAAACACCTTCAAGACAGTTGGTTGCTTTAATCTTCCAAAGAAGCATTTGGGGACTGCAAGAATTTCTGTGGAGAAGAAAGGAAATGTCTCAGTTTTTATCCACCTAATTGATTTATGGGCAACACGGGTGACAAGCACTGAGATCTGGTGTCCTTTCATTCCCACAGAATCATTAAAGTTTGAAAAGACCTCCAAGATTAACAAGTCCAAGCCTATTAAAAGCTGTTGATATTGAAGAAAGCTTCTAAGAACTTTGGATGCCTTGTTGTAATCTCTAACACTAAATGTTATATTCACATTTATATGAATTTGCCACCACTCCTGGATTATGTGAGCTCCTGTGGCTTCAGTGTATTCATCCCAGAAGATATTGTTTCCATTTCTTCAAAAAGGTTGTTCTCATTTATTCCAAAAGGAAAGGAACCCAGCTATTTCACTGCCAACCTTCACAGCTAATTGACACACGTTTATAAATTCTGAGTCCAGAATCTTTCTCTCCAGTGTTGTGGTTAGAACAGTAAATACTTCAGCAGTGTCATTATGCACTGATTTTCTAATAGCTTTCTGCTCAACATTGGCATTGTAAAACTAGAAAATTACCATTAATCATTCTTAAAGTGCTAAGAATACATTAATAAATTAGTTCTGTTTGATTTTTAAAAGCTGTATTTACTCCTAGGATATCAAACAGGCAAAGAAGTGTTGAGCTGGGGGACAAGAGCCAGTTCTATTTAATCCTAGGCTGCTGACATGAGTACTGTAAGTTGGATGGCAATTTCTCATTTTAACAGCTGCTTCCACCCCGTCAGTGTCCTTCAGCTCTTGCAGGTTAAGCTTTAGATCTGTGCTTAGGTGGTGTTTTTAAATTCTGAAATTAAATGACAGAAAATAGATCGGAGTAAGACCCACCTGAATTACAACATTTTGCAAATATCTTGGGCTTGGCATTTTCTATAATTTCACAGTGTTTTTGCTTTACTTGAGAAATGTGATTTAATATTCTTTGTTCTATTTTTCATTCTGATTCAGACATAAATAGAGATGAGGGCCAGGAATTCACGTCTGCCCTGCTTCTGTTCTTTGACCCAGATGAAGGAATGGTGAAGTTCCAAATTCTGCCTCATCCCAATAAGATTTTATTCCAGTTCTGCTGTTGGAAGTTGATGTTTTCTTCTGCAGCCCAGTTGCCAGGCCATGTGTATTCCAGTGGTGGTGAAGGACTGGGAAGAGCTTTACCCCACTTTTTTTCTTGTTGATAGGAATTGCAGAGTGCTCCTGAATTCCTCCCACACCAGAGCAGCAGCAGTGCATGAATGACAATGTTTCTGACCCATTTGGGGTTTTTTACCACAGTCTGGGTTGGGCTGTGCAGAATTACAGAGCCCTCCTCAGAAAATGTTCATGCCAAAGTGGTTGACAAGGCACTGTGGACGAAACTATTTCTAGACATTCAAAGACATGATAAAATGGGCATTGATTTAACTGGCAATTGTCTAGAATAGAAATGTCACAGTACAATAGTCCCAATTTAATGTACTTTTACACGTACAGTACAGAGAGAACACTCCAGCCTGTGAAAGAGAAAAATTTCATGGCATACCCAGAAGTGCCTGACTCATTGGTCTGAGCAGCTCCTTTGCATCAATCCCTGGGCTTGTTTAATGTGAAAAGTGCAATTGAGAGTGTGCTCTGTTAACTGGAATCCCACTGCTTCACTTTAATGCCTTCCCAGGGCAAAAGTATCTGAGCTGACAGAAAAGGAAGATTTCAGTTTGAGTGTTCAGGGTGGGCACAGAGCTGTGCCCTGGTCCCCACACTGACACACCCTGGGAGGGCAAAGGCTTTAAACAGATGTTTTGGACATTTTTATGGCTCCTAAACAGCCATTCACAAGGGATATGGATCCTGTCATACCTTCTTCCTCTGGAAAACCAGGAATGGGGCCAGCCCCTTCCTGTTTCACACACAACAGACACCAGCTCCTGTCACTGTGGGACACGCAAGGACACACACAGACACTTTCTCTTGAGAAGGTTAAAAACTATTTATTAAAACATCTGACTCCATATTTATAGTATTTCCACACAGACCAGGAATTGGAGGAGCGTCTGACACTTATCCCATCCCGTTGGTCAAGACAATTGTCCATCAGTTTTCACACTAAGAGAAAGTGTGGAAAAAACCTTGTATCAAAAACAGACTTTTGATAACAACACCTGTGTGTGTGATAAAGAACTAAGAACTATGAAAAACATCAAATTAGAAAGTGTCTTAGAAAAATTGAAAACTCAGGACGAGAAGCTTCCATGATTTTGCCTCACCCATGGAGGCCCACAGTTGTGATTCAAGGAAAAGGTTTGGAATGCATTTCTGAAACTTTTCCTGCTTTGTAACCACAAAAGCTGGAATTGCAACTATCTCATCTCTCATTTCCATGATCCAAAGAATACATAAAAGAATAGCTTGTGTGCATGTTTGGTAATTCAATAATAATTAAGGATATGTCTGTCACCACTCCCAGTTTCTTGCTTTCTTTGTTCCTGCTCTGACTTTCCTCATTTGCTACCAGATCCTACTGGAAGAGGAGGCACATTCCTGCTCCTTACAGTAAATGTCAGGATGCTGTGTGGAAGAGCAAATAGGTCAGATCCCTGACAGTTTGACTGCTAATCAATACAGTAAGAATTTGGAGGAATTTAATGAGTATTTTTGTATTATTTTGTATGCACATGTTCAGTATGACTTTCAAAATCCCTCTTTCTTCCACCTGGAAGCTGTTAAAGTACAGGTCACCAGTGCTTTAATACTGATTTTATCACGATTTGAAAAGTGATTCTGATGAATGATTTCATCATTGGTGTCATCATTAAACATAAGAAGTTTGATGTGGATAAATTTTACTGAAGGATTTGGTATTTTAAAGAAGATCAGAGCTGGCTGGACACATAACCCATAATTAGAGGTAAGTTCCAATACAATTTATAGGAAGGAGCAAGGCTTTAACAGCTCAAGGAAATTAATTTATCAAAAAATGCTTGTGGTCAGAGCAGGGGAGGTAGGATTAATCTTTCATGTCCTGAAGTATTTTTCGTGCATTGTTTCCATTTATAACAGAGACAGAAATCTTAAGAAAATAAAAAACAGTATTCAATATCACTTTCCAAATTTATCAAACCTAAACATCAAGCTAGGCATGGAGTTTAATTTGATGATGGAATTTACAAATTTGTTTTACAACAGCAAAAATTGGCGTTTCAGACTTTCTGGTGATTGATCTTACACATCTGTAATTTTTTGTTTCCATCCAGAAGGAATAATTTTTTTGTGTGTATAGCCTGATCCTTCCTCATCTCTTATCAGCAGGAAAAGGAGATCTCTGCTCAAAACTGAAACTCTATTAATGCTTTTTGAATTCCCTCTTTTTTTTTCTCTTGTGCACAGGGATGTGGTCTAATATTTGTCTAATAGGTGCACTGTGCTGTCAAATGGAAGATGTCATGGACTCATGGATAATTCAGGCTGGAAAGGGCCTGGGGGTGTCCTGTCCAACCTGGTGCTCCCAGAACTGGGGTCAGAGCTGGGAAATCCGTGAGGATGGAGATGGCACCACGTCCACTGGGACAGTCTGTCCTTGTGGGACACACACGGACACTCTGATGAGAAGGCTAAAAACTATTTATTAAAACATCTGACTCCATATTTATAGTATTTCCACACAGACCAGGGATTGGAGGAGAGGCTGACACCTCTCCCATCCCGTTGGTCAAGACAACTGCCCATCAGTTGTTTTCACACCAAGAGAAAATATGGAAACAACTTCATCTTATCAAAACAGACTTTTGATAACAACACCCGTGTGTGTGAGAAAGAACCAAGAACTGTGAAAAACATCAAGTTAGAAAGTGCCTCAGAAAATTTGAAAAATCAGGGTGACAATAGATCTTCATGGGGAAAAAGCACAGCCTCCATCACTGCCACACACCCCAGCCGTGCTCACAGCAAAGAGAGGAGCAAATCATCATCATAATTATGAGTGACTTTACCCTTAATGAATGGCAAGCAGCAGTATGAGAGCTGCCAGCAATGGAAATCTGAAATACCTGAGAAATTACTGGGTAACATCAAGGCAAACCCAGGGGAAAAGATAATACAGGTGACAGCTACTGGTGTTTCTGGAAAGTGAATTAATCACATTTTTCAAATCCTAGACCAGTGAAATGCTACTAAGGGGGAAAAAAAAATCTGTGCTGCTAAAATCAGTGTAAGGTGAAGATGAGAAACATAAATACAGAAAAAACAGCAGGTGTGAAAAGTGAAATCATGCAAGATGAAAACAGAGGGAGAAGAAAAGAGGAAAATCTCATTAGTAACTCGTTTGGTTTTAAATAATTAGGATGAGGTTGGAACAGGCTTGGAGCAACTTGGTGTAGTGGGAGGTGTCCCTGCCCAAGGCAGGGAGGGGAACAGGATGGGATTTAAGGTCTCTTCCAATCCAAACCATTCTAGGATTTGACGATTCTGTGAAATAAAAGAAAAATAATTGATCTCCCATTCAAGAAATGCTATTTTTAAGTTCATCTCTGGTTTTGTTTTGAAAATATGCAGCAAGTTAGAATTAGCTAGAATCATTCTCATAGCTGCTGCTGCTCTGATGGTTTATTAAAGATTATAGGGAGGAAAAAAACTTTTTATTCAACTTCAAGGGATACTTATGCTGATCCTGCTGTTAACTAATGCACCATTACATGGCCTCCTGTATCAGATTTTCTTTTCTGCAGGGGGAAAGGAACAGGAGCATAATTTAGTCAAAAACCCCCAAGCCTACTTTCAGATTTCAGGGTAAATTTCCTTTCAGTCCTTGTGATGATAAAGAAAAATGCAGTAATGCTTTATTTACCAGCAATATAGCACAAAATTGTAAATATATAAAATATAAAATCTAAAGTATAATGGATACATGTGCATAAAGTTGTTATATTGAAATAACAGTGTATTAGGAGTACAAACATGGTTCAAAATGTGCAAGTTTTGTCTCTGAACCCTCTTAGCAGGGTGCTGGACACAAGTTTTGGTTAGAACTGAACTTTTTATTTTTGCTGAAGTGTCTCTGAGGAAGTCCCCAGTATTGGAGTGTCCAAAGAGGGTCTGCAACAGGAATTCATCCAGATAAATCTGTTGTCTAATTAGTTTCCATGCAAATTAGAAGCTACCACAAAGGCTGAGTGATACAAATTTTCCTAATTCAGAGAATGAATCCTTCAGAGCTTCCACAGGGCTGTGGGGACAAAAATGTGCCAAGAGGGGTTCAGCTGATGAAAAACAGCTCTGCCAGAACATGAGGCAGGCTCTAAAACAGTATTAGGGCTCACAAAAAAGCTCTTGAAATTATATAATGAATAATTCTATAGAAATATCAGCTTTATATTGAGTTCAGCAAGCAGGTATTATGAGAGAAATTAGGAAAAGAATAAGAGAACAAGGAGACATCATTGTACCACTGTGTAAAACCACAGGGGAATAAAAGAGGTAAAAATAATGAATGTAGAACAAGAACAAATATGACTTCAAGAGTAAAATTTAATCTATTTCATTCTGCAAATGCATACATTAAATAAACTGAGATTCTTCTGCTTGGGAAAGCTATAAAGGAAACTGTGGAGAAGACATTAGCAAAATCTCAAAAAAAAGTGAACAGGGGCCTATTTCTCAGTGTTTCTTAGAATATAAGAAATAGAAAGCATGCAGTGAAACCAGAACATGCCAGTTCTAGAACCAATAAAAAGGAAAAAAACTGGGAATATATTTTGGATTTCCTTGTCATAGATGCCTTGGGTACTAACAGTGTAATAATTCCCCAATAAGGAAATACAAAAATTAGAGAAATTTATAGGAGGAATATTCACTGAAGATTATTTAACAAAATAGCCACTTACTTAGCTACTATTATCATTATTATATTATTATTATTTTTATCCTCTTGGTTTGGATTGTTGCTCTGTCCATTATATCCCATCAGTGCTGTGGTGTTTATAAATGTACAGATGTGCAATCAATAACCCAGCCTTTGGGATCAGCTCAGGCTCCTGTGCAGCTCAGGATGCAGGCAGGGCTGTGTTGTGGTCCCAGCATTCCCAACCATTCCTGGAAGATGGAGTCTCACTGTCCCCCAGCCCCCTGTGCCTCTGCCAGTTAGACTGACTACATTCAATTTTAATGGCAATATTTGAACATTTTTTAATAGTGGTATGGAAAGGTGGGGTTTAATCATGTTCCAGGACACTCTAAATACTTTTATTTTTAATGAAAAACTCTCCAAACCAAATAAAACCTCATATTATTTGCTGTACCCTTACATTTTTTAGAGCGCTATTTAATTTACACATTTACATTTTCATCTTTAACCACTTTTTTTTTACATATCTTTGCTCTCCTTATTCCTCAACAGGACAGGGTAGAAAATAAGATGAAAAAGCTCATGGATTGACATGAAAATAGGGAGGCTGGGAGAAGGACTGGGCTACTGGGATAAAGACTTGCACCAAAATAAATTTAAGCCTACTCCAGACTGAAAAGGAGTGAAAGAACCCAACCATGTCCACACAAAAAATATCTCAGGATGCTGAGGGCTTCTCACAACCTGATCAAATCCTTGCATTTCTCCCCAGGATTGTTTTTCATTTTTGCCAATGTCGTTTTGAAGTACAGCATTTTCTGACTCTAAATTCCATTTTTTTTTAAGGGTGATGAAAGGGCTGCTACAGAAGTTCTGTATATCATGTAAATCCTTAATATCGGGCAAACATAGCAAAATGTCAATTATACAGTTAATTAAATGTTAATTATAATTAGCAGTAACACAAACTGGCTCACTAGTAGAAAAAAAAACTTTTACATTTTAATGATGAGGAAAATAAACAGAATTTTATTTCACTCTCTTCATTCCAGTGCAGAGGAAGCAGCAAGTCATGGCAATTTGTGGATTGGATAATCAAATAATAAAATGATTACATACTCTGGAGGCTTCTCTTTCAAAATGTGATGTCTGCACTGTTAAATAATATATTTATTTATATATTTGTATATGTAATATATATTTGTTTGTTTGTTTATGGTTTCCTGTGTATTCCACTGGAGATTAACGCCCAGAAGGAAGAATTTCAGTTGTCAGCCCTGTTCACACTGAACTTTTAATTGCCTGCATAGCTAGGCCAGATTTAAATGAAAGAATATTTCTGGGGGTCTGGATTCTGTGATAGATAAAGGATTGCTGCCTGATTGTATCATCAAGAGTGTTACAGAAATTAAAAATCCAAAGTTAATCTGTAGCCCTAACTTTGCAGACCCTGGCCCTGTTAAATCTATTTATCCACTATTTATCTATTTGCAGGAATGGACAGGGAACAGAATCAGGTCAAGGACTGGCAAATTCATTTTCTCTTCCTGAATAAGAAGCACACTGAAAAGATAATAAATATTATAAACAAATATATTTTATGGCTTCAAGGACTTCTGACTTTTTCCCCCATTAACAGCCTTTGGATCATCACTATTTTTAATTTATTTAACAATATCTCCCTATGCATTGATTTGTAGTGCATGAAACAATTCCAATTAATGACATCTTCTAGGAAAAATATCAATAACCCTGTCAGTAATAAATGCTGTATGACATTCATTGGCAACATCTGATGACAACAATGGGCAGATTGAGTTCTACACTGAATCACAAACCATCAAATTCAAGATATTCAAGAAGTGTCCAAGGCCAGGTTGGATGGGGCCGTTTTCAGTAGTTAATTCCAATTTTGACGTTAATTCCAATTTTAAGTAGTTAATCCCAATTTTTAAGTAGTTAGTTCCAATTTTTGCAAGTTGATTTGCAAGAGCAGGACATGGAAGGACTCCACACACCAGCACAATGATGAGAAGGGTTGTTTTTGTGTTAAAAAGAATTCAGATTTTGTAGATTTTTCTAGTGCTGTAGAGTCCATTGTTGATTTAATACAGTGGCTGAAGTTCAAGCAGTTAATGTCTCACTGAGAGAATATTGAAAATTGGAGGATTTTTTGGGTTCTAGACACTTCTAGCCATCATGTTACTCTCTCCATAACTGTGGTAACTTTTTAAATATTATCAGCTTTGTGATTCCTCCAGCCTGTTTCATATGCTATAAATCACTTATTCAGGTATGTAAATTTATATTGTGTAATTTCCTTTTCTGCTATTGAACTCCCTTCTTTCTGAGCAAGACATTTTTCAAGATAGATTTTTGAGAGGACTTAAATGCTCTTTTTTTTTTTTTATTTTCAAGCAATTTGAAAATATTTTAATCTGGAGGTTGCCATAAGTAAATATTCACTTCTAGCTCATGCAAAAGAGATTTTCCAAAGAATGTGCCTAGAGCAGGCTGACATTTCATGAGTGATGATTGTCTGGTTTATTTGGGCATTTTTATGCTGCTGACACATGTCAAATAAAATCAGAGGTTCTTCTATCTTTGCAGCAATTCTTGGGAAAAAAATAGAAATAAAACCCCACCTCCCAGATCTCCTAGTTACAGTTTTCCATCTACATATTTTCTAGATGCATTCTGCACTTTTTTTGGCAATATAAGATTTCATGTTTTTAAATTTGAGTATTTTCTGAAGTCCAGTGCTGCAGTGTCATCTAAAACGATGTGACATTCTTGAATGTTAAATCTTAACTTTAGGTTATGAATTCCCACTGATTTCTTTAAGTAATTCCCCAGAAACTTAATGTGATTTCTTGCCAAGATAAGACCAGCAGCATTTGCTCCTTGAATTTGGTTTATTATTGGATATTAATGAATATCTCTAATGTTGTGTCCCCCAGATAATTCGACAGCATTATTAAAATACAATATCACCTGTTTCACTGAGGTGTTTTCTTGTAATTCTACTGAAGAACAAATATATTAGCTCCTCTATTTTTCTTTATTTCATTGTGCTTTTTGTAAATTACTTTGCTGTTCTTCTGAGAAAACTTTTAACCCAGAAAAAAGTTCAAAAACAAATCTCACCTTTGTTTGCTAAAATGCTGCTGAATTTGCAACACTGCAAAAATATAAAGCTTATTATTTAGTGCAGATAGAGATGAGGCCTCGTGTTCCTTTTATTTTACTGGAAATGAAAATTCAGATGAGTGTGGACTTCATCGTATTTCTGAACTCGTTGAGTTATGAATCTAAAGGACACCTTAATTCTACAGTAGTGCACTGAACCAGAATTGCAAACACAGAAAGCACAGGGGTACCCAGGAAAAGAGAACAAAACCTCTAAAGCAACATTTGGAGCCTTGCACAGAACTCGAGTGACTGCACATGAACAGGAATCACCCTCCAACAATGCAGGGTTTGAGATGCTTTGAAAAGCAAATACTCCAAAGGAGCCCTGAAATTCCTTGGAAATGGGAATAATGTAGAGGTGTTTATGCTTCTTTGGGAAATAAGCTGTGAGTTACGGAGATGGAGCTGAGTTTCCTCCATAATTAATAATGTGACAATTGGTTTGAGCACAAAGGCTGCTCAGCCAAGGAGGATGAAAAGGGATGAAGTGAAGAGGGGCACAAAGTTGGTCATGGGGAAGTGGATTCCATTCTTATAGAGGTAAAAAGTTTATCTTTTTTTATACCTTTGAAGCTATGGCTGGAAATCCATAACTTTTTGGTCCATAACTGCTTTTCCAGGTCCCTCTGCCCTGGGACACCACAGTCACATCACAGCCACCCTTCTTTCCTAAACCTTGGCATTTTGATTTATCAGTTCTGCATTTAGCCCTGTGCAAAAACAGCTCATTCCTATGATGCATAGAAAAAAAAAAGGCAAAAAGATAATTTGAACTTGATGTTTTCTATTTCTAAAGCACCACTTATTCCCTTGGGCTTAATTTTGGTAGGGAAATCTTGCCTACCAAAGGCAAGAAAGAAATCCAGGCCTAATTATTTTTACCAACTGAAGCAATAATTTTTCATCACTGCCTCAATAAGGAAATTAAGAAGAACTAGTTAACAGCTGTAAAAATATGTAGAAAAGCATCTCTTGAATGAACTGAGAGAGTTTATGTGAATTTTTCCTCTTTCTAATATGCACCTCTACAGCAATTGAAGACAATAAGATTGTGGCTGATATTTTTTAAGGAGTCAGGTGCTATTTATAGTGATCTGTGCAAACTACTATGGATGACATAGATGAGAATCCCAATTTTTCACTCCTTTTTGCAGGTGTGTAGTCTACCAATATTGTATTATAGTGACTCTGAAATCGATTGTCTTGGGAGATGCCCCTTTTAGGATACATTGCATCAACATGGAATTAATTTGGTGGCAAAACAGAAGAAACAGTAGGATTATTAAGCATGAAAATGTGGAGTCTTAATTACCAGATAGAACTTTCTTTTTCTGGCTTCATCTCCAAGTGCACAAAACACTGATGTAAAGTAATAATATATTATATTTATGACATCATTCTGGAATTCAGCATACATTGAAATTTTCAAAAATCATTCACCTTTCAGTGTGAGAGCGCATCTGCTGAAATAACTTCAGAACAACACGGAACAGAGCATGACAATTGTTGGGGCTCTTTGGAAATTATATGCTTTGGAGTGAAATTAATTAGGATTGTCTTTGGTCCCTGGCTCTTCACATATTTAGGTACAACAGTGTGTAAAGTGATACTCCCACTCATCAGCTATTTCTGCTTAGTGTCTTTCTCCCTCTTCTGGGGAGGATCCAGAGGGAAGGAGTGGATAATTGTTATTTTTATAGCCAGGAATTCTTTTCTTCCTCTCCTCCTCCTCATCCAACTGCTGCAGGGCTGCTGGAAGGGAATTTCAAGCACCATCCCCTCAGTTGTCTCCCATCCTTCCTTCCTTCTTTTCTCAACAAAAATTTAGCTACCACAGCAATGTTTCTCCCAGTTTTTTGTTGGTTTTTTTTAAATATCTCTGCTTGTTGAGCCACTTCTGGTCAAAGCTTGCAAAAGAATTATTACATTTCTCACTTTCATTAACATAATGTTGATTATATGATGCTCCTTTTCAAGCCAAATGGTTTTTTCTCTAGCAGGTTGTGTGCAAATTTTGCAGATCTGTTTTCCAGGCAAAACAGAAGAACTTTTTATTAATTTTTGGTCTTCATTTATTTTTCTTGGGGGAGAAAAAGTTTTAAATTAACCACCAAACAGAAAAGCCCATAGGAGCTAAGTATAAATTACTAATCTACTGGTTCCTAAGAATTGCATTTTGTAGGCAATTTGTTGAGAGGCCTTTGAGAATTTTGTTATTTATAAGAATGTTACAGTTCATTTATATTTTATGCAGACATAAAAAAAGTCTTATTCCCAGTTGTCAAAAAGGAAAAAATAACCCCATAAACCAAACAATTCACCCACTCTCACTCCTCTAGGCAACTTATGGTAATCGTGTCTTGTGTATTCCTTAATTTTAATAAAAATCTACTGAAAACATCTTGGATTGCCACCTCAGATCTGGTATTCTAACCTTACTGAATTTACAAAGATTATGGTTGTTTGTTAATTTTTCTGGAAGAGAGAGTTTGTTTCAATACTGTACGTTGGGTTTGGATTCATTGCTTCTGGTATTTTTTTATATTTTGGTTTATAACATAGGTGCTGCCACCAGAATTCTGTTCTTTTAGTTTTGCTTTCCATAGCTAGTATTTCTCATGTTTATATATATATATACTAATAAGGGATTTTTTGAAATAGAATAACATGAAATAATTATATAAACAGTCTTTGCAACGTCTCTGCTGATGGTTTTAAGGTCTGTGGATCTCTGAGCTCACTGGGGTGGATTAAATTCCTTCCCAGCTGCTTTGCATTTGTGCCAGGGCTCATCTCCCTCCCAGGGAAGGATTTCTCCCCCATATCCCATCTAAAGCTTCCCTCTGCCAGTCTGGGCTGTTGTCTCTTGTCCTGAGCTGAAAAGCACCAACCAATTCCCCTCGTCCCAGGGCTGAGCCTGCAGCGTGGCAGGAACAAATTGTTCACACTCATTTAATACCTGTCCTGCTCCATTCCCAAACGACAGCAAACAGGACAGAGAAAAGGCACTTCCAAACCTCTCTGAGTTATGGTTTGAGGGTTTCTTCCCTTAATTTCCCGGAGTTTTTTTAACTATTGGGCATTCTTCTGTTGGGAAACACCAAATATGAATTTTCGAACCTTCTCTATTAAAATGAGGAATTCTATCCCTCACATGCCATCACTGAGGAAGATTCTTTCCTCCATCAGGCATTTATCACTTCAGCCAACATTCAAAAATTATCCATTTAAATGACAGAACAAAGTCTCTGCAGATCATCAGGCAGGGAGCCATTAAGAAGCCCAAGTAGGAAATATTGTCCTCCCTCTAAATTCCAAAGGATTGCCTTCCTGGCAAGGTAAACAGTGACAGAATCAGGGAAAACATTATTTTTCTAGAACCTGTAAAAACACACAAGTTATTAGAACCTCTGGGAATTATCAGCTAAGGGAGGAACTGTCTGGTCCCATAATTCTTGCCAGAAGCTACCAGGAGTTCCTCAAGGGTGAGCAGAGCTAATGTAGGTCTTGGCATTGAGTCCCAACCAAGACTTGATTGGAGTTTCGTTTGCCTCTTTGCCCTGTAGGTCAGATATTCCACCAGCTGATTCCTCCTTTTCACCCTTCTGTTATCTAAAAGATGAAATTTATCTTAGGGGCACAAAAATAAATCCCAGCATGGCTGATCTGCAGTGACATAGTGGCACTGTTGCCAATGGGAGTTAAAAGAAATTAATCTCTTTCTGTGTCAGTTTGAACACAGCAATAGATATCACAGCTCCAAATAATCCCATTTTTTCAGCTGATGAGCCTTTCCTGAAGGAGATCAGTCAGATATGAGCTGTGTTCACATAAAACATTACACTGACTTGGATTTTGGCTTTGATGATGGGCTTCTTTTATTTATTTATTAAAAATACCTTTAGAACATTTCAGAAGATTAGTAAAATCTTTCAGCCCTATTAATTTTGTACTTATGTGTTTAATGTAAACATATAATGTTGGATCGTTTGGAAGGGAAATTTCAACATTGGAAAGGAAACTTTGAAACCAGTCATTTAAAATAGGAAAGACAGTGAAAGTTTATGAAAATATTTTAAAGCTACATTATTGCAGTCATTAAGTGAAGGTATGTGTTAAATTTGATGACACAACTTTCTAAGTCCACTAAAGAAGTTAATCCCAATGGGGCTTTTTCTAATTTTTATTAAAACAAAAACAGACAAACAAAAAAAATAAAAATCCTAAACAAATATACAAACCACTCTTTTCAGTGTGGATAAAGGGGATTCAATTTTCCTGCAGGTCTGCTTTAGCTCTGGCAGAGAACTGCCTCCTGCTTGATGCCCGTGTGTGACTCGGTGTCACATTTGTCCTCCAGGTCGTGCTGGCACAGGAGCAAAACATCAATCATGTATTTCCACCCTGGGGTCTCAGACACACTTGATATTCACCCTCAGAAATGTTACACACAGACTCTGTCCTTCCAATGAATGCACAAATCAGAACTTTCTGAAGTGACCTGACACAAGGGAAGAGAACAAAATCAGGATTTCGGAGTCCTTTGCTCAGCATTGGTGCAATTCCTGCTGTTCCAAAAGTGTGCATGTGCTTCATGGAAACAGGAGAGCAAGGCAGTTTCCTAAATTAGCTGCTGGGAAACAGGAATTGAGCAGGAAATAAAATGCAAGTTAATTTGGTCTTGGGAATAGAAGAAATCGTGACATTTAGAGGTGTCTGGATGAGAGTTCAGAGCGGACTGAAACTCACACTGGCTGTCTGTAGGCATCAACAGAATCAACCATTTTCATTTATATCCATCCCCACACACATCATTTCTTTTTAAATCAAACCATACTTATTTAGGAAATATTTTTCTTCCAGAGACTTCATAATAGCTACCGTGCTGCATAAATATCTAAGGAGAATATCTTTGAATCTGTCAGGAGAAATCCTCCAGGCACAGAACTGGGGGTTCTGCTGTCCTGAAGCAGAGGGGCAGTAGGTTTGGTTTATTAACTGTATGTTTAGTTTTGTTTCATTTATTTACTATGAATTTCACAGACTCACAGATGCATTTAGGCTGGAAAATCCCTCTGGGGTCATCAGCTCCAATCTTTCCCCCAGCACTGCCAAGGCCACCCTTAACCCACGTCCCCAAATGTCACATTCACAGGTCTCTTAAATCCCCCCAGGAATGGGGACTCCACTATTTGTTCAAAAAAGTCTCTGGTATTAAAGTGTTAAAAGTGTTTCCTGTTTATTCCAAAGTGAATTTTCTTTCCAAGTTCTTAAAGCACATTTGAATTTCCTTGAAAATTTTTCATCCAATATTATCCAAACAGTCTGGAGGTCTGATGCTTTTCTACTCTCGTGAATAAATACTTGCGTTTTAAAAAAATAATTTTAAATTACAGTGTACAACATATTAAATCAAACTATAATCTTTAGCAAAAATTGGCTACTACAGGGTAAAAAAAGAAATCATTCAATTTGAGATTGCAAAAGGTAGAAGTTGACATTTTGAAGGAATTTTTTCTGGAGAAAAATTACTTGTGACATTGATTCAACATAGAAAACTGAAATGCATTTGAAAAACTCATTTAAACTGAAACTATGAAGACCAGACTTTCAGAGATAAAACCACATTCTGTAGAGAATAAGCTTAAATATGATATTTTCTCCACAGATCCCTTTTTACAAGTATGATATTAAATTCTGAGTGTGCATTCTGGTCTGTTAACTTGCAATGGTTATGTGAACTTTGTCATTACATCCTGTTGGTTATAACATAATTATTCCATGGATGCTTTCTAAATATTTTCAGTCTATTGCTGGCATTTTGTTTTGCTTTTTTGTTTTTGGTTTGGTTTTTTTCAGGGAGGAAAAATGAAAAAAAAGAAAGGAGGAAAACAGAGGGACAGCCCTGATATTTATAAATGAGCATGCAAAAACAGGCAGGGTCTGCTGAGAGTGCTCTGCTCATTGCCCCCAACCCTGAGAATGAAAGGACACATCATAAATCCCAAAGAGGAAGAGAATCTGTTCTGTCCAGACTGACGTGGAAACAGGGTTATTTGGAGACCAGATCAAAAAATAACGACAAAAATTACTGATATATTGATATCAGGATAAATTGATTCTTCTAACTGCAATTGTAAAGTAATTTTTACTGGAGTTGGACTCAGAATAGCAGTGAGGGTGTTTTTAAAATCCTGAATGGATTGCTCAGATCACACCAGGCTGTGGGTGACCTGCCTGAAGGCTGGGGTGGAACCCAGTGGAATGTTGAATAGGAAGAGGAGTAATGGTCTGAGGCTAAAAGACAGTCAATTAGGATTGGATATAAGGAGAAAGTTCTCTATAATGAGGTGGTTAAAAGTTTGGAAGAGGTTTTTCCAGAGAAGCTGCGGCTGCCCCATCCCTGGAACCCTCCAAAGTCAGTTTGGACTGGGCTCTGAGCACCCAGAGCTGCTGGAAGATTGTTCTGTTCACTGCACACTGCAGTGAATGAGACCTTTAAAGGTCCCTTCCAACCCAAACTATTTTGTGATTCTGTTATATATTTTTAATAAGGTTGTCTTGACACTGTCATAAAAACTCTATTTAAGAGAACAGTATAAAACGAAATTTTCCATTTGATTTGACACTGTGGCATTTTTTTTTTTAGCCTTACACTCTTCCCTCATCTTAATTTCCTTCTAATTTCCCTTTTTGACCTGTACATTAAGCTTTAAAAGAGACAGAGAAACTCAGCTTCAAACACAATTAGATGGCAAACTATCACCAAAGGAAAATAGGCAGCAAAACAAATTCGCTTTTAAAAGATTTAATTATTATTTGTGAATGGAAATACATAGTGAACATACCAAGATTTTCCTGAATCAAACACAGGAATTTCATAAATCCAGGACTAAACTGATGTCCAGTGCTGTAGGACTGATATCCTCTGGTTTGGATCACAGGAGCAGTCATGGACAAAGTCCTGATGTTTGGAAGTCCTTGGTCAGATTCCTGAGTTTGACTTGGACTTAGATATGGAAGAATCTAGATCTATAAAATAAAGGGACCATCAGAACACAGGTCCCAGTGTTTTGGGAGTCTTATGGAAAACCAAAACTGGGGTCTCAAAATTCTGGAAATATTAAGTTTTTGCAGGGCTCACCGGAGAGTGGTCAGAAATTAGGGGTGATCTCCACGAGCAGGAATGACTTGAGAGGAAAGGATTTAAGATTAAACCAATAAAAATTTCAGGGATTTTCTTCTGCTTTGAATGAATTTTATTTGATAAATCGAGTCCTGAATAAACTTTCAAAAACTGGAATGCTGTGTTTCAAGCAAGCCTGTCTTCATGTATCTTCTGAAAACAGAAAAAAACTCAGACTTGTGGGACCTGACATGATTATACAGACACCAACAGCACTTTTTAGGTGTCTTAAACAGCACCAGATTTTAGCCCCAGCTGGGGCAGATCTGCAAAGCAGCAAATGCCATAAATTCCTTGAGGTCTCTTATTGGAACAGATCACAAAGAGGACACTTTGATGACACTAAAGAGAAGCACTGTAGAGCAATTTTTTTAAAAGCTGGACATGTTTTCTAACAAATTAATGTCCGGGAAAAGAAGCCCAAAATCCCCATTTATGTGTGGTCAATTACCTCAGGCAATATATTGTGGAAACACTAGAGATAAACATTGTTCCTCACTTACAGGAATCAGGAATTTCTCTTTTTAAATGCTTTTACAGCTTGCTGTTTGCATGATCTCAGAATCTTTAAGTGCACTTTTGAGAGTAAAAAATGACTTGGTTTTATCTTTGGATTTGCAAAAAATAAATACCTCTAGGAAAAGCTCCAAACTTAACCTTTCTCTTCCTGTAGTGGTGTTACCTCAAGAGGAAAACCAGGTAGGAGGAGAAGGGGAATTTAATTTTCTGTCCTTCAGAGAGAGTGAGAAGGAAATCTGCATAAGCTGTATCACCAGTTGGACTTGTTGTGACAGTTCCTGATAATTAATGTCTCTGCAGAACAGGGATCAACAGGCTGTAAACTTCAGAGATAATCACATCTGTGTGAATTTCAATTTCTAGGGGAGCAGTTGATAATTAATGCTCCTAATAAGCATGAACAGCTTAGTGAAAGAACAGAGTTTATATTTACAAACAACTTTTTTGTCTGAAAGACTCTGAGCCCTGCTTGTGGTCCACATCAGCACTTTACAAACTGTAGCCAACACTGGTGGAGAGAAACTCTTTTCTAGTTCAAACTCTCTTCTCCAAAGCGTGCTTTTATTGTTTATTTCTCTAACTGCTTTTTCCAAATGCATTTAATTAGCATTGGAAATTAATCACTTTGGTGCTTAAATACTTAAGAGCCAGTATGGTTCAGTGGAAACCATTTGTTGGTCACAGCAGATGATTGAACATAACCCTGTAAAATAAATGGATGTGTTCCTTTAGGATGTTTTGCACTGATTTGGTGATTGAAATGGCAGATAGGCACAGGCCCCAGTTTTAGACAGTGAAACTGCTCAACCTTGTGAAGCTCAGAGGGTTTCTGTGGCAATGCCAGTGCTTCCCAGCCCTCACCTAAGTGACAACAAACCCTAGTTTATCTGCTCTTATTAACACTCAGTCTTACCCCATTCCTTCAATAATGTGCTTTATATATTTTTAAAATGTGCAGATTTAATTTATGTATTTTTTTTGTTTATCCATCCCTATCCCCAGCAGTGTCCAAGGCCAGGTTGGATGGAGCTTGGATGACCCTGGGATAGTGGAAGGTGTCCCTGCTCATGGCAGGGGGTGGAATGAGAAGAGCTTTAAGGTTTCTTCCAGCTCAGACCATTCTATAATTCTATGGTTTTTAATAGTGTTTCTATTAAAGAATAATCTTTAAATTTCTCAGCTCTTATGGCTGGGTGAAAGGGATGAACGTTTTAGGAAATTTTGTTTTCAACATTTACAAAGGTAAAAGATCCATTGTGTCCTCCCTAAAATGCAGCAGAGTTTCATAATACCTCCTTTTCCTTTTTTTCCTGACAGTTTCTTCGAGCCACTATTCCAAGAGCTGGTATTTTTGATTTTTCTATTTACTGCTTGTGCCAATCTGTGTTATGCCATTTGAAGAGCTTGAATCCTGGGCTTTCTTAATGCTGCAACCATTGTTATAACCACAATTCAAGGGTTTAGATATTTTTCTTAAGGGGGTGGAATTTTACTTCAGGAGCAGTTGAACAAAAGCTAGTATTTTGTATCTAATTCAGGAAATATTTGGCACATCCCATTTACTTTAGAAAGATTATTTCCATGGAGACTGGAAATTTACTGGTTCCTTGAGGAGCAGACACAAAACATCATTTGTAAATCAAAATCTTCTGCAAATGTAAACAGAAATCACCTTTTATGTTTATTGAGCAAAATCAATTAGAGAATTTCAACTAATATCCTCAGGAGCTCAGACCTTTGGAAAAATGCTTTTCTTTTAAGTGCCTAAAGTGGTCAATAACAGTTGGATACACTTTTTGGAGACTCATCTGATGCACAACCCTTGCTCCCAATCCCGTGCTAAGCTGAATGTGTTGTTCTGTGCTTTCCTTTGTACAATTGCTCATCACTCTGTGAAAAAGTATTAAATAAAAAGAAGATTTTTAATGAGTCAGAGCCTGCTAATCAGAGCTGCTTTATTACATTTTGGTGGAGTAAGTGTGCTAATGACTGCATAATGTGTTTGCACTGCAATGTGATTTCACTGCAGTTTGTTTGAAAGCCTAATTGTGCCCAGCTGCCTGGGTTTGTGTGATGGACAGCTGATACTCAGCATCTCCCTGCTAATGCAGGGTCCAGGAGGGACTTGGATTGGATTGTTTACTCCAATTTAGCTCTGACAAAAGGGACTGTGCCATCAGCAGCCACTGTTGCACCTAATGAATTGCTGCTGGGATTTTGCTTTGTGCGCCAATTAAGTGCTGGATGAGCGTGAGCCAGCGTCAGGTTTGTGAAACATTTGTTATGCACAGTAAAGAAAAGTGCATTATTAATTGTATTTCATGTCTATGTGGCTTCTGTTGTGTAGGGATCTCAAATGCTTGGAAATTTTGAGGAATTCATGGTCATCAGGATACTGAAGGGGGAACTGAGAGGCACTGGAAATGACTATTTGAATTTATGCAACAGAATCCAAAACTAGACGTAGGTATCCTAAGATCAGACTCCTGCTTCCAACACCAGACATATTTCCAAAGCCTGGAAAATTCCAGATTTCATGCCAAGGATTAAGTTTCTTGTCAAACTGAATCACCAGGATTAGTCTGATAATAATAAAGATGTTAAGATACCCTGTGTCATGTAGAAATACAGTGAAATTAAAACTGTAGTTAATTTTTCTTTGCTATTATGTGATTTACAAAGCATAAGGAATTTTTGCCTAGCCCAATGCCCAGGGACAGGCTCCTGCACTACATTTCAGGTTAGCTATGGCACACATTGGGATACAGACACATGCAGAAAGGTTCAGACTCTTGGGTTTGAGCACTGGTTCAACCTCTTTTCTCAAAGAACCAGATCCATGTGACTGCTGAAGCACAACTTCTCCCAGAGGTGTCACTTCATCATATAAGGATGAGCAACAACTCATGAGCCATGCAAATGAACATAAAGAAATGCAAGTGTAAACCAAGCCAGATCAGCATGGACATATCAACCAGTGCTTCTAAAATTTCTGCTAGAGAAATAATTGGGGTTGGAACTAAATGATCTTTACTGTCCCTTTCCAGCCCAAACCATTCTGGGATTCTGTGACTGATTCAAATTGCTCAGAAATACTGGATTGGTACAGAGCTACCTGAAAAGGCAGCCCATAAAAGTTAAAGGAAATTATAATCACCATGTATTCAGTTGCTCATTTGACCTGGTACAACTTTGAGGAACAGATGGAAACACAAAAGTTTCAGTGAAGTATTAAAACAGAACTGCTGCTGTCAAGATATCATTAGATAAGACCTTGATAACAGTTGCCCACCTCCAGCTGACTGAATTATTCTGGTTCAGAGCTCATCCCAAGAGTGGACAAATTTTGCACTTTCTCTAACACCTTCAGGAAGGAGACCACAGTGTAGGAGAAACCTCTGAAGCAACTAATAAATGGATTTAAATATGGGACAATCAAAGAGATTTGTTCAGCTGTGCAATGAGCAAAGCCATCGCTTGCTTATGTTGGCAAGTTAATACAGACAGTCAGAATTATTGAACAAAATAGCTCCTTGGAGGGTTAGAATCAGCACAGCTGGGGGTCAGTGGAGCTGTTTAGATGCTTGTACTTGGGCTTATAAGCACTGTGAGAAATGATGGAGCCACCAGACAGAGCCTGGCACATTTACAGCTGGGACGTGAGTGGCCCAGACCAGAATTCTCTGGCTCTGTGGTGCTGGTCTAAACTGGGTCAGATTTGCAGGGCCTTGCTTGGTGTGTTGTGCATGTTTTTGTGTGAATCAGGGAATATAACTTGCTGCCCTGCTATATAATTTTTCAAGGTTTTGTTACTGATTGACACAGTCTGTTCTCGCTGCCACCCACCCCAACAATTTCCTGATGGAAGCACTGAAGGGATTGTGAAAACAGAAATGATTCCTGTTGATTGGGGGTGTTGCAGCTGTGCTGATATGTCCACTGGATAACAGGGATGGAGGGATTTCTGCTCCAATCTGAGTATTTAATATCAGTTTCGTTGTCAGGGGGCAGGACACGCATGGAAAGTGATGTGTAAATTGACAGCACAAGAGGAAACAGCCTCAAGCTGTGCCAGGAGAGGCTCAGGTTGGACATCAGGAGGGATTTCTCCCTGGAAAGGGTGGTCAGGGATTGGAAGGGGCTGCCCAGGGGGGTTTTGGAGTCCTCAAACCTGGAGGTGTCCAAGGGAGGCCTGGAGGTGGCACTCAGAGCCTGGGACATGGTGGGGATCAGGCACAGATGGTCCTGGAGGGCTTTTCCAACCTCAGCCATTCTGAGATTCTGGGAAATAACGCATTCACTCTTTCTGTGTTATTCATTCCAATTCCACAAATAGCATTAATTCACTTCTCAGGCCTGCACATGACTGGAAGTTTTCCCTCAGATTTTGGTCTCAATGCAAATTTGTTGCTCTGTGGGGCCAGTTCTGAAGCTCACTCCAAAGCCAAGAGATATCCACCCATTAACCCCAATCAGATCCTTCTCCGACCCCGTCGTGGCTCCAGAAGAGCTCTCATTTAAGATTCTGCTTTCAAACAATCAGTTCATGGTTGTTATTCTTGTAGCATAACTCTCGGGATGTAAATGAGAGCTGTCTCTATCTACCTGTGTATCTGAGTTTCCTTTTTGCATATTTTAATTGATTAGGTTTGAAATAAATGACAGTGTTCTATTTACTTAGGCAGAACTGGGCATATTAATTATTCTATAACACAGGTAAGTAACGATGATTTATTTCTCATTTGCATAGGAAAATATTCAAGCAGCTTTTGACTACCAATGAACACTCTGGGAAGCGGTTGAAAATGGTCAGTAAAGCTTTTTTTTTTCTTACTGACAGTTCAAGTGTCACGAGCAAGCACTAACATTTATTGAAACTCAGCTTTAGTGCTGAAGAAAGACGTGCAAGACCTGCTCCATTTCTGTACCTTTTAAAACACTGGCTCTTTGTTCTTTTGTCCTGGCTACATGTGACATTTTCTTTTTAAAGCTGAAACATGGGAAGGCAAATGTCCCCTGCAGACCCTGGACTAGTCAAAGAGCTGTCTTCTTTTTGTGGTTTCTTCCGGAAACACTGCTTTGAAAGAAATCACTGTTGTAGAACCAATTAGGTTCTTTAGGTGGATCATTTCTCAGTCACTGGAATAATGAATTCCCATTTGCTCAAAGGGTTGCATTCACCCTTCAGTGGCTAAACAAACAGGAATTCATTGCCAGAGCTAGGCAACCAAAATTACTTATGCATTCTTTTCAGAATCTTTCTTTTTTCATCTTTATTCAATTCGCCACAAAGATTATTGTTTAATGAGGGGGAAGTTCAATTGGAGCCAAATGAAAAGGCACAAGCCTTCTAAGCCAGAGTATATTTTTCAGAAGTGGGTTATTTGTCAGGCTCTTGCAAATTTGCATTTGGGGTGGATTTCTTTGTTAGTCAAACCACAAATGGAACATTCGTTTTCTGGCCTTTTACAGGATTTCAGTTTACTGGACACAGGAAGATGAAACGGTGTTCCTCAAAACTAATAATGGAAATTATATATTAAATATACATGATATCATAAGATATTGCATTACCTATTATATATAAATTATGCATAATAATATAAAGTATAGTTTAAAGGTGTTCACAGGATGAATCACCACTCTGGTCATCAAACCTTTCTGCTTTTCCCATTTTATGTTGATAATACATAATTATCTACTATATCTGCTATGATTTATGGGGGGGGAAAAGCCTTATGGCTATGTCAGGGTTAATTGAATCATAATCAGTCTTCTTCTGGAAATCAGATTTGCGCCTGAAGTGGAGTCATCTGACCATCTGTAATAGCTGCCTAAATGCTCAAATGAAAATGTAATTGTGGTGTTTGCTTCTTTTCAGCTTGTTATTTCTCCATATCATTTAGGAGTCAAAGTTCAGGGAAGATGCAGTTACCAGAAAGATCACTTTATAACATTTGTGTCTTTTGCATCTACCTCACAGCTGAACTTCACAGTAAATTCAGTTAGGGAGAGGAGCTACAGAAAATACAGCAAATCGTATTTGTTTTCTAATAAAGGTCAGCCAAATCTTGAAAATTATGAAAAATAACTCTCTGTATATGTTTTTGTATGGTTTTATATTGTGTTTCACTCACTGTAATTTAAAAATGTGTTTAGATCATTGCAGTAAATCAAGCTCACAGGGACTTTAGGCTCATTTTTCAGTCAGCCTCTTGGGATATGGCTGTCCCTGCAATGCTCAGCTTAGAGAAGGCAGCTGAGCTCCAAAATCTCAAGCACAGTTTATGTTTCATAGACTCCACAATGGAAAATTCTTAGATACTGAATATCATCATGTTTTAAATTCATTCTCCTGCAAATTACCTGTCAATATTTTTCAGAAATTAGAGAAATAAACTAAGAAGCTCTGGAGAGAATGAGTGAAGTTTTACCTCAGCTGCTGCTCTTCTTTAAGACATTTTTGAGTCTTTAGAAAATAATTTTAGAGACCAGACACTATTAAAAGGAATCTTGTAGAGATATACTGTGTACTTTCTCATGGGAAAAACTAAATTAAACTTTTTTTCTTTTTAAGCCAATGTTTTAACAGTTTGAAAGCAAGTCCCACATGGCAGGAAAGCCTGAATATGTTTTGCTCACTGGCTAGAAGACAGTGACCTTACCTGAGCTTTGATAGTCCAACTCCCACCTCGTGGCCCCAAAGCACAGAGGGAATTTCACTCCTGCATTTTATAACACTGGATTTTCTCCCCCAGTTTCTGCCTGTGCATCCTCCTCACCCAGGAGTTCAAGTGTGGCAGGGACTTGACAAAGTGCGTGTGAGATGCTGTCACCCTTTATCATTGTCATTCCCTGGTTCCACCTCAGTGAATTATTTTACCAAAGTCATTTACAGCGCTAAACAATTTCACAGAGTGGAGCCATTTGCCAATTACATCTTTTACTTCCCCTGCATTTGTTCCCCATCACTTCTTTATGTGAAATGACCCCTTGCTTGGGAGAGGAGTAATTGTTTTCTCAGTAGAGCACCGATCAATGAAGGGCTTCTGCCCTGCACTCTTGATTAGGAATTAGTTTCCTATCGGGGAAAAAAAGAAATAGTTGATTTCCTTTAAGGTTTTCATGGTTTATTAGTGTGATTGAGCTAAGTTAGTAAGTGTGAGTTATGAATCTGGACAGCCCTGCTCCAACATGCAGATTATGCTTCTCATAATTTTAACTGATGGGCACTACAATATCTGGACAAAAGCAGCAGCTGGACAAAAATCTGTGAGACTGAAAGGTTATAAACAAAATTAATGCCCACAATGTTTGGTGGAGAGACCATTCCTGTGTACCACGGCATTGCTTCCAACTTCATTTGTCTTTCATTCTCTGTTAGTCTTTTTTATTTCTGGTAGAAAAAAAATAATCCCAAGGGCAGATTTGTAAATAGTAAAAATGATAAAATAAATTTGAGGAGTCCAAGTTGAGGAACAGGCTCTGATCACTTGTGTTCCAAAGAATATGAGATACCTTTCTCTCAGGAGAATTATTCATTGCTTTTGTACAGCTAATTTTGTCTGAATCAGCCCCTATGACTTGAACAGTTCCTTCCAGAAAGGAAAAACAAAACAGAAAAATCCTCATTTAGAGCCACACAGAACACTGGGCATCTTTCTCATGTCATCACTCTACAGCCCTAAAGAAATCCCTTTGTTTGCTTCCTCTTGTTCTCTATCTCTACCTTTGTTGTTGTCTGGTGAGGAAATGCTGAAGCTACATCAGAAAATCTGTTCATGTGTCCTGAGCATTCTGTAAGAGATAGTAACCATATTGCTGCAGGGGCTTTAATGGGAATTGAAAGGCCTAAACAGGCTCCTCCAAGCAAGTCCAAAATCAGTTACTGTAGAAAAAAAAATCAATGGTTAAGGAAGAGTCTAATTTACTACTTTTCAGCACTTTTGTTTGCTCTCCTTTCTTAGGCAAACATGAAATCAAGGAAAGAAAATCTATAATCCATCCAGGCTGGGGGAATTTAAATCCTGTTTGAAAGTAAAGTTGCTGGTGATTTCCAACAAAAAGTATGGTGCAGTATTTTCTTAAAATGCTGTGATGAGTCTCATCACTATTTGAAATTGGGGGGATTCATTTGAAAAGCTGATAGATATCAAGATTTAATATCCGTGATAATTAACAACACATTTAACAATAGTGGGAGAGCAAATACAAATTTCTATAGAATTTAATATCCTCCCAGATCCTTTGTAGCAGCTCCAATTTCCTTTCTGTTATATATAATCAACAAATTTTATTGATTCATCTGTTTTTATAATGTCCCTTCAATATGGGAAAAAAAAAAGAATATCAGAACAGCAATAAACAAAAAAGAAAGGGTCAGGAACAATCATACATGGACAGTTAATGTTAACTTCAGATCTGTGTCCATTTTTGGCATTTCTTTACCACAGTAAAAATGTGAAAAAAATGGATTTGAATTATGAGCTGCACAGACTATCCATGGATACTTTGACTTCAAAGAGTCCCACAAGAATGCAATGGTTTAGTGTCATTACCATGATTCAACTTCAGTTCTGCAGACCTCAGGATAACACCTCTGTACAAGTGTATAAAGTCCATAAAAATAACTTATCTGTGTATGAGTAGCAGTTGCAACACAGGAAAAAAAATGGTTTGAATAAAAAAATTTGATCAATATATCATTCAAACAAGTATTTAACTTCAAGGGTCTGAAGTGAAAGTGAAGCAGCCATCAAAGGAGGCTTAGATGGGATATTGGGAGGGAATTGTTCCCTGTGAGGGTGGGCAGGCCCTGGCACAGGGTGCCCAGAGCAGCTGTGGCTGCCCCTGGATCCCTGGAAGTGTCCAAGGCCAGGTTGGATGGGATTGGAGCACCTTGGGACAATGAAAGGTGTCCCTGCCATGGAAGAGGGGTTGGATTAGCTGCTCTTTAAGGTCCATTCTAACTGTCCTGGTTTAGGGCAAATTTGGGAAGAAACCTCTGGATGGAGTCCCTCTAGAAAGCAAATCTGAACCGCCCCTATCCCAACTGGTTCGGGACAGGAAAAATTTCCTTGGNGCCAAGAAAAGGAAAAAAAAACCACAGTGCAGAGAACTTCTGTGCCTCAGCTGGCCAAAAAAAACTGACAAAAAGCAAAGGAGAGCTCTGTGCCACCATCCACACTGCAGCCAGCACAGGCTGTGTGTGAGGGAAAGCTGAAAACTCTGATCTTTATGTTTAGAAAACAACCACCTCAGACATTGCACCGTTTCTCCTTCATTCTCACATCCAGTTTTAAAAGTACAAAACTTATTTCTGAGCTAAACAGATGAATGGGGATCCAATTCAGCATCAACCCAGGACACCAACCCAAATTATCCCATGATTCAAGCTTCATTACCCAGCTTGGTTTGGAATTCAGTACAGGCTATTTCTGAAGGATAAGGTTGACTCTTTACATTTATTTCTTGGCAGCAATGCAATAACCAATGTTATTAATGATTACTTTGTTTACGAAGAGCTGATTGAATTTGCCAGTGGTAAAACTCAAATCCTTTTGTTGGGATAACATCCATGTCATCTATTTTCCATCACACCAAATTACAGGGACAATAAGATGGGTCTAGGACATGCAAGAATAATTTGGTACAATAATTTAATTTTGTTATTTGGACATTAGTTTTGGTTAAACTACAGACATTTTTAGAGGTTTCTAAAGAACGATTTTTAGAAGTATCTCAAGGGTTCTTTCATTTTTCCTCATATTTGAATCTTTCCCAAATGAAGGTTCCAGTGTGTTTGGGGTACAATTTTGTCTGTCAGGATGAATTTGTGCAGTAAACTGGAGAGGAAGTGCAGGGAATGGTTTGTAACTGGGCAACGAGAGCATGACTTAGATCTGGAACACATGGACTATGAGTTAGATTATTTATAGTGCAGTTTACAGTAATTTGTGGCTTTTGAGTGAATTTCAAGAGTCACAAATCAAAAAGTAGGGAACATCCTTCTATATAGCTGTCAAAGCAAAGTGAACAATATTTCACTGTGCTTTTGACATTCTATAGAAAATCAGTATTTTGGAAGCTTCAGAACATAAGTTTAAAGCTCTATTTCTTTCCCATGTTACATAAATATATATATAAATAGAATTTTTTTGTTTGAAAAGAATAGAATAAAAATTTGTGCAAAAAGTAAAAATCCTACAGCATATTCAAGCAGTAGGAACAAAGCTGAGGCTTATTTTAAACATATTAGAATAAAAATATTAATTTTTAATTGTGGGAACAATGCATAGCATTGTTGAAAAGCTAAAAAATATAGGATAATATGTGTCATGTTAGAGCAGCACTTTTATTATCTGAGACTCTACTAAAAAATTAAATTTTTATTTTAGATAATGGGAGTCTAAATTGATGTCAGAATTATGAAGCTCAACTAAATACCTTTTTGGAATAAGCAACTTCATTGGTCGTTGCTCAAATATGGAGAAATCTTACCTTTTTTATTCTTTAAAACTATTTCTGAGAAAAAATTGAAGTATTAGTTTTCAATAGTAAAATCCTTAAAAAACCTTCAAGCATTTTGGGTTTAAATATTTGGAGTTGTAAAGCTTGAAGTCCAAATTGAGGTTTTTGAGGAAAGGGAATAAACTGTTAGACTGAAAGGAATAAATGGACAAATGTTGAGTCTGGGAAAAACTGCCTGGGAGTTTCATGACACCTTTTTTTTTTTGTGGTAGTTTTTTGTGCAAGTAAATTCTTTAATTTCTATGAAGATGCAGATGGAAAGATTTATTATGGACAATGCTCAAGTATTGTTCAAGATAGAAATAGAAAACTTGTAACTTTGTATCCCATTTTTCAAGGCTGCATATTTGGAAAAAGGGAAAAAAGCAAATCAGGTTCTAATGCAAGGATGATAAATTGGATAACTATAAAGGTGAGCTAAAAATTGAGATCTGGGGGATTTTCCACCTCTGTTTTCCTGTGACTCCCTGGATGCTATTGGGTCAAGGGTGACAAAAGCAGGAGTGATGAGCACCATGAGGGGGTCACAGAGAATGGGGATGTTGGGTTGGTTTCCTTGTTGAGGGTGTTCTGTTTCCTCTTGCTGTGGCAGGGCCTGACCCTTCCCCAGCCCCATCCATGAACCAGATTTCCTTTACACTTCTGTGACCTTAATTTTGACCCCCAAAGCCCCATCAAAATGAATATAAAAACCTAAAATGTGGCAGATTCTAATGACTATTGGTTTTATATGAATGATCTTAGTGGCAGAGTGTTTGAAGATTCTTTCTAATTCAATACAAAAGCTACTCAGTACTCTCAACTACTCAGTGCAGTTGAGAGAAAAACATTTGATTTCAAGCTTCATGTGTTTAATACTGTGAATTCTTACTTTGTTCTGTTTTCCACCTGGTATTTGACTGTAAGCATGAAAGGATACCTATGTAAATATTTGTACCTGAAAAAAACCCCAAACCTGCAGACCTTTAGGATGGGTTAGTGAGAGAAATTCCACAGCTTCTCTGATGATAACAAGCAAGAAACTCAAAAGCTCTTTGGCTGCTGTCCTGGTCTCTGCAGAATGTTCTCCCCTCTGGTGAGTACAAAGAGAACTGGAGCTTAACTAGAAGAGGTTTGCTAGAATTTTAGAATTTATTAGCTGAGCTGGCTTGAAAAGCAAAGTGAAGTTTGAGAATAGTCTCAGTCTGCATTAAAATGGGATTTGGGTCTTTTGGTGAAGAAAAAAAAATCCTAAATTTACACAAGCTCCCAGGACAGGCAATAGTCCAATAATTAGAGCATGTGCCTCAATCAAGATTCAAATCTCTGTTCCATTTGCTTTAAAGCAAATGCATCCATTCAGAAAGTCCATATCCACATGAACTCTCCATATTCCCACTAGGGTTCCTCTGAAAGCTGTTCTTCCCCAAAATCCTGCCTAGAACTCACAGTAAAAGTGTCATTGAAATCAGACAATTATACAGACTGCTTTGGCACTTTGGTAATGTCAAAACCAAATGAATATATACATAAAAATCAGCTCTGGGTATTTAAATAGGTATTCTTGTATTTTAAAACCTTCCTGTTTTCAGTTAATTTCCACAATGGTTTCAGTTAGTTTCATTTGTATTGTCAGCTGGATCCCAGCTCCTTTGGGACAGGAATTTCTGGGCTGTGTGTAGGTACATTGAGGTTCTTTTGTGAATTAAAATTCATTCATTAAAATCCCTTATCATCGTTGCTGAAGCACAGATGATACAAGCAATCAAGGAGATTATCGGAGATTATTGTGATAATCTCTGATTTAACTGGGCTCACTTCAGCTTGTTAAACACTCACAGGAGGGTACCTAAGGGAGAAAGGGAAAGGGGAAGGTGGGAAGAGATGTCTTTTGTCAGGGAAATGGTATTTCTTATTTTACCTGGTTTTGATAATGATGCTTCACCAGCATAGCTACTAAAATGCAGATATTGCTGAATGAATAATAAAATAGATGTCATATTTCTACTTTTGGGAATTAGTGTGTCTTTTCAAGTACATGTTAGCTATAATGAAGCTAAAGATTAAAACATTAATACCCTGGTTTTCCTTTCAAATAAATCAAAGATACCCATTGACTTACAAATATCCGGCTTTTAAAAAATCCTTTCAAGCTGAAGGTTTGTGGGAGCTTTTCCTATGATGTTGCTTGGTAGAAGGTCTGGCCTAATAGAAGGGAAACCTATTTAATGTAAGTAACTACTTGTCTTTGAAATTCAAATTGGGAATCTGAGTTTCCCCCACTGCTGCACTGTTTGTTTCCAGCTCTCAGGGGAAATAGGTACAAAGTGGAGGGAATGTGCTTTTTTGGTACATTTCTGGCTTTCAAAGGTTAAAAAAAATAACCATGCTCTTTTTGAAAGGTTGGAATTTTCAAATCATTAATTCTAATATGTTGATTTATAAATAATAGAATGGGGCTTTTTTTATTACCATAGAAAAATGGAGTAGATTTAATTTTTTATTTTATATGATTTTTTTCATTTGTTATTTTTAGGACTGGTTGTTTTAAAGATGTCTGAAGATTGTTATTTATTCTATGTGATGTGTGACTTGTGACATGGCAATTAAAGATGATTGGATGCCAGAAAATCCTTGAAATTACTGTCAAAGCCAACTCGAGGTTTCACATCTCAGGACTGTTTCTTGAAAAAGGTAAAGGAAAAAGTTCCTCAAGATGGTGTCAAATCACAAATATCACAGTGACTGAAAGAAGTGGGACACAATTGCATAGAATTGGAAAAACGGGATGAACTTCTGTGAGCACATTTTTGAGACTGAAAGGATAAGGATGGTTGTACATGGGAATGGCAATTGTTAGCAAATCTTACTATGGATGTACCTCTCCATAATATTAAAAATATTAATCAGTTTTCTTAGAGGCTACTTTGTCCAGTTATGAGCAAGGTGGCATTGATCAAAAATGGAGGAGTGAGCAGGGGCAAGGATTAGCTCAGCATACAAATGTTTGGTTTTTTTTCCTTTCTCCACAATCAGAAATTTTTAATTTTCAGGGTCATTATGTGGTGATGTGTTTCTCTTTAATGTGGGTTTATATTATAATTTCTTTAATAGATCCTTCCTGGTTTCCTCCAGGTTGGTTTGGTCCAAGTTTTTTCCTCCCTTTCCCAGCTGTCCATAACATCTTGATCCACCCGCTAAAGCTGTCAATCCTGTGTTTAATCCCCCCCTTGTTCTGGAATGNTTGTTTAATCCACCCCTTGTTCTGGAATGTTCCCTCCCTAGATGTCAATCCTTCCCTGGGCCAACCCCTTGCTGGTTCCTCCCCTTTGGAAATCCCCTAAACCTCGAGGCCCCATTGGTTTGTTCAGATTGTGCCCTTCCCACGTGTTCCTCCACTGGCTGCAGTATTGCAAACCCTGTTCTGTGCTCCCTCCTTTCTTTCCCCTGTTGATTGAAGAATTGTTCCCTGTCCTTGTCCCTCCCTGTTTAAAAGGCAGTGCACTGTGCTGCTTTTGGTCTTTTTGTCCCTGTCCCTCTCCTGGAATAAAGGTTAATTATTGAGTAATGAGAGATGTCTTCAGTTCAGGGTAAGAATGAATGACTGGCAGCAGCCCATAGAAGTGATTTCAGAAAATGCCTGAAATGCTGAACCCAGAATCTCTTCAAAGCACCACCATGAAAGCTCTTTTTCCTAATTATTGCAGCTGATTGCACCTAGCTCTGCACACACACCTGTAAATATAAACAAACCACAGAGTGGTAACAAGCAATTATATTACTCCTAGAATTAGACTGATGAGTCTCCACCAGATTTTCTCTAAGTAAGCAAGGAAGACTGTTAAGAACTCATCTATCAATTGACTTGATTTTTCATTTTCCTTTTTTTTTTTGGAAAGAAAACAAAATTTTTCTAAACTGGTCAGCTGGGGAATCAGTAAAGTAAAAGAACTCATCAGATGTTTTTAGCTGTGAAAACTTTCATTCAATTCTCCACCTGTAGATGGAGGTACTTAAAGAGGGACTCAGGATGTGAAATCCTGTTGCCATCTTTGTTGTTTTGCCTTATTTCCATTCTTTGTCTCTTTTTAGTTGTTGCCTGTATTAAATTATTGATCCTATCAGAAAAAATAAAAATAAAAATCTGTGTGCCACAGAACCAGCAAATCAGCAACAGAGTGTAAATTCCAGCATTCTTTTTTTATTTCTCAGTGCATTATATTTTTTCATTATAATCTGTTTTATACTGACTTTTTGCTTTTCAGCTCAGTTTTTTATATGATCCTCTCTCCATTCATGCTAATAATATTTTCTGTTCTCAGTAGTTTGAAGTTTTGCATTCTTTTCTGGTCTATCTTCAATTAATTGTGAATTTTCTTCATTCTCTCTCATTTTTCCAGCCCTGATTACAATGGAAGTGTGCAGCAGTGAACCATTGCTGCTGCCACTGTGGGCTCTGTTCTCACACTGCAAACTATCCCAGTTTTTATTCCCGGGTTGATCCTGGGATTAGTTATTCACAGATGACTCCCAGCTGAAATCACCATTCCAGTCCCTAGGATCGAATCTTTCCTTCATGCATTTCCTCCTTCCCACAAGGAGATTTATGCCATTTTATGTCTGAAATCTTCTCTATACTAGGATGAGCCTAATGCATTCTCAGTCCTTTCTTTAAGGTCAAACACTTTGAATAATAAATGAAGTAGATGAAAACAACAGGAGTCTCCGTGATGGGGAATTCAGTCCTTTCATCACGAATTCCACTTCTCTTCAAATGAAATTTAACATTTACCATGAGAAAATCATATTCATAGTGACAATCATTTATAACCTCCTTTGGATGTATTATTAATGGCTTGAAAAAGTTCACCAAGTCAATTCCACAAGAATTGTACTGGCAAAGAGGAAGAAATGGGTAGAGATTTAACAGCTACTTTAAGTTTATCAAATTAAAGCTTGATAATAGTGACAGCAGAATGTATCATAAATAACTCAGTTAGAAACAACTAAGTTCTTTTGTATTATCATCATTCCAACCCAAATATTCTGTGAGAATTAAGGACGCTAATTTATCACGTTCCTTAAAAATGACAGACTGGAGGAGCAGATTTCTCCCAAGCAAATTCCCACTGGTATTTTTTAAAAACAGCAATAACTTGCTTTCTTTCTTAAATGTGGGGTTCAACGTTTCAAAAATACGGACTTTGAAATGGATTTGTGGAGAGCTCTGAGGATTAAATTGAGGTCATATTTTTTACATGTCTGTGCTCTCTGCCCTCCCTTCTGAATGTTTAGGAACTCTGAACAAATACAAGGTGTTTAGAAGGCAATGAGGATTACACAGGATCTGCAGAATTTTTTGCTTCAAAAGAAACAAAACATCAGTAGAACAAAAATGTAATTTTCTGCTCCTTTGTAGATTTTATTTCAACTTCACTCTTTAAGGAGAATCTTTAGTCTCTTCATAAGAGTCTGCATTTTCCAATTGCTTTAAAGGACCACTTTACATCTTTTAAATCATCTTCTTTCAGGCAGCATCACACCATGATTCAACTACCAAACTTTTCAGGATAATTATGTATTAACTGTGAAACTTTTTTATAAAAAATCATCATGCTGCTGCAGAGTTCAGTTTATTACAAATGCCTTTATTCTGAAAAAAAACCCCAAACAAAAAACCAAAACTGTGCCATTTAAATGTCTCTAATTCAGCTTCTGAATGTTTTTCCTCCACCAAAAATTGTCTGTGTTGCAGTTTTGTTTGATCATAACCAGTGGAGTATAAGGAAGGTTTGTGATGTAGCACAAATAATTGTCTAGAATTGTTGAGTAACTTAAAATCTCTCTGGTTTTTCATGTCTAAAATAGTGGAGAAAAGAAAGTTCTCTGCAGTTCTATACAGGCTAATTCATTATAGCCATAAGTAAAATATATTTAATAAAAAAGAATGTTAATAACATCAATATGTTTTTTGTCATAGATAAAAAATGCAAAGATCTGTTAACTATTTTAAGAAATTGGGGGAGGAAGAGAGTAACTGAGGTATTTTAATAAGAAGTTATTAGAACTTTTAAATAATGTTTTTTCTTACTTCTAGGTTGTAAGTTTTGGTATAATGTAAAGCAAAGTATGGATGTCTTTGCTGTGTTTATAAACATGGTAAATGTTGCCCCTGCAAAGAGAAGAAATTGAGATTTTTCTACAGATGTCAGAAATTCAGGTCAGATGTTGGTATTTTGAAGACAAAGCAAAATTAAAGTTGAGAAAACAGAAGTGAAGACATGACATGCAGCTTTTTTCTGGCATTCTCATTCCTTGCAGTCTTTCCTCTGGAGAAAAACACTTGTCCAAGGACTTTATCACCTGCTAGGCAAGATATTGAATTTAATTGCATTTCTGGTCTTGGTTTCACAAGGAATATTGCAATAAGAAATGCCTTGCTGACTTTATCCAACTTACCTGAGCTTTTGGCACATTTTTTGAGGTTTAGGTGGTATATCAACAAATATATAAACAAATTAAAAACAAGGCAACAGAGGAAAAGGCTTGCTGGAAGCAGTAATATCAAAGCTTGCATTCCAGGGTTCTCTTCAGGATTCTCTTTAAGCAAACAGGAAATCAGATCTGGTCTCCTCTTTAGATATTCCAGATTAAAATCTGTTTTGAAATCACAAAAACTTAACATATAACCCGAGATCTCAGGGCTGAGTGGGAAACAAGGATGAAAGGAGATGTCACCTTAATCAGTTAATCCATGTTGTCATATTATTATTTGGGCAAAATTTTTTGAGTGCTAAAAAGCAATTAAATGTAAAAGACATAAAATCTTTTTCCCACATTTTAAATTTTTTTTTGGTGCATTCATCAAAGTTTCCTGAGCAATTGTCTGTAAATGACCCTACTTGAGTGGGGGGCAGGACCAGCTGAACTCTGAAGTTCCCTTCCAACTTCAATCATTCTCTGTGATTATCCAATGACTTCTTTTATATCAATTTTAGGCCACAAATTTAATTTCTTAGGTTGACCCTCCTGCTGGAGATGAATTAAGAATGAACACTTTCAAAGTTCTGCCATATTCCTTCTCTTAATTCCTCCTAAAAAAAAAAAAAAAAAAAAAAAAACTTTTNACTCCTCCTAAAAAAAAAAAAAAAAAAAAGAACATTTTGGCATGAAGTTGTTAAAATTTGAAGGCAGTCAAACTGTTGCAGGTCCAGATTGCATCCTATCAATCAAATTAAATCCTTGATTTCACAGCACACCCAGCTTGGCAGCAAGGATAGCCCAGCCCTGCACTGCAGGCTACCAGCACAATTCTGGGTTGAGCTATGCTTGAAAGATCTTCTGGATGTAAAAATCCCACAAAACTGCTGGAAATTGGTTCTCTTTTTTGAAATTATATGTGACTTTCCTGGAATGATTCACATTGTGGGGCAATGGTGGTGCATCATCTGAAGTGTGGGTACACAAAGGTGGTATTATCCCTGAAACAGGAGTAAGGATAATCTGTTTTCTCAGGAATTCCCTTTGCTGTCCCTTTCTGTCTGCACTCCTCTCTCCAGGACAGTCACATTTAAGACATACACATCTTATTTAATCCTGATATGGAATTCCACAGATTTTGCTCCGTGGTGAGTCTCATAACAACACCAGCATCACAAATTCATAATGATACCAGAACTGTGGGAGCTGCATTTCCTCTGTGGAGATGAAGCTTCTGAAACTGAGCTCTGACACTGGACTGACACATAATTAGGGATCCCTCAGACCTGTGGGCTGTAGAAGGCCTGGCTTAGCTGTCAATTTTTCCTGTCCTTATGAAGCTTTGCATCAAATTGGTAGCAGAGACCTGAAAATTTTGATATTTGCCTTGGCAAAGCATTTCCACATGGCTCAAATCAGCAGTGCTACTGGGTCTGAGTGTAACAGGGGACAGGTCACCTCTGCTACTCTTGCAGCCTCTTTTTTATTTTTTTATTTTTTTTAATGGGAAGTAATAGACCTAATCCTGCAATAAAATTGCTGAGTAAATCTGATTTTTAATTATGTTTTTAAAACAGGCATAAAAAGAGAAAGGTACCTGTAACTGCCTCTCTCCACATGTGCTGATATTACTACAGGTTATAAAGAATGTTAAAAATTGGATTTGGTATGTGGCATTATATTCCAGCGTGTAGCATAGCTACAAATGCAAAGCTTCCCAGTCTTCTATTCCTTAAAAATCTTGAAAAAAATATGAAAATTCATACTACACCACAGTTCTTTAGGGAGACACAAGGCAAATGCTCAGAGGAGATGTGGCTCAGGATGGCCTCCCACCCAAATCTATCTGTCTTGAGTCTGATGCATGGAAAAATATTCCTTGTCAAAAATGGTCTTTGTGGTCCTATACAAAGTCAAAACTCACTGGGATGAGAAATTGTGGATGTCATTATTTCCACAGGGCAGGGTCAGGTGGGATATTGGGAGGGAATTGTTCCCTGTGAGGGTGGACAGGCCCTGGCACAGGGTGCCCAGAGCAGCTGTGGCTGCCCCTGGATCCCTGGAAGTGTCCAAGGCCAGGCTGGATGGGATTGGAGCACCCTGGGACAGTGGAAGGTGTCCCTGCCATGGCAGGGATGGAAGTGGAGGGGCTTTAAGGTCCCTTCCATCCCAAACCATTGTGAGTTTCCATGATTTTGAACATATGTAACCATGCTTTGAAAAGAACACACAATATCCCAACCCTTGCAGACCCTTGAGCTCTACTGCAAATACTTACGAGAACATTGCCTACTTTTTTGTTGCCTTAAATTGACAACGCAACAAAAACTAACGTCTGAGAAATTCCAGGAGGACAGAAAAAATTTCCATGGAGGAAAGTGGAAAAAAGTTGTTTATTTAACAGTCAAAGCACTCCCCATCACACCAAATGAACA
>VZTB01000544.1:275420-321251 GCA_013397245.1 Thryothorus ludovicianus | reverse complement strand
GGAAAGCTGAAAACTCTGATCTTTATGTTTAGAAAACAACCACCTCAGACATTGCACCGCATCTCCTTCACTCCCAGATCCAGTTTTAAATGTACAAAACTTATTTCTGAGCTAAAGAGATGAATGGGAATACAATTTAGCATCAACCCAGGACATAGAGTGTCACAGCTATCACCCCAGAGACCCATTCAGACCTGGGAAATCCAAGGTGCCCATGGGGGCTCTTGGTTCATCCGAGAGTGGACAAATGTCAGCACATTCCAATAGTCTGTCCAGAAACAGGGAGAAGAGAGCCCCCATATCTGTGCTTTGAAATATTCTATTAGAGTGCTGAAATTCTTAAAAATTATGTTTACATGTTCTTTTCCACAAAGAACGTCTGGAATGGGCAGTATGGGCACTTGCTCTTTGCCATGAAGGGACTTTCAGCATCCCATGTGGACCTGAAATGAGTGGGAGTCGGGCTCTGGGAACAGGGAACAGGGACAGGAGGAGAGGGAACGGCCTCAGGCTGTGCCAGGGGAGGTTCAGGTTGGACATCAGGAGGAATTTCTCTCTGGAAAGGGTGGCCAGGCCTTGGAAGGGGCTGCCAGGGCTGGAGGTGTCCCAGGAAGGCCTGGATGTGGCACTCAGTGCTCTGGGCTGGGGACAACGTGGGGATCAGGCACAGCTTGGGCTTAGTCTGGAAGGACTTCCCCAATAAATCCCTGATTGATTCTGGGATCCTCAAAATTTGGGGAGAACTGTTGAGTTTAATGAATTCAATTGTTAAAAAATATTAGAGTCAGTGAAATTTCTCCTGATACTAAGGATGCCAACCCAGGAACTACCACCCTGGGGGATTAACCCTTGTTTATTTATTCATTCAGAAACTGACTGACAAAATGCTTCCATGATATCCTTTGGTGTTTGGGACAGCCAGTGTGCGGCCTCAAACTGTGCTGATAAATGATGAAATAAAGCTAAGGAGGTAAGAGCTCTCCTTAAAACAATAAACCATAACCCTCAAGCTTATTTTTTCTACTACTTCTTTTCACTCCATCATGCTTCCAATACTAAGTCCAAGACAGAAATACACTACCTGAAAACACTCAATGTAAAAGAAAATAGAAACTTACTCTGCCATTTGACTTTTGATCACAGACTACAAAAACTGCTGCTGCTTTATGTGATAAATCTGTGATAGCTCAGCCACTCTTTCCAGTCTTTAAAACCACAATGCTTTTCCTGTAGGTTTTTCACATCTCATCTAAAACCATAGCAAAGCAAGGAAATTCAACTTTAATTGTCAGGGTCTCTTTGTAAACCCATATGTATGCATATATATTTTAATTTTAATTTATATATATATTTTATATATGCATTTATGTGTGTATATGGTTGTGATTCCTGGTGGTAAGGATGGAGTGGCCACTCCAAGGGCACTCTGCCATGACCAGATGGGAGTCACACACTGTTTTCCTGACCTCTGAGTATCCCAAATTGTGTTCCATGATGCTGTACCAAAAGCAAATGTGCTCTGCTCGTCCAGCTGCTGAACTGGAGCTTCCTTATTCATCCACTGACAATTGATATGCTGGGTACAGATAAGAAAAACCCTCCAATTCTGTTACTGTAATAATAAATCTCAGTGCCAGACCCCAATCTTCACTCCTGCATGGTATTTTATGATATTGCCTTTCTGTCTCCTTGATGAATAAGCCAGCACAGTCTCAAAGGAATGGTACTTTTGAGAGGTTTTTTTCTCACAGAACCCTAGATTTTCAAAATATGCTGAAATAACACATGCATTCATCTTCTGGAAAGTTTCTTCTCTTTAACTAATGCTGGCAATTAACTGAAACCTTCACGTAAGAGGCAACAGGGTTAAAGATTAATAGAGATTTATATTTCTGAGGGGAGACGAATAAAAAAATCACCTTGGAAAACCTTTTGTGAACTTAATTTTAGTTTTAGTTGTGTCATTTGTTTTGGGGAGGGGTTTGTTCTTTTGGGGGTTTTTTTCTTCTTTGGTTTGGGTTTTTTTGCCTGGGCATGGTAAAAAGGAGGTTCTGTCATGTAGGTCATCACATGTTAAAATGTAGTTTTTAGAGCTCTTGCTAAGCCTCTTTAAGAGTTTCAGTGTTATCAGCAGGTTTCCTCTACGTTTTATGAGACAAATTTTAACAGGGACTCTTGGTGCCAATTTATGAGGGATTTTCACAAGGCTGACACAAAGCAACTGCAATTATTGCACAATAGGCATTTACTATTTGCTTTTACTACCTCTTATCATGTTTTCTTTCATCAGTAAATAGAAGTGTATAAAAGCCTGTGTTTATGTCTTTAATCTGAATTCTTTGCCATAGAAAGCCAAACATTGGACAGCTAAATGAAAGGAAATTAACATGTGCTGTGGCTGTTCTTATCTACAATTTATTTTTCTTCTCCAGACAATTGCAGTGAACACATCAAAAAAAAAAAAACAACCTTGTATATATATAATTTTGTCTACAAAGCTGTGCATATCCTTAAAATAATTTGTTTTAACCAACTTAGTTGATGGTTGAAGTCAAGATGCAATTTAAATGCAACTCAGTAGTTTTGAGTCACGTGGGAAGACCCAAACAGCGAAAACTTTGGTGAAGAGATGAGAGAATTTTCCAGAACTCCTGTTCTTATTTTGTGAGAATAGGTTTGGTTGTTTCACCCATAACTGCTCTGTTTTATATTTGTGCCTCATTGTTTCATGCAGTCTTGTGAAGGACCTCTAACTCTTCAGGACAAAGAGGACTTTGCTGTCTTGACCTCATTTTGCTGTGGTTTCCCTGAGAAAAATGGCAATATTGCTCCATTTCACCTGCCAGCCTGCTTTTCTTCTGCACTTTTCATTTGATTAGAGATATTACAGGGTTTGTGGGGTTTGATTACAGGATGTGTTCCTGTATTAACATTACATCAATCTGACGAAAACAAGACTGGAAATGTAACATAAATTATATCCAGGATATGATAAAAATCAGTCCATTAAATCCAAAGTGTGACACAAAATCAACGAAACCTATTGCACAGTTAGGCAACAAAAGGAGGCTAAAAACAGGGCTTATCTGTTTTTAATAAGCTCTGTTGTGGAATCTGAACCTTTTGTGTGAAGTTCCAATCATGGAATCACAGAATCATGATGGGAGAATAACTCTAAGATCATTGAGTTTGACTTGGATTGAACAGCACCACGTGGAGGGAACCTCTGTCAGGCAGAGCTGGAAAGTTAAAATCCTTCCAAAACTTCATTTGTTTTGATCTGAGACTATTTTCCATCCAGGAGAATTGTTATTGCTAAAAGAGCAAGTAGGGGTTTGGAAATGCAAGGGATTCTTTTCTGTGATTTTGGAAGTGCCTTCACTGTGAAATCACAGTTCATGGATGTGGCACGAGTGCATTTATTGCACACTGGATCTGTTTTCCTCCTACACTTAATCCAAATTCCCCCAAGTGCTGAGTTTGCCATATCACATAACAGAGAGGAGAGAGGCAAGTGTCACTTCATTGATTATACAGTTTGAATTCATTAATTCATCTCATTAGTGAATATACTTTTATCTTTGAATTTTTTTCATCAGTTCTAGAAGTTATTTTTGCTGATTTCCCTGTAGTGCTGCTGCTCATGGTAACAGAATCAAATGCCTTGTGATGAGATGTTTTAATACTACCTAACTACTTGCTCTGGGATTAATGGTTAAGATTAAATCTTATTATGTTTATAGTTTCTTACTAGGTATTTTTCCCTGATTAAAGTGTCAGTTATAATAAAAAAAAGAAAGTTAAATATTCAGAAGCACCAATATTTCGGTAACCAGCCAATATAACTTCCTTTTGGTCATCTAGGTACTTTGAAAATCTTCCCTGAACTCCTTAATCAAATGAAATGAACTCTAGAAGGAAAAGAAGTGGAAAAAAAGAGATCTTTTCATCCAGTGACATAATTTACACTGTAAAGAGGGTGTAAACTCTGTCCTTTTCAGATCCCTTTTGCTGAAAGACACAGAAACACAGAATCAAAGACTGTCCCGAGTTGCAAGGGACCCACAAACATCATGAAAGTCCAACTCCTGACAGGAATTTCACTATAAATGTGGTTATCACATGAATAGAAGTTAATTGAATTATTTCTCCTAACGAGTATGTTTTTCAGCCTTCAATCCCCTATAATCAATGAAATGTTACTCAGGAATCACTTGTTACAGGATGTCAGGCAAATACTAAAGATTCTAAGCAAATTTAAAATACTTACAACTATTTTCCCTCTTTGAGGAAAAAATGTAATTCAGTGTAGACAGCACCACCTGCTTCCATCCAGGCTTGGTGGAACCGTGAAAAGACTTTGAAAATAAGAACTTGTGGTCTATAAACTGAATTATGCACATGCCATAAGAAATACAGTTATAAGAGAATCTCTGAATCACAGAATTCCAGAGTAATTTGGGTTGGAAGGGGCATTAAACTCATCTGGTTCCTCTGCCTTGGGCAGGGACATCTCACACTATCCCAGGCTGCTCAAACAGTGAATCTTGGCACAATCTGTTTCCACCCTGTGGGATCCTTAACACAGATAAAATTTAGAGTACAAATTTCGGTCAAAATTTAGCAGGCAAAAGCAGATGCTGTGTGTTTTTTGTGTTTTGGTTTTTTTTTTTCAAAAAGGGAGCAGAATATTCTATAGACACAGAGTGGACAACACTAAAGTTTAATACTGCTGCCCCAAAAACATGCAGGGTGAGTTTTAATTTGTGTTGGAAAGGCAGCAGGGAGAAGCCCAGGCAGCACAGGATGTGTGGTTGTGCTGCAGGGAAGCTCCCAGCGAGCTGGTCAGGGTTTGCTGAAGTTACAGAGAGAGAGAACATCACCCAGCTCTGACAAAATCATCTTAGAAATCAAGCAGTTGCAGCCAATAAAGCTGTTCATGAAAGTCACAGCAGCAAAACTCTCAAAACACAGCTCAAAAGTGGGGAATGGATTAAGATAATCAAGATTTTTTTTCCCCCTTTGGCCATTTTTGCAGCTGAGTTATTTATAGATGTGCTGATTAAACTATTCAATGTCTGATCTATGTAAAGAGTATCAAACAAGCTCTGTGTTTACCTTTGCATAGAAGCAGAAATTCTGTCAGCCTTGAAAAGCACAGGTGAAAATAATGCAGATTATTTTGAATGGTAGAGAATTAGATGTTTTGAGTGGAATTGAGCACTGTACATGCTCTCAGGTATTGCCAGCACAAAGACATTTAGCACAGGTGTTTGTGAAATTAGGATGCATTATGCAAATTAACAGTGAACAATGGGCATCCAACAGTTCTGCTTTTATGTTTGAATGTTTTATGTTCAATATAAAGAGTTATGGGATGATGTGCCATAAGATACCCATGTAAGAAGCCTTACTGGTGGGTTTTTGAATATTTCTTCATTTCTTCAGTTGCTGTATTACTGGGTTTTGTAAAAGATAATTTAGTATACAGCAACACTACACAGATTTTTACACACTGACTTCGAGCCAAAAATGTTCTTCAGGCTATTGCAGTATTGGCATTTTTCCTCAAATGTGACTTGCAAACATGCAGCTGAAAACAATACAGATGCAAATGAGTGAAAAATCTTGTAATTCTAATTCCATAACACTTTTATTTACTCAATTCAGCTGCTTAAGGTTCATTAAAAACAAAAAAAGAAGTGCCATTTTTTTTAAATATACATTATTAAAAATCTTATTAAATTCTTCCAGGCATTTGGGAACACCAGTTTTGATTTACTTTATGAAATCATCACGGAAAGTGTTACTTTGGTAAAAAGCTGTGAACTGCAGTGTCTGGGCTGCTTTTAAACCTGCAATTTAAACCTGTTTCAAATTGCTGATAAACAATAGAGGGAATGAATTCCAGTGAGCTGAGGGAGATGGGAATGGCTGAGCTTGGTGTCAGGGCTCTGTCCTGACAGCAGCACAGCTGCCCAAAGCGAAGAAGGGAAGGTTCTGAAGGCTTTTCATCACCACAGACAAGTCTGCTCTACCATTTTTCAGTGGCCCAGTTGAGTTTTGACAGGCTTTGTTTAGCTGGCACAAAGTGCATAAACCCCAGTGGCCTCAAAAGGCTTCATTTATTTTGCAAGAACTAGAGCAGTTTGTTTTCATAGAGAATATTTGCTGTGTGGAAAACATCCCTCAGCTATCCCGGGGTTGTGTTCTGGCTTTATCCAGCTGCTGGTGAGATATTGCTGGAAAGGAAAGTCTCTAACTGCTGTAAGATTCTTTTCTACTGATGACACTCAGACTTCTTGCTGACTGACACTGCAAAACTGCATTTAAATTATCTGCCTGGATTATCTCAGAACCTTAGAATGATTTGGGTTGGAAGGCATCATGTAAATCACCTTTTTCCAAGCCCCCCTCCACCAGACCAAGTTGCTCAGTCCTCTTAATAAATATTCATATGAATATTTCCAACAATTTTCCATAAACCTTCTTGAAACCTAATATTTCCATTCTCAAGTGTATTTAAAAATTCGAGGAAGAGTGTCAGATATATTAAAATTGAAATTACTTTTCTTCAAATAAATGTTCCTGAGTGTATTTTGTAGTGTTGGCCCAATTGGGTTGTCAATCTGTGTTGGTTTAATTTCCCCTGTAGATCTGAATTTAAAAGGTAATTGTCTTGAAGAAATTGTTGCAAGGAGTACAGGAAGCATAACTCACAAGAAGAAAATTCAGTGGTGCAAATATAGACCATTTATTTACACAAACTGTAAATAAAGGCTGATCTAGGTTTTGGAAATACACACGTGGAAAAGATCAGCATACAAAGTAAATTTAGAGGTATAAACTCTTAAGACTGATTTCCTAAAGAAAAATATCTGAAATAAAATTAATTACCAGTTTCAGGGGAGGAAAGACAAATAAGTCATGTGTTAGCCTCTGGAATCAAGCTCTAGACAAGGACAGTATATTGAGCACTCATAACTCCCTCTGTTGCTGCAGCAACAGGGAAGTAACAGGGGGTGAAATTGGCTTCATTTGAGATAAGGAATAACAATTTGCAGCTCTTCAGTGTTCATTGGTGAATTTAAAGAACGGGCATCCTCTGACAGAGGAGACAGAACTGTTTTATCTCCTGCAAGAGAAGGAACTGGATTTATTATGTTCAACAGTCAGGTGGATTAATAGGAACATAAACTGTTTAGAAGTGTAACACTTACCTACTCTCCCAGTTGTCACTGTTTCTTAAATACTCAACAAACTATAAAGCACTATTAGCTGCAGCTTTGCTTGGGAAGACAGGATGAGATTTAATGTTAATGGTGGTGTTATATCAATTAATACATAAAAAGCTTAAAGTCAAGGGCCTTAGGATATTGTTTATGAGTGCCTGTGGTTCTTCCCCTGATTTCTATCTGAAATTCATTCTTTCTCACATTCTCTTGCCCATTTCTTCTTGTGTAAATCTGACTTTTCCTTAGTGCTTAATCTGCTGATGTGTCCAGAGGGGAGAAACCATGTCCTGTCCTTAGCTTTACTTTCCTTTGATTTTCCTTGCAATAACAATGCTTTCTCCTCATTTGAGCAGGAAAGGGGCCTGTTTATTAAACAGTGCAATAAACCAATTTACTGACATTTTACAGCTATTGGATGGAAGGCAAAGCTGTAAGTTTTCCAGTTGTCATGACTACTGTGGTGCAACAGTTAGAAATAAGGAATCACTGTTCCAGACCTCTGCCCCAAACGTCTGAAAGCAAATAGTCTTGAAATAAATAAGTTATGATCAATAAACAGGATGTTTTATCCATAATGAAATAGTGTCAAGAGCTACTATTTTTAAGACCTTATCTACCCTGGTTATAAATTAAGGGTGACTTTCTTCCTTTGTGTTAAGGAAATCCTTTTGCTTCCAATCAATATGAAGTTATCCAAATATTGGCCCTCTAAAAATCAAGAGTAGTGGACTGGAAACCTCAGAAATTCTTTGCTCTGAACAGGATTTTAGCTGAGTCTAAACTTGCACTAGATCAGTCAGGATATGGGCTCTGATACCTGAACTGAGTGCACAGCAATTTCCTGGACTATCTGCAGCTGGTTGCACATTGCAGAGGAAAATCTGAGTGAGGGGGAAAAGAGCCTTTCTTCTTTTAGAAAGAGTTTTTATGTCAATGTTCCAATTTTCGAGTGCACATGGGCTGTGAGATGAGATCATTAAGTTCTAGGGAATGCTATTGCCTCTGTGTTTCTTATTATTGAAATAAATTATCAGGCAAACAAATGGAGAGAAAGATTTTCAAATACAGCAGGAAATGACATGACAGTTGTATTCTCTCCTTGTACCTATATATGATGCTAAAAAAGCTAGATGTGCTGGATGTAATTGTGCCTTCCCATTCTTTAAGTGCTGAACTGATGGTTCTGAGATTTAACAGTCTTGTAGAGAAATCAACTTTTCCCCACTAAGGATGTCTGAAGGACATTTTGAAATGTTCCTGCTTTAGTGGGTACCTGCATGTAATGCTCTTACAGTGCTTACCTTAAGATGAATAACACTTGAAATTCAACTGGGATCTTTCTAGCTTGTTATAGGAAAAAAATCATAAAATACTGCCTTAGTAATGCTGGAACCTTCAGTAATTATTTCTATTGTAATCTGGTAATTGTGTTTTCTCAGGACATGGAGGGATTAACACCCTGTTAACAGGATTAATATTCCTGTTCCTTTTGTTCAGTTTCCCCTACATCTCATACCTTTAGAATATTTTTGAAAGACAACATTTCATGAGGCCACAGTTAATCAAACCACAGGCTTGAGAAAAGTAGAATAAATGAATTTATTTTTCTCCTGCCCTCTCCTCTTAATGTCTTCAGTGTTCAGTACCACAAATAAAGGATTTGTGTCATATGCATTGCCACAGGCATAAATACAGAGTTAAAATTTAGAGAATGTTTGGTGTCTAGATAAAAAGGTATCATTTTATCCTTCACACAAATATATATACAAATGTTTAAATACACAATGTGAAAGTGAGCCAATCCCATGTGCCAGAGAGCCCCACATGCCAGCTGGTCAAGCTCGGCACTTCCAGGGATCCAGGGGCACCCACAGTTTCTCTGGGCACCCTGTGCCAGGGCCTCCCCACCCTCAGGGAAGGAATTCTTCCCAATATCCAAGTTGTCCTTCCTGTTGTTCCCCCATAACCCAGCGCCAAGGGTGAGTGAGCAGCTTTTTCTCTTGTTTTTAAAAGGTCTGTGCCTTTGATTTTTTCTGTGCCTCTTTTGTTTCTTGTTTCTCCATTTTGCCCTTAATTTCTCAATTTCCCAGGTCCCTCACCAGCTAACCTCACTGGAATTAACCCTTTCATGTGCCCTCACCAGTTGGTTCTCATCAACTCTACTCTTAACTCCCTTTCTTGTCAGTCAGGTTTCTGTCCTTGTGTTTGTGGCTTCCTGATTTACTTTTTTTTGAAAGAAGCATACTCTCCCCTTCCACATACCCTCACACAAACCGTTCAGTTGTGTTTCATTTCAGGTTGTTATGGAAACAACAGGAGTATGAAACAGAGCTTAGTTACCAGTGTAGAGGGAAAAAATCATGTATTCATTACTCCGTGTATCTAGAATTCCATATGGAACATTCCTGACCCTGTCAGATATCTGGCAATGAGGATTTGCTTCCAACTTTCGTCTTGACTGAAGTTCAGAATATATTTAGCACCTAGTGGTGATTTTCAAAGCACTGTGCCTCTTATCTCTCTGATTCCACTGCTAAACAATAAATGGACTTGAGCTTCTACTGACATTGTTCTCCTGGGATAAGCCTAGACATTAAAATAGTAGCCATTTTCCATTTAGGAATCTTTGCTCCTCCTTTGGAGCTAGAGCAGGCACCATCAGAGCCTCGTGCAACTTACACCTTGTAGCAGCTTCTGACACCACTGGAAGCAAGCAGCCTTTAGTGAGAACAGCTCTAAGAATTGGAATTTGACAAATCAGAGCCTCTGGTTAGCACAGAGTAGGACTCTCATGCTCAAGTTTCTACAAACAATCTCAAGTTCTTATATCCTCTTTCAGGTTTCATGGCTGTAACTAGTTTGATGACAAACCAGTGAGAGACTCCAAGTCAGAACTACAATAGGAAAATTAAAATAAATGCTACAGTACAAAACACTGACAGGATTGGGATACAACCTGACACCCTGTTGCTCTGGGTGCTGGTAGCAGTCCGATTGAATGGTGGCTGCAATCCTGTTGAAGTGACAGATGTGGTTGTGTTGGGGTGGTGATCCTGTAGAAGGCTCTGTTCTTCCTCTGAAGGTCCAGTGGTGGTTTTGTAGCTCTTGTCCTCTGGGAATCCAGTAGGAAAGGGCTACTGTGCTGCTCCAAGCCTCAGATTATATCCAGGTAGGAATGCTTGGTTCCTCCCCCAGGCAGCACATCTCCCAATGGGATTCTGTAATTTATGAGTCCTGCAGTGAGGCTTGATGGCCCCTTAGCAGAAGATATCCCTCCAAAGGGAGTTATTGGGAAGAGATGAACACTGCCCCACCTGCTTTTAACAGATGGTGATAGAATACATACTCTTGGTTACATCTCACATTGTAACCTAAGACAGATTATCTCTACTTTGCAACTTTAGACTCAATTTAAAAACCTTTTTTTAGTTTAAATTTCAAATGGTTTTTGCTATTTCATATAGCACAATCTCAGAAAAGTCATTTAGTTTCAAAAACTGCCACAGGTTATGCCAGGTTAGATATTAGGAAACAAATTTCTCCAATGAAATATGGGTCAGGCATTGGAAAGGACTGCTCAGGACAGAGAGGGAGAAACCATCCCTGGAAATGTTCAGAAAAGGAGTGAACGTGGCACCTTGTGATGGGATTTAGTGGTCCTGGGGCATTTCCTCAAAGGTTGGATGTGATGACCTTGGAGACCTTTTTCAACCTTAATGATTCTGTGATTCTAGATTAGATNATCAGAGAATTGTGGACTCACAGAATATCCTGACCTGTAAGTGGCCCACAGGGATCAGAGAGTCCAAATCCTGGCTTGAGCAGAGCAGGATGAGACCCTCTCTTGATAGGGTGGTGATGATATTTTCTCTGTGCTTTACTCACAAGTAGGGATTTTTTTCCACCTAAATTACCTGAGACCTTCCAAAGCAGTTGAAAGTTGCCTTAAATTAAAAGAATCCACTGCTATTGCAGTATAGTAAACTCCAGTCTTGCAAATAACTTCATGCAAATCTATGCTGCATGGAGATTTAGAGAAAATTCTGTCCCCAAGAATTTCCTCCAGCCTCTGAATCTCTGGTCTTACACAGATCTGTTATTCCAATTGCACAACTCTGAACAGGGAACTCTCAGTGTCCCTGTAATTATCTAAGAGAGTAGGATTTTATTTGGACATTCTAAAATTTTCTTCATCTCTCTCTCTTTCATGTGTCTTTATAATAAATCTAAAAAACTCCTAAACTATATTTTCCTAAAATACAATGAAAAAAGCAAGTAAATTAAAATAGTCTTTTGCAGTCAAATAATTTTAAATTTTATAGTGGTTCTATCTTTTTTAATGCATATCTGGGTTCCTTATATCCAGTCCCTTATTGAACTGCATGAACAAGAGAATTAGTTTTATTCTGAAAAATATGAAGATAAATAAACTGATCATCTGTTGCAGACAATCCAAGCTTCTCATTCTGAACAAAGTCTTCCTTGAGATTCAGTAGATTTCATTTAATTTAATTCATAATGACACATAAAGTAAAAGATCCTTTCAGCACAGAAGAGCGGGAACTGACCACAAGAACTTCCTTTGTTCTGGTATCTTGTGCACTTTAGGATGTTAGAAGCAATTAATTGTTGCTGGCTAATTTAATCAAATGCACTGCTCTTAACAGATCTCGAGGACCATTTAAATAATTTCAGGACATGAACAGCCAAGCTAAGCAATCTCCAGTCTGGTACTGAATAAAATACTTGCCTGGAAACAAGAAGACTGTTTTCTAAACCATTTGGTGTTCCTAGTTGGATAAAAATGCAATTGGGATTAAATTGCTTAAAGACTTAAAAGCTCCACAAATCAAAAGAAAACCAAATAACAATCAAAAAAAAACCAAACAAATAAACAATCTCAACTTATTTCTAGGACCACTGATACCTAAATTATTCACTTTTTCTTCATAATGTTGTAGAGTTTTACATAGGCGAAGCAACCTGTGCAATCCTTATTTCTTAAGTCTAAAGATGAGAGACCGTAGGGTTGAGTTTAGGGTTAATNTCAAAAGAAAACCAAATAACAATCAAAAAAAAACCAAACAAATAAACAATCTCAACTTATTTCTAGGACCACTGATACCTAAATTATTCACTTTTTCTTCATAATGTTGTAGAGTTTTACATAGGTGAAGCAACCTGTGCAATCCTTATTTCTTAAGTCTAAAGATGAGAGACCGTAGGGTTGAGTTTAAGGTTGAGTTTAGGGTTAAGNTTTCTCCCTGGAAAGGGTGGCCAGGCCTTGGAAGGGGCTGCCCAGGGAGGTTTTGGAGTCCACATCCCTGGAGGTGTCCAAGGAACCCCTGGATGTGGCACTCAGTGCTCTGGGCTGGGGACAAGGCAAGGATTGGGCACAGCCTGGACTCGATGGTCTGGGAAGTCTTTTCCAGCCTTAATGATTCTGGGATTCTATAGCAAGACCACTTAAATTTGCTCCATTAGCAATGTAGGTATATTTGACCAATATTTTTTTTCCCTACAAATTCAGTGTTAGTTGCCTTGTCCCTGTGTTACCCTTTGGCAGGCACTGCTTTGTAAGATAAATAAAATGGCTGATTTGATAACACATTCCATCTCCAGTGACTTTATACCAACAGGTCACAAATGCATCCACTTCCACCTTTCATCTTCCCATTCAGGAACTAAAACTGCTTGACAGTAGCAAATAGTTTCATAAAAGCTTCTCTCTCTAGAGCACATAATGGTTTAATTGAATTAGTGAAATGACATGTGCTGCTCATCTACATAAATATTAACAGAAACCTTTTTGATTTATAAAATCCCCTAAATAGACACAGACAATAAAAAAAGTCAATTCTTCCATTTCTGAACAAAAAAACCTCCTGCCATCTGTTTTTATCCCAATTACATCATTTGTACTAATACTAGAGAAATATTCACACAAACTCAATAACTGAAGGCACCTTTTCTCTCCCCAAACCTTCTTAAAGTATCTTAGATCAGGTCATGGGGTAACACGTGGCAAACAGAGACACAAGGAAATGACAAGCATTGTTCCTTTCTTTTCCTGTGAAAGTGTGTAATTTCAAAATCAGAGAAAGTCAAATCTTTTAAGAAGTGTGCTACTTGAAAAAAAATTCTTGTAGATGTTGAGTGCAAAGCCTTAGATCAAAAGATAACACTGGTGACAGCCACGGAGGCTTTCTGACGGATGTAAAAGCTTAACAAAAATCTTCATCTGTTTCAATTAAAGAAAAACATTTTGGCACCCCCCAGAAGCAGAAATCTGCTGGAGCTTTTGCTTTCTGGCTTCTCAGACAAGGTAATTTTTTATTAAAAAAGACATGACTTTGATTATATATGCTTCAGACAGGCCTTGCTTTATGTTTGATGTTGATAGAGGGTTTCCAGTATTACACCTGATGGATTTTCTACAAATAAATTCTTGAGGATTAGCCCTGCTTTATTGCAGATGCTTTCTGAAGTAAGCAGCAATCCAGAGATATGTCATTTATGCTATTACAGGCCTGCATTTCTGCTGAAACGAATGGGGTTATTTTCTTAGATGATTTGTTTTGACAGCAGGAAAACATATTTTACAAGAGGGAAACTGATCAAAAGGGCTATCAACAGAGTAGCTTATTTATTTATTTATCTATAACTTCTAAAATTTGTTTATTAAATTTATCAACTAAAATCCATATTTAGATGTGGATTTTGTCAGTGACACACAGAGGAGTTTTCATGTACATTGATTGTGGATGCCTGATCCTGAAGGGACAAGAAACCAGCACCATGAAAACTTTGAGCATCCCCAGCACTCTCCAGTCCGAATTAGTGCTTGAGTTTCCAACAAAAGTGATGCACAAACAAAAGGAATAAATTGACACTCTATATTTTGTTGTTTGTAACTTGAAAACCTCCCTCTGCAGAGGGATGTCTCACGCTCATTCCCACCACAATCACCTTCAGAGACTTTGAAAATTTTGTGATGTTCTGGGGAGGGACACTGCTACCAACACTCCTCCCTGCCCTCCATCCTTCAGAGGGATCTTCTGAAGCAGTGGTGAAAGCAATCTGAGGAAACAGGACTTGAATCAGTTACCTGTTAAAAATCTTACAGAAACAAAATACAATGTGACTTCCACAGAGACTCTAAAGCGTGGAGTCCTCCCCTCCTTGCTTATACCAATTCATCTCTCATTTTTGCATCCAGCACGATATAAATTAATACCAGCAATCCATTCAAAGGAAGTGTGAGGCTGTGATTTCTCTCTTGTGATTTTTAGGTAAAAGGCCCTTGGTGTCTGTCCATGGTGACATTTTCTATGGCTTCAGGGCATGAATGTGTGATGTTCCCCCTGACTCAGCTACAGGAAAAAGATCACCCTGCCTTTTAGGCTTTGACTCCTGAGGAGGTGTTTCCTCTGTGATCTTAGCTTCCTAGCTTTGTTCACACATTTAATTGCAATTATACCAATCCTTGTACTTTGGTAACAGCCTTAATTGGGTAGCAGGAGCAGCAGTTGTAATAGGATTATTTCTCAGATCTCTACGAGGAAATCTCTGCTGCTTCTGTTGGCAGAGTGGGAGGCTCAGGAAAGTCAGGCAGCGTGAGTAAGGGCCATAAAGACTCCTATGGAATTACTTTATTGATTTCAGCCTTTTTTGCTGTGAAGGATTTCCTGTGGTGAAACAAAGCCAATGGTCTTTGCAGGCGTGCTGAATGGTGTTTTGCAGTGTGGAATTGTTGAGGCTTGAAAAGACCTCTCGGGACTCCAGGTCCAAGCAGCAGCCCAGCATCACCTCATTCCCACCAATCCGTGTCCTCAAGTGCCACATCCACGAGGTTTTGGGACACTGGTGACTCCCTCAGAGCCTGGGCAGCCTGCTCATTCTAATATCATTAATATTATTTCTCTTTCCCTAGGTTTTCAAGTCACTATTGGGAGCCCACTAATTTTACTATTATAGTTCCTATTAAAATGTACAGGTTTATTTTAAATGAATTAGCTATAATTACCTAAAGTGCATAATTTTTTTAAAAATTAACCTAAAATCTGATCAGACAGTTAATCATATCTCCCCACTCTCTGGTAGAGGATCCAATGTTTTAACAGCATTTGTCAGGGCAACAGTTTTTAATTTTGTGTTTTGCATTTCCACAGTAGAACATTAAAAAAAAATGAAAATATATGACAATTTTTGACATAAATAAGTAAATAATTTAACCAACAACAATGATATATATATGTAATAAATAAAATTAAACACAGAAGAAATGAAAGTATGCAAGTCTATAAAAAAGAAAATATGTTTCCTTATATAGATGAAGAATAATATTTTTGACCTTTTTATTTCACATTACTGTGTAGCCTTTGAAAGCTATTATGTTATTTATACACATCATTAACCTATAAAAAACATCCCAGTAGCAATTGGTTACCTGTCTTTGGGTTCATTTGGTCTGCAGAAAGAAAAATACTTTTTTTCTTGGAGTTTCCTTTTTTAGGAAAATTACCACTTATTGTCAATAAGACCTTTACCATTGTAATAGTCATATCAGAATTTAATCATTCTCTATGTCACTGTTTAAGATCCCATTGAGTAAGCAATAGATTTTTGTTATGTTAGGTGAAAGAAATATAGATTTTCTTTTTTAAAAAAAATTTAAATCCATATTTTTCTTCTATGAAGCCTACCTCAGATGACAAACTAATGTGAACAAGTCATGTACTGCCATGGCATGGAGCAATTTTAGCCCATTACCAGAAATCATTTCTTGTAAATCTCAAGAAAAGTGGGAGTAGGGTTCACAGTCTCATTTTGTACACAAGGACATGGCTCAAATAAAGAATTAAATAAAGGATTGAATAACTTGAATGAAGGACAATCATATTGTGGAAGTCATCTCTCTTTTTTTGATCAGCATTTTATTCACTTTTTTTTTATTTATTTTTTTTAATACAGAATTCTCTCACACCTCAAGAATTCCAAAGAGGACTTGCTGAAGTAAATACTTGAAAATGATATTTCAGAAATGGAACGTGATCCTTGTGTCTCAACAATGGGGAAATTGGACTTTGTATTAGTTCTGTGAATCCTTCTGGCTCTGCAGCAGTGCCTAGTCATGTTCACAATAAAGATCAATTTTTGGTCTAGGATGCTCCAATAAAAGGCAGCTCCAAAGCTTTGGGGTCTGCTCTCCCTGGAGTCACAAACCATCAGCCATCAGAAGATGTGGCTGCCTTGTAGTACCTGGTACCTGTTTGTGTTTCACACCCTCTGTTCCAACTTAGCAGCAGAAAAAACTCTGGAGTGCCCTCTTCAGCTGCCTCTGGATCAGGTTAATGATGTGTACAGACTCTCCAGAATTTTTGGAAAGCTGTGTTATCTGCGAGGACCATGGAAATTTGGAGGTTGAAGCCTCTGTTTATTCCATGGAAGGAAAAATGTACCTCTATGAGACTTGGTCCATGAAAAAATCAAGAGAGGACTAGCATAATTCCTATGTCCTCAGGACTTTTCTCCTATTTTCAACAACACTGTCTGGCTGAAGAGGAAGGAAAAAATTGAAAGGGATTGACAACCTGGTCTAGTGGAAGGTGTTCCTGCCCATGGCAGGGTGTTGGAATGAGATGGTCCTCAAGTTCCTTCCCATTCGAAACCACTGATGATTTCATGGTTCCATGAAACTCAGAAATCTCTTTCTCTGCTCCTGCTCAGTTCCATGACCTGGTGTTTTCACAGCTGCTGTGTGTTTATCCCAGGCAGGCTGTGCTGCCAAGGCACTCCAGCCACTCAGCAGAGCTCAATATTTCTAAAACTCTGAGCAATCTTTACTTTACAGAGCTGAGAGTCTGTAAAATCCTAAAGATGCAGTAGCCGTGTCACTGTGGGATATGAACAGTTCATCAGTGTGGATTTCACTCGTGCTGTCATTCAGATTTGCAGTGATGCCATGATGATAATATTTTATCATCATGTTCTTTTTATTTTATTCCTTTCGGCAACCTACAGTGCCAGCTTGACCTGAATTAGCAGATTAATAAATCACATTAATAAGACATGATAAAGTAAAGCAGTCAATCACTTACCAGACTGGAGGGACCTTAAAAACAGAAGATTGGTGGCAGTTCTCAGGTCAGGTACTTCTCACTCATTGACCTCTCTCCTATTTTGGAGTCAAGCACAAGAACACATCCCAAGGAGGAAAATTCATACCAAACTTAACAGGATTCTTAGGTCATTGCCACTTTTCATCAAGTTCAGTGGAGATTAAAAGTCACTTTATAGCCAGTTGCTACAAGATGCTACATATATTGTGTTGTCAGATCTGAAAGGATTCTGTTAACTGGTGAAAGAGTGAATCATGGAATATCCTGAGTGGGAAGGGACCCCCAAGGATGCTCTGGTCCATCTCTTGGCCCTGCAGAGACACCCCAAAAATCCCACCCTGGGAGCATTGTCCAAATGCTCCTGGGGCTCTGACAGCCTTGGGGCCGTGTCTGTTCCCTGGGCAGTGCCCAGCACCCTCTGGGGAAAGAACCTTTTCCTGATACCCAACATGACCCTCCCTGCAGCCATTCCCTGGATCCTGTCCCTGGTCCCAGAGCTGCCCTTGTGCTGCCCCTCAGGAGAATCAGCAGTATCACAGCTCATCATATCAAAGCCAAAATCCCTTGTTCTGTAGAAGTCAAAACTTGTTTATAAAACTTCATACAATTTTTAATTGTTTCATCTCTCTATATAACATGAGCATATTGGCATCAACCTGACTGATTTCAGCTTGCCTCTTTCTTATTTGCCTTCTCTAAAATACAAATAAAACTGCATAATTGGAAATTATATTGATATGTTGGTGTAGTGACACATAAATTAGTTACTCAAGAGGGTGCAGAGCATACATTTTGATCTACCTTCCCTCCAGTTTGCTAAAGCACTGGTCAAGTAATTGAAGCATGTAACATGCCCTTCTCTTAAAAATATGAACCCTGGGAACTTTCAAATAACTCAGAAGAAGAAGAAAAGAAAATAATAACAGAAATTTTCAGCCTCAACAACTTCCGCCCTAAGGTGAATTGGAAGACCTTACTCTTCTTTTTTGGTATAAAGTTTCTTGTAGTGACCTTGATACTGCTCTATAACTTCATGTCCCAAAATTGCCAGGAAGAACCTGAATTTCTCTATATAGTTGTCTTCTGTCTTGGAAAGAAACTAAAAGATTTTGTGGAAAATATAGGACCAGGGTAGGGCACACTGAGTGCAAAATAATCCAGAGTTTGTGCCACTGTTAAAGCTAAAAATAGGATTAAGGAGACATAAAAGCTGTCACTCACCTGCACTTGGCAAATTCTGATAGGCCAGGCCCAAAACAGGCAATAAGCAGAAGTTGTACTTATATAATTGAATAATGATTTCCATCTGACAGGATTTTCACAACCATCTTCTCCTTCAGGAGAAAGTAATTTCTTAATTCCTGACACCTTTTCCTTACATATTTGTGTGCATTTTAAATATAAATACTGATTTCAACACACTACACAGTATTTATAATTTACAGGGCTTGAAAACAATGTCTTAACTGCGCTGCCTGTGTTTTAAATTCATTTTACATTCAGTGGTGATGCAGTGTGAGGCATCCGTGGTTTGCCATCAACATGGGGAGAAGCATTCTTGCCCTGGACTCACTCCCCAGGGAACTCTTTTGACCTTGCTTGTTAACAGAGAGTTTGTGGTGAGATGCAAATTAATGTAAATTGTTAACGTGGTGCTTCTCAGCACCAGGCAGTGTAGTGGCCTTGTGTACATTCCAAAACTCCGAAAAAAAAAACCAACTTAACCCGGGCTATCGTTTGCATTCATTAATCTCAGATTCCGAATTTATTGCCTTCTGCAGCTCCTGTACCCGGGAGGAACGTGCCAGGGGTAATTAATGACACACTGCTTAATGAAATAATGGACCTCAGCCCCTAAAGTTCTGGTACGCTTAAAGAACTGTAGGAATGCTTTTCATTCACAAATTAGGTCTGGCAGGAAGAGGAAAATTCCCGGTGATTTACTGAGGAAGCTGAAGCTGTGTCCTGCTGTAAGCAACCCCGTGGGCTCTGGGCCTTTCCAGTTGTGGCAGCCGATTGATTTCTGCTGGAGTTGGGCAGCAGGGCTGCGTTTGCCTGAAATCTGATTCTTATTTAAGATACCCAAGTGGAAGATTTCAATGGAGTACTAGGAATGGGGCTGAGGTAGCCTGTGCTGGGAATGGCTAAAATAAGTCTCAGAACGAGCCGTGGCTGCTGGCGTGGATCCATCCCTGCTGCGAGCCCACCAAACAGCTTTCCATAAGGATCTGAGTTGTCTAGCACATTAAAAGATTATTTCTTCACTGAATACATTGGCAAAGGGTGGGGAGGCTGACTTGCTAATCAGGTTCAAGGCTCAAGGGAGCTCCTTTAAGGCATGATGCAAGAAAATAAAATTGGACATGTTGTGGAATTACAGAATCACAGGGAGGTTTGGGTTGGAAGGATCCTTAAAGCCCATCCAGTGCCATCCCCTGCCATGGGCAGGGACNCTCCTCCTGCCTTGGGCAATGACACCTTCCACTATCCCAGGGTGCTCCAAACCCCATCCAGCCTGGCCTTGGACACTCCCAGGGATCCAGGGGCAGCCACAGCTGCTCTGGGCACCCTGTGCCAGGGCCTGCCCACCCTCACAGGGAACAATTCCCTTCCAATATCCCATCTGACCCTGCCCTGTGGCAGTGGGAAGCCATTCCCTGTGTCCTGTCCCTCCATCCCTTGTCCCCAGTCCCTCTCCAGCTCTCCTGGAGCCCCTTTAGGTGCTGGAAAGGGCTGTAAGGTCTCCCTGGAGTCTCCTCTTCTCCAGGTGAGCACCCCCAGCTCTCCCCGGCTGGCTCCAGAGCAGAGGGGCTCCAGCCCTCAGAGCACCAATGGGGCTTTCACAGGACTTTTTCCAGCAGATCCAAATCTTTCTTGTGTTAGGGCTCCCAGACCTTGACACAGTATTCTGAGTGAGGGGAAGAGTCACCTCCCTAGAGATGATTCTTGTAGGAATCCTACTCGTCTTATAGGGCAGATTTTAAATCCATTTTATATAGCTGTGCCAGAGTTGCACAGAATTGTGTTGATTTTACGGCTCATATATTTAAGGATTATTACAGATTTTTATCTCATTTCCTAGTGTGAAGAATCATTATGAAAATAATTCTTAAAACTACTGAGGGATCTTCAGATAAAAGCACCAAAGCCAGAATTATTCAACAAGCTCAGCATCCACAATCAGGTGAAGGGATGCAATCCCTCTGTGGCATTGATTCGTTTGCAGTGAGTGGCAAAATCCCCACTGATTTCAAGGGGCTGTGGTCTCATCCTGTGTGTTCCAATGAGTTCAGGTTTGGGTTACAGACCTCCTTGAACATTTGCCTAATGGGATTGCAGTGGCTGCTGCTGAGAGCTGAGCACTGCTGCAAGGCTGGGCCCTACCCAGGCGCCTAAAGGAGAATCTGATTTCCCTGGAAAACTTGGCTTCAGCTGGGCAGCGCTCATCCCGTGGAAGTTCAGGCTTGTGGGAACACGAGGTTCATCTTTGGCTGCCCTGGAGGCTCAGGGACCTGGGCAGGGTCTCAGAGACCCTGGCACAGTGCCCAGAACACCTGTGGTTTGGATTTTAGCCCATGGGAACAATTGCCAACCTTAAAAGAAGAATTACAGGTCACAAGAGTAGTAAATAGAGTAGTAATAAGTTTGTCACAGGGTGTAAAAGTAGATTTTAGGTTTTAGTACAGAGGGTGGGTATTGCCAAGATGGAGGAACCTCGTGGCTTTTGGGTTTCTTCTTCTTCTTCTCTCCATCTTTTCAGTGACGAGAAAATAACTGATTGGTTTAGAGTAGAAACTGACTGTCTAATGTAGAGAATAAGTATTGGAGACAATTAGTAAATAATCTAAGTAACTTTTAGTATAAAAGTATGTAACTTTTAGTATAAAAGATAAACACCCCCTCTGAGGGGGAGAAGGCTTTGACTGCCCTGCTGGAAGGAGCTCAGCAGGGCAGAAAGAAAATGTTTGAGATAAGAGAGAATAAACAACCTTGAACACAAGACCTGAAGAGTTTCTGCTCTTTTCTTCCACCTTGGGCTTGGAAAAAGGATTTTGCTATCTCAGGAAATTTCTGCCAAAAGGCAGAGAACCCGAGACAGGCTCACCTTAAATATTGCTTTTGTGTGAACAGCACATGGACAGTATTGGGCTGTTCCTACCCACAAAGCATCAGTGTAGGTGGTGTTTTTGAAATATGTAGAGAATGTAGTTATGAAATTTGATTTGGCTTTTGTCTGATCTTCACACACATCCTGGGGGGCACCAGCCCCAGCATCACCAGCTGTGCCAGGGATGGGTTGTCCTGCTCTGCTTCACCTGGAATATTATGTGTAATTTTGGGTGCCACAATACCACAATAATCTACAGGTGGTAGTGAGTGTCTGAAGGAGGGACATGAGGTTGGGAAAGGGTCCTGGAGGTGCCCTGTGAGGAGCAGCTCAGGGGCAAATGAGAGCTCGTGTTTATGGTCCTTGCTTTAGAAAACTGGTAAAACTGAATCACAACTCTGAAACAGAACAACTAAATTTAGGAACTAAATTTCTTAATATCTTCTACTCTACTTCTCCTCATGAGCTAAACAATTTAGGAATAGTTTTCTTTGGCATCAGTACCTGATTTCTGTAGGATGAAGTCTAATCATTAACTGCTTCTTTTCATCAAACAATTTCACTCCTTTGTGCGATGGAAATTTTCTGAGAGAAAAATTTATGAAAAAAAATTATTTTTATGAAGCCCAAAAGGTATTCCGAAAGCAGAATATGATGCTGCTCTGTCCAGTTACTCTTTACGAGTTTTGCTGGATGTTTTTTCCCCTGAGATGCACAAGGACAGTTTGATTTTCCAGTTGCTGGGCCAGGTTTGGTCGAGCTGTAATAAGCCTTGCAATGAGATCCCTCGTGATTTATCATGATTTGGATTCATCTGGGCTCTCAATGTGTTGCCAAAGTGTTACAGACCTCCCCATGAGGCTGATTACTGCCATAGAGGAAAACTGTAGGAAGCCTGGCCAGATCTGTGTAGTTGAAATCTGTCAAGGTTTCATTCCGTTTGAAAAGCTATTTTACCTTTCCTCACATTAGCATAGGAAAAATCCTGGCTAATTTCATTTGGCCTTTCAAAAATCAATTTCTCTAAGACATCAGTATTGACCAATTAATATTTTGCCTCTGAGTGAATGTATGTGCAAAAGAAAGGAAAAATAATACCTGTAAAACCAATATAAGTTAAAATCATTGAAGCATAGAACCATAAATGTTGGAAAGATCTCAGGGATCATCAAGCCCAGCCTTTGACCAAGTATCACTGTGCCCACGTATCACAAAGTGACACAGCTACTTGTTTGAGATGAATTATCAAACAAAATACAAATTCAAAAGTGAGTCCTTTTCCTGAATTCTTCTTTGGTAAGCTGCAGCATGGAGTCAGAATTAAAATGCTGATTAACAAGATTGCTGCCAATTTTCAGCTATATGAGCAGAACTGGGATCTTTGGTGCCACATCTTCATGGAAAAAATACGTTAAATGGTGGAAATGTTTCTTTTTATTTAATTAAAAAAAAACAGGACAAAAGTATTGAAACTCTTCAGAGTGCAAAAGGAAAATCAAGGGAGATCCTGGCTCACAGATTTACTCCAAAAACTCTTGATATTTGAGGTTCCTTCCAAATTAAACCATTGCATGAGTCTATGATTTTACGATTCTGTGATATTTTGCATTTGTGAGTTAGTGTTTGAGGAAGGAAGTGATTCCATGTGCACCAACAGGACACAAGAGCTGCTCACATAATTGTGCAGGCAAGTCCTGTGTCCCTTATCATAAAACTAATTTTAAGTTGTTATGGGGCTTGGGTTTAGTTTTGGTCCTTGACCCACTCAATATGATGGATGCAGATGAGCTCTGCTGTCTCCTGGAGAGAGGGGAAAAGGGTACCTACAGGTCTTGTGGGTGGATTTCATTGGCTTTGAGGTAAAAAAAGTGGGAATTTGAACTTGGATATCCCTTTGAGTGGATTAGGAATATCACCAGGAAAGAATAACTGCATATTGTAGAGACTGAGCACTCACCCCAGAAGCAGCATCTCAGTGATGCTAGGGGTAGGTAAAAATGTGTTATTAAATTTCCTCTGTGAGTGTGGGAAGGAGGCTAGTTCTAGATAAGAGTTTAGGAATGATAATTATATTTACACAGGTTCACCATCAACTGCTTCTCTGCTTTCTCTTCAAGGAAGAAAGTGGAATAAAGAGTGTCTGAGTTCTGGACTGGGCTGGGTGTTACACACAGCAGGCAGTGAGCCCCAGCTCGTTCTACCTCTCTCCAGAAAATGCAGTGATCATGGCTCTCATGCCCACTGTTTGCTTGTGGTCCCTCTGGAAAATTATCTTCCAACCTCCTCAGGAGGGCACAGCAAGGGAAATGGGCCAGGAAAGGAGGAACCTGAGACCTGCCACCACCACCGTGTCTGTTCCTGCCTGGCCCTGGACAGATGAGCTGTCTTACACAACATTTGGAGGAAATCTGGGAAATTTGGGCATCCTGCACATTGCCCTGAACATCGAGGGACAGGCACTGAGCTGCTGCAATGCTGATTTTCAAAATACTGGGCACTCAAGCCTTTAATTTTTTGCCGATTTATATGTGGTGAGCATGGGACCAGGAAAGGCAACGACAGCATTAGAGCTTGGGAAGATTTTACTGGGACAAAGAGCAGCAGAAGCAGAGCTCTCTAAGGAATTGGCACAATACAAAAAAATCAGAAACATTTTCATTACTATGGTGTGACAATTTTGAGGAAAGAAAATATATTGATAGTCCAAAATATACAGAAAGAAAAACTGTGCAAGCTGCACACGAGGCAAATTCATCGAGGAAGGTGCAAGAGGCAGTTCTTCCAAATGTGCTGAGAAGTCTTTCTGGCTAAATTGAATTTGGAGTGTGTCCGAGGTACAAAACAGTGTTAGCCAGAGTGCTCCAGATGGAGATTATCCTGAGCCAACAGCTAACTGTATCAATGCTTTTCATTGACTTTGGTGCTGCAGAATGAAATGGCAGCAAAATGTCCAACATATGATTCCTTTTATTACTCCTGATGCCATAAGTGACACTTTCCCTGGACTATCACCGCGTAGGAATTATTATTCAGCACCATCAGCTCTGTTTCCACCTGTCAAATCATGAGTCTCGTTCATTAGTTTGATATTTTAGCAATAAAGTAATCTCTGCTACCTGATTTAATCCATCGGCTCTTCTGTAGTTGCTGCCTCACTTAGGAAAAAAAAGAACCAGCATGGAAATAGCTGAAGTTTTAAAACACAGTTAAAATTAAAATACTAATTTCTAGAACTAAAGCCACCTACAGTATATATTATATTAATATAAATTCTTCAATATGACAGGAAAAAATTACCAGGGGAGAAATCCAAAATGAATAACAGCTTGATGTGCAAACATTGAAGAATATGAGCTGCAGCAATGCACATTGCTGTAGAGACTCCTGGATTTCTCACAACTCTCTCAAATTTCTCTCAAAAACCACAGTGCCATTTCACTTAGGATGATCCCAGGAGGCAGAGCTAGCAGGTAATTATTTTTGATAACTTTTTCTTTCCTACTCTCAAGCACTTTTGTATGTACACTGAATATATTTAACACTTCATTATTCAGCAAACCTCACCTATAATTAGAAATAAGTGAGAAATGCTGAACAGTTTTTCTTTATAGGAACTTTTCAAAACACACACAAGCTGCTGTGTTATTCTCAACCCCAGCTGGAAAAAATAAACAAAGAAAACCAGAACATATCACAGACAAGTAAAATCAAATCCTGACTGACAACTATTGTGTCTGTTCGAGCAGATACAAATTTGGAATTACTGGTATATTAAGTTTTCATCCACCCTGGAAAAAACACCAGAAATCTGTGTGCTGAAAATGCTGAGAAAGCCCTTCAGGAGGTGTTGCCATTGGATGCTGATATAATCAGGTCTCAGAGTAAGGTGCAGCGTGTTGGTGGTGCAGCCTGTCAGTAATCCTGCCCTGATTTATGGGCTGCCACAGCAGAGCACCAGCAGGACAAGCGGTGCCACACGTGCTGTTAAGAGCAGACGTTTTCCACTAAACCTTTGAAGGGAAATGTTACCATCAGGTTATACAGATGACAGACTTTCAAAGATATTTAGGTACCTATGAGTAAAAATTATTCTCTGCTGTAATTCTAAAGGATATAGGCACCTTGGTACCTCCTTTTTTTTAGCAAGCATCGAGCATCTATGAATTAAAAACATCAAGAGTGATGCAGTATAGAAACAGCATAGAATTAGAGGTTTTTTCCATCTGAGGAGTGGCTGAGGGTGTTTGATTTGTGCAGCTGGAGAAGTGGAGAGTGGGGCAGACCTCAGTGGGGGCCAAAGGGCAGCAGAGGGGCAGCTCTGACCTCTGCTCCCTGTGACAGGGACAGCACCCAGGGAAGGGCTGGAGCTGTGCCAGGGCAGGGTCAGGCTGGATTTCAGGGAAAGGTTCTCCCCCAGAGGGTGCTGGGCACTGCCCAGGGAATGGGCACGGCCCCAAGGCTGCAGAGCTCCAGGAGAGTTTGGACAATGCTCCAGGGATGCACAGGGTGGGATTGCTGGGTTGTCTGGGCAGGGACAGGGACTGGATCATCCCTGTGGGTCCCATCCCACCCAGGATATCCCATAATTCCACGATTTAGTTTCCAGTTGAAATGAGTGCTGGTTACCAAACCAGCAAACAGGTAAATACAGCTGAAAAGAGTCCCCTGAGCTCACTCTCCACAGCTCTACACGGCATTGTTGGGCAGTAGGTGCCAAACAAGATTTATGACCATGTCAGGAGAATAGAGTGGTAACAACCATGAACAAGGGGCTCTCAAGAAAGACAACAATATTGTTTAAATATCTTACTATACTACATTATCTGCAAGAAAAAAATGCTAAAAAATAATGTAAAAATAACTTCAGGCAACCTTTACTACACTGCTTGTTCCTTCTCCTCCTTCTTCCTGCTACAGATTTTTTTTCTTGAACTGAATTCTGCAGTGTGCTCTCACCTGCTGATTCAGGTCCCTTCACACATCATTACATCACATCTGCTCAGGTGGAACTTTCTACACACATATGTGTAACCTTACAGTTGCCTGGTACACCATTTAAATGACTGAGAGAAATAAAAAATACCAAATCAATTAAAATTTATTTTATTAAAAAAAAAAATCAGGTTTTACATTGCTCACTCCACTGTGAAAATAAGCCTGTGGAAAGAGCTGCCTCATGAGCTGATACTGAAAAGAGCAGATGACAGCAGTGAAGGACAGATGTGACAGATGTGACACATTGGAGGAAGACTTCCTAATAACACTCTTAATAAATGTGATACCGCTCAGCATGGGACAGGAGCACACAGGGATGAAGGGTGATGGCTTCCACTATGAACGTATTTGTGCAAAGAAAAGAGGCATTTTATTAAAAATAAGGTCCTTTCTCCATTATCTTTTCTTTCATAGAAAATCGAAGTTATATCTCCTCTGTGCTCATTGCAGAGTGAAATGTGCTCAATCTTGATGCTTTTTGGGTAAGCTGCAGGATGTAACTGATTTTAGGACAGAGCACTGCAATTCCAGGGACAGCTGGGTACAGATCCAGAGAAAGAAGATCAAACTCTGCTCCAGATTCCCACTTCAGATACTTTTGTTTGGCCCAGTTAGAGTCACATGAACTTCATTTGGGCTTTTTATCAAAATAGACCAGTTGTGGTTTTGGTGACATAATTCTGCCACTTCTGATAAAAGTTTTTGTCCAATGAACTTTTGTAATATCAAAGGAAGCTCCACTTAGTTAATAATTTCTTCATTTGGTTTAAATTTAGCATCAACCTATTTTTTGTGTGTCAAGAAACAGAATCAATGAATGCAAAACAATTTAATTAAAATTTCACTTAACCTTGGACAAAAAATTCTGTCAGAAGAGGCAATTGGCAGAATTTTGTGACCAAAATCACAATATATTTAATTCTGGTGAGTATTTTCAATTCAGTTCCAAGGCAGGCACTGCCTTTACTTCCTTGCTTGTCCTCCTTTTTGCATTTTAGATCTTTAGGTTTTTATACTGCATTAATTCTAATAATTCCATTCACACTTCTGATCAAATGAACGTTCTGTTCCCAGAATTTAAGAATAAATAGAACACAGGGAGGGTGGAGATAATATTTTTATTTACTAATATTTAGATTGCTTTTCTTCTTTTGCTCCTTTTTGTCACCATACAAAATTGTGTAAGCAGTGAAAACTTTGCCCTCAGCTCTCCAATATGCAAGTAGAAATTTCAGAATAGTTACTGCAACTATAATTTTTGACCAGGAAGGAATTATTTTACTAGGAGTAAATATAATATAACTGAATCTTGGAAATGTAACCTGGAGTCTCATAGTTATTTCAAAAAATTAAAATATGTCATCAAAAATAAAAAAGGTAGGTGTCATATTAACAGAATTCAAGTTCTGTGAGTTTAATTAAGAGAAAAAAAATAATACAACCTTCCACAAATTAACTGCACTGTATCTTGCATAAAAATATGATGTAATTGAAATGAATTTATTAAATTGGTTTCAATGACATTACACTTCATGACTGGAATGAAAAATCTCATTCCTGCAAGGCCAGGAAGGGCAGCCCCCACCGTGGCACACTGCAAGGTGAAATGTTTTAGACTTGAGTAAAATCATTATTCCTAATTATTCACTAACAGGCCTGGGAAAAACAGAATATGGGATGGACAAGGAAGTTGTGCCAGTGTGAGCATTTACCAGAGTGTTGCTTTTACATTTGTGCCATCAAATAATAAATTATTTCTCAAATTAGATTTCTTACACTGATCTGGGCTTTTAGGCTGCTCTTTGTTTATTCTTACATGAATAACTTATTCCTCTTCTTGTTGTAGTTGCTAAAATATTCATCATTTTAGAAAAGGGTTTTTTCCCTTTGCCTTTGGCCAGGAATTATGATTACATAATTGCAAGCAGCAGACCACAAGAACACACATTGTAGGCAAGACCCTAGGAAAAAAAACTTGGAAAGAGCAGGATTAGAGAAGTGAAAATGTTAATGTTAATTTTTTCAGATTGTTCTATTAAGTTTTTTTAGTCTAATAATTATAATTATCTTTATAAATTTAAATAAATAATTTATTTCTATATTTGATTTGCCACCCTTAATCCTGTGGGATAAAGTCACTTAAAGCACCTGTACAGCACTTTGGAGATAAACTGCTGCCCAAGCAGAGACTGGGATTGGACGCAGCCACACCCAGACTCCCTCTGAGCAGGAATTCTGAAAGCCAGGGCTCCTTTCTGAATCCATCTCACCTGTAATTCCCTATCCCTGATGAATCTGTGGATGTCAACAGATGCTCAGTTTAGACTCCAACCTAAATTGCACAGGGAAGACTGTCCAGGTTAAAAGTGAAAATGTGATGTGCCACTGTTACGCAAAATCAGAGAGAGATTTACCTGGTCTTTGTTCCCTTAATTGCAACGTCCTGACATAAATAATTCCAGCATAAATCTCAAAAAGAGCTGGGTGGTGACAATCCCTGTCAGCTGCTCGAGGGGAGATTGAATAATGCTGGGTGCACGTCGCCGTTGGCGAGGATTTGTCACTGAGGCTCTGCAAACACCACCACGTTTCACTTCACTGACGCATTTCCTGGGGACAGGCGACACTCCCAGGACCTTTTGCTCCGCGGTGAAATGTCAGTGTGCCTTTCCCAGAGCAGCGAGGTGTCATTCTGAAACACGAAACTGCAGTCTCTGACAATCCTGGCGGTGGGAAAAAGCTTTCATTCTTAGCAAGTGCTTCTGAAACCGAAGTTTCCTCCCTGATTCTCGCTCGGAACGGGGAGATCGCTTCCATGGGAAACTGGTGTCTTATGGAGAGACACAGCTCCAATCTCTTTGCTCAGAAATAGAACTTTGAATGAGGAAAAAGTGACAAACAGGACACTGGGCACTGTACACGGAGCAGTTTAGAAAAAAATGTGTGGGCTCTGGATCTCGCAGGGTCTTTGTACATTTTGGGCCAGCGAGGAACTGGGGTGGGGACTGAGGGAAGTATCCAACGAGGAGAGAGTGATTAGGAATATTATAATTTCTAATTAACCAATTGTAACAGAGAACTTTTTAATACCAACCCAAAATCGAAACAGTGGGAAATCTGGAGTGGGTGTTTGTTCTCTTAGGACCAGAAATGATTTTCCTGGGGTTTAGAACCGAGACCCCTCTTCTCCTTCACTGAACTAACTCCAACATGAAACTTAAATATTGAGATTGCAAACACTAAAAAATTGTATTTTGACAATTTCTACTGATCTTGCTTTTTCTGTCTCATTCAGGCCTGGATCAATTCATGTCATCTCATAATTATATAATTTGTATTTTTAAGTTTCTTACTTCAGTTTTGGTTTAATCCAATGCCTGATTTCCCTCCTGGCAACCCAGCTTGCTGATTTTAACCCATCCTTATATTCTTATGTTTTTAAAGATCCTAACTGTTAAAAGGACAGAAAAATAAAAAGTACTGCTCAAGGAAAGAATTGCATAAAGAAATATTTTTTTGTATTTGTTTTCTATTTTTATTTTCATTCTGCATTTCCTTTTAGGAGATTTCTTTTCCTGACAATGCAGACTGCTTTGGCACAGGTTGTCATATCCTGGGATCCCAGGAGCTCATGGATATTTGTCAGGCATTCCCTAAGTCCCTTACTCCATTTCCAAAGCATACTTGTCCTAGAGAATATGGTTGACCAAAGTTTGTGGTAGTTTAAAGTATTAAAATACTAAAATATTGTATAAAATAACTCCCTGTCAACAAAAAAATTGATGATCTCCTTAGCAACAAGAGCAAAAATGACCCAGCTCTTCTTGATTTAATTAAAATTCAATGAAAACACATTTTCTTCAAATAATTTACTTCTGCTTCATGTATTTGGTGAAAGATAATGGGCAGCCCATAGGATAAAAATAAATTGATTTAAAGGAAAAATCTAAAGGAAACATGTTTAGATAGGAGAAAACTCTAAATATTTACTGTAATGTGTAATTATGGAATAGAGGTAGCAATGACTGAGCTTAGCCTTTCCCATTTCTAACATTATGTTGTTTCATCAAATGTGGCTCACTTAAAAATTTCATTTAATTTTTTTACTGTCTGTTACTATTTAGCTTTTTGTAGAGAAATGCATAAAACATAAAATGGAAACAGAATAGGCTGAAGAGTTTCTGTTGTTTGTTCTTAGCTGTTATTTAAGAAAGTCTCTCATTCTCTAATAAAGTCACTCACTAACAACAGCTCCAGGTTATTGCCATCTAATTCTGAAATCATTTTACTGTAAATGATCTTATAAGTACAAATAAGATTGATGCTATAATTTTTTGCTATAAATGTAGAGATCTATGATGTAGTTTTCACCACTTTACATATTATTCAAATTAGCATTATAAACTTTTAAGTAAACTTTTTCCTCTCATGCAGAGTGATTCTCTTGGAAAATTGTACAAATATCTTAAGAATAATCATCATCTATATTAACTTTTCTAAGACCTGAAGTTTCTTCCTGTAAATATCATCCAGATATTAATCTGCACAAACAACTGATAAATTTTTTGTGATTGGTCCTGTAACCAAAGTGAGCTATCCAGCAATAATTTAATAATTTGAAGGTATTTTCTCAGTGGCTGTGAAGATAAAGAAAACTCCCTCTGCCTGTGTAAACTGGCTCAGAATTAGGGAGACTTCCAAGAAAAATACATGCCTAAGTGTTTAGGAGTATAAGATCCATTATAAAACTGAGAATCAAAGTTTGCTAACACAAATTCTCTTTCTTCAGTCAGCCTTTCTCCTTAAGAGACAAAAGCAGAGCAAAGAGTTTTAGGGAGCTATAAAGAGGCAGAGAGCAGAGATATTTCAGTCTGAAATCACCATCCTGCAGCCTCATGAGTCCATTCCATCCCACACATTATGAACTCCTGAGAGAAGCACTGGAGCCAGGCCAGTCCTTTTTGCTGGACATCTGCTCTGCTGCTAAAGAATTCTCTTTTTGGTGTACAGCTCCTGCTCAGCTGCTCCAGGTGAGAGATCAGGTGAGACCCCACCTGCAGAGCTGCTCCAGCCCTGGGGACCAGCACAGGAGGGACCTGGAGCTGCTGGAGAGAGTCCAGGGGAGGCACCAGGATGGGCAGAGGGATGGAGCAGCTCTGCTGGGAGGAAAGGCTGGGAGAGCTGGGATTGCTGGAGAAGGGAAACTTTGGGGTGACCTCACTGTGACCTTGCAGTGTGTGAAGAAACCAGCAGGAAACATGGAGAGATAATTTCCAAAGGATGGAGGGACAGGAAAAGGGGGAATGGCTTCCCACAGCCACAGGGCAGGGTTAGTTGGGATTTTGGGCAGGAATTGTTCCCTGTGAGGGTGGGCAGGCCCTGGCACAGGGTGCCCAGAGCAGCTGTGGCTGCCCCTGGATCCCTGGAAGTGCCCAAGGCCAGGCTGGATGGGATTGGAGCCACCTGGGACAGTGGAAGGGGGTTAGAGCTAAGTGAGCTAGCTTGGTCCTTGCCAACCCAGGCAATTTTATGATTCCATGATTGTATTCCTGGTAAAAGAAACAAGAAATTTGCTCTCTGAATGCTCCATTTAATGATATGTCCTTTGACTCAGGTGCAGAACCCCACAGTTATGATTTTAGTTGGATTCCACACTCTTTTTACTGCAGCTTGTGACAACAGCAAGTGCTGCAAGATACTCCAGCTATGAATATGTAAGGGATAATAAAAAATACTGATACAACAGCACTAGAAGTATATAATAAAGAATTTCTTAATATGTTCAGTTTTGTCTTTTAGAGTATCTTTCTTAAGCAATTTACTGCTTCTCACTGCCAAAGCTGCCCAGTTTTGTTTTTGTTTTATTATACAATTTTTATTAGTACTGTGTCCATAAACTCTACTCCTAGACAGAAGGAGACATAGTAAAACTGTCATATTCAATTGAAATATCACACGGTGTGTAGCCACCACTGTAAATGAAAACAGAGCCAAAATGTTCCAGATTTGAAAAGGTCAAGTTAGCAAAAGAACAGCTCAGAAACAAATATTGTATCAGTGGACCTGAAACATCCATGGCTGTTGAAACACTAATTAAATCAAGTGAAGTTTTAGGAATTAGTGTTATTAACTCAGTAAAAGCATGGATATTTCAGTTATTGTGTTCAACAGCACGTGCTGTGCTGCTGGTGCCTTCTTGCCTTCCTGGCTGGGTTGTGAAACAAAGGAACAGAAACACAGCGCTTCTAAATCATCTCGTGCCTCCTCTTTTTTCTTTCCCACTAAGATCCCTGCTCTGCAGCAATAACCATTTGTCTTCTGTGGTGGTTCAGGCAGTTTGAGACACCTCTTTGGAATCAGGGAAGCAGCCACAAGAATGTCTGAGTGCTGAAGGAGCTCTTCAAGGAACCTTTCCTCCAATGGAGACTCGAATTCAAGGTCATGTCTCAGCTTAACATCAATTTTTGAAGAGACTTTTTAAGAGATTTTTTTTTTCATATTTCTAGGAAGCATTGTATTTTGTATTTGACTAGAAAAGTCACTAAGCTTGACAGAGACCTACCTGAACCTCTTGTATTACAGAACTATTGCCTGTTGTATTTTTTCTTAGTCTGTCTCTTGAGTGCTATTTTTTTAATTATTATTAATGCTTTTATTTCAAAATTTCTCCCTTCTAAATCTGTATTTTGAAATACGTAGGTCTCCAGTAGCATTTACAAGATAAAAGTAATTTTAACATAAATTCTGCTTTATAAAGTTGTGATGTTTACATCTTCTTGGTGGTTAACTTGCCTGAAAATGTTTTAAGTGTTTTGTGTATCTATTTTGATACTAGAATAGAAATTAAAGAAGGAGCAATATCATTATTGCTCATTTTAATCATTGGATAATCAGTATTTTAGCAGATTGAATAGAATCATGTAAGCAAAAGAAGGTGTATTTGTTGAACAATAAATATATGTGAACTGTCCTCCGAATTTTCCATTGTGTTTCAAAACATGAAGTGTATTTGCCAGGCTTTGAAAATCAATATTCTGACAATATGACTTCTGTCTTGTTTCTTTTCCCCCACCCCCAAAAAGACATAAAGCAAACTGTACAAAAGCTGTTTCTGAGCTGTAATTGTGTTAAGAGACGAAATTCTGTTTTTAACATGTTTTAACATGTTAAAACATGCTCTAACATTGAATTTAACAATTCAATGTAAAGCACTGAACAAAAATTGCAGCTAAATGAAAGTCAGCTGGAATGGAAGAAATGTTGCTCCCAGAGTTATTAAACAACTCTCAGTTCTTTCCAGGAGCTGTAGAAGACTTTCTTCAAGCAGGGACATTAATACTTCAGCTTCTTGGATTTACACCACATGGTTAAGTAGTAATTCAAAATCCTCCAGCCAGTCTGTTTCCAAAATGTTGTATTATGGCTAGACTGGCCTTTGGTGAAAGTGAAAAATGTCCATTACCATGGGAGAGGAGAAAGCAAAATGAACTCTCTTATCTGCAGATGCAGTGAAGCATTGCAATGTAATCTGTACATTTCATTTTGAGGAGACAGCCTTATCTCAGCTCTACCCCGTAAATTCCGCTGGTGCCTGGCACATCCCGTGCTCTTTGTTCCCCATCACCACGTCAAACCAAAACCATATTTTACTGTGGGCCTGCATGAACAGAAAAAGAAAAGAGAACAATTTCAATATTTTTTTATAAAAGTTAATGGCAGAAGTTTGGCTTAATGGCTTGAAGTCAGTTGTTTTTACAAGACTTCGTTTTTTTTTTATTCACATGAAAGACTCACCCTAAAGACAGGACTCACCTTAGAGAATACAAAATCCAAAATTTTGAATCTCAGTTGATCTGCTGTTGAAACATGACCTCAAGCATGTTCCATAATGTAAGAGTTATAGATATTTTATATCCAGATGGTTTTACCTTGATTTATTTTAGAAAATACATCTTCTGACTTTTAACAGTTCATGTAACTTTCCTGTGACTGGGCTATTACAGGTTTGTGAATGTTCCCACTAAAATTCTAATGACAAAATGGCAAATTACACAAATCTGGTGATGGGAGTAGCCAGGGTGAGTTTTCCTAGAGTGACCACATTGCATTCTGGAGGCTGAGCTGGAACAGAGACCAGACAGGGCCAGAGGATAAAGCAGGGATTTATTAAAGGTCTCATTGGGGACACCTGGGCTGCACAGGAGTCCAGCCAGGCCACAGCCAAGATGCCCCAAAATGGGCACAAAATGGGCACCTGATCACGAGGTCCCACACTTTGATAAGTTCTGCTCCATCAGCAGATCAGAATCAATTGTCCAAGCACAGCTCCAGGTTATGAAGCTCCATCCTCCTGGTTTTTCCTTCTCCCTTCAGCGCTGTTTTTGTTCTTGGGCCTGAAAGTTGTCCTTGGAGCTGGAGAAGGAATTGTTTTGTCTGTCTGCTCTGTGAAGAGAATTCAGTAGCAATTAATAGGAAACCTAAAGCTGCCCACTAAAACAGCACAGGATCTAAAATATATAAAAGCTAAAACCCAAGGCATCAACCAGACTCACAGCCTCCCCCAAGGGAGGCCTGAGGGACAGTGATGGTCGTTGGTTACTGCAGCTTTAGGAAAGTCTCTGCCAGGGTCTCCCACTACATCATTATAAACAAACTTAACCTGTGCCAGCAGATAGAAGGGCCCCTCAGATTGAAAAGTGACTAAATTATCAAGTGTTGAATAATTAGCCAAAATCTACTGGCATTAGACCTGGAGTTCCTTCTCACCACATTGTCCAGATCCTGAAATAGCTGTAAAGGATGACGTGTCCACAATCATTAATTGAAGCAAGCACCTTCCTCACACTTTGAAAATGCAGTAAAAAATTGTATTTCCTCTCACCTAACCATCTAAGCCACAAATTCTTAAAATTTCTAGATGTGGACATTGATATTATCCATCAAACAGCAATAAAATCTTAAGATTTTGTTCTCTTTTTTCTCTGTGCATTTCATAAGAACTTTATCTTTCTTTCTTATGTTATGTGCTTTTTGGGATCCAGTGTCATCTTTCTTCCTGAAACATTTTTCCCCTCTCTTATTTCTTCAGGTTTTTATTCCAATCTTTATAAAATTATGGTTATTTTGCCCTCATTTCCTCTCAAAATTCCAAACATGATGAAAAGAAAAGGCCTGTATATTGCTTCATATGCATTTTGTTCATTTAGAATTGCAAATGCAATTTCCCAGCCTCCCACAAGATGTGTCTGCTACACTCATGGGTTTCATGGTAACATTTCATGGGACATATTTGCTGTTTCCTACTGCTTATTTCTTTTTTTATGTCTGTTCATCTCTCATTCAGAGGAACTGGGATCAGCTTGAAAATGTTGTGGGTTTTTTCTTTTGTACACCATGTGTCTTCTTCCCTCTTTTATATTCAATAATTTCTATTTTTACAATGTACCATGTTTATTAGTTTATTTAAAGATTTTGGCTCTTAGTCAGCCAATGAATTTTTGAAAGTGGCATAGAAATGCTGAAGAGTTTCTGTTTGCTTTGTCACTGCACTCATACAGAGTAGATCAAAGTCCTGAATTTATGTTCTTTCAAGCAAAATTGATTCTCTGTCCTCAATATTTAAGAGTCCTATTTTCTTCCTCTACAGACTTTCTCAGTTATTTTCATCTTCTGGTAATGTACTACATCCCTAATTCCCCAACTAAGGGGTGAAAATCCCTGTATCCCCAGTTATATAAAACTCACAGGTCAAAAATACAAGGTGGCAAAAATAAATTAGAAAAAAAAAAATTTGTTTCTTAGCAGCACTCAACCCATACACATATTATTCTTTCTTTCTTATGCTTTTGGTTTTATCTCTCTTTTGGCCTGTCTCTGGTTTTATCTGTTAGGCTTCTTCCCCCCCAAGATTTTTAGTCTGTTGTGTTTATTGATATACAGCCCCTAAAATTATGCAGATTATATTCTGTCAATGCTTTTGAAAAGAGGCATAAAGTAGAGGCACCCAGGGCCTGTGATGATAAAGTCAATAGAAGCAGCAGTGTAGGAAACAAGATTTAAATGACTGATTTAGTTGGTAGGAAAAGCTTGGAGGATGATGCCCTTCTATTAATAAAGCCAGGTAATTGTGAGCAAATAATATGTTAGCAAAATCTGTATCAGCTCACAGCTTCCAGTCTATAAATGCAAATAAATCAGGGATATTGCTGGGAATAATGAGAACCCTTCCAAAGGGATTCCCTTTTGGCCTGCAGGATCACAGAGCAGGGCTCAGTGGCTGAGTCCAGGATGCACCTGGGGCTCTGCCTCTCCCTGTGCAGGGAATCATGGAATCACCAAGCTTGGAAAGGACCTTTAGGATCATCAAGCCCAACTCTATCATCACCATGTTTGCCACTGACCGAGTCCCCAGGTGCCACACCCACGAGTGTTTTGAAGGCTCTCAGAGTATGAGATTCCACCTCTGCCCTTCCAGCCCAGTTCCAGGGCTTTGCATTCCTTTCCTTGAAGAAATTTTTTTCCTAATATCCAGACTAAACATCCCCTGGCACAGCTTGAGGCTGTTTCCTTTTGTCCTGCCACTTATCTGGGAGAAGAGACTGACCCCCACCTGGCTCCAGCCTCAGATAAACTGGAAAGAATATTTTTGTTTAAATCTTTAGTGCTAAAGTAGAAATTTTCCTCTTTTCTTTTATTTGTTTGTTTGTTTGTTTTGGGTTTTTTTGCTAACTCATTCTGCATACTGAAAACTTGTAGCAGAAAATTTCTATCTGATAATTCATCAGGACACTTTGGGGATCCTCATTTTCATGTACGTGTGAAAAGATTGTTTACAGAGATGTCACATTACTACAAGCAGTAAAAAGAACTTTGGCCTTTCATATAAATGGGAAAATTAATTTTTCAGAGCTTTGCAGAGAGTTCACAGCATTTCCATTGCACAGATGAAACTTGAGCTGCTTATGCTTCACCAGTAGAAAATAATTAGATATCAACGGAAAAGCACTGAACTGTGGCTGTGTTTTTCAAGCAGGAGCATCATTCATTCCCTTCCCTTCTTCTTCTTCACATTTTATTTAAGTAGCTCTCCTTGGATCCAGTTCATTGTGGGAAAGTGAAGTTGTTTATAGGAAACTTCGACTCTCACTCACTTCAGAGCAATGCAGATTGCAAACCATCACCCCATCTGGCTGGGTTTTTTTATAACCTCATCACCCACATTAATTAAATTGTCTGTGTAATATTTGTGAAGTGTTTATGAGAAAAAAACCTCCTGACAATACAGACTTTTAAGAAAGTATTCAGTTGTTGCTTTGTGCTTCTATGGGTGCTGTAGGATTTTAAAATAAATTGCCAATTGGAGTGTGAGATGTGCAGGTTTATTCTCTTTCACAGCAGTAAAGAGATAAAAGAAATATTAGGTTTAGGTGGGAAAACTCAACTTTTTCATTTTTTAGAGATTTAGCCTAATCTTAAATAATAAAATCTAAAAAATAAGAATAAAAAGTTAACATATTTAGTAACATTTTTTAAAACACTCCTTATTCATATACTGTATTAACAAGACTATGGTAAAGGGAAAATGTAGGTTGGTCTGGAAGCATCTGGCAACAGTAAAAAAATTTTTAAAAAGAATTGTTTTTCCAATTTCTAAATTCTACCCACTCAATGGAAGAGGAATCTTTACTTTTCTTTTTTAAAAAAAAATCAGGTCTCAAGGCCAAATTGACATTTTCCTGTTCATGGAACATGTCCTGTTTTGCAAGTTTAATAATTCAGAAAGAGCAGGAGTGGTTCATGTTCATGGAAAGGTAGTAGGAAATCTTGGGATCTAAAAGGTAAAAGGCCCCTTCAAGACTGGGTGTAAAATGCTTGGGTGTCTTGCAAAAGAATGGAGCCAATTTGCTCTTCTAAATTCTAAAATTAAGGAAGATCATGTAGCATTTCCAGTAAAAAGAGTTGGAAAGAAACTACTGATGTTCCCCCAGCTGGGTAAAACCAAAAATGATCCTGCAGTAAATCTTGCACATTGTCAAGAGGAAAAACTGAATCCTAAGTACTGCCTTCAATAATAACCCACAGTGAAATCTCTCTGTGTGTGTTCTGTAAAATTTCACAGGAAAGCTGCACTCATAACACGGGAGGTTCAGCCTTTGCAATAAGACTTTGTGTAAGTGTTTAATAACCTTGTGATTCTGTAACTGCTCAGAAGCCAAAACTGGAAGAACAAGTGGCATTTCACTGTCCAATATTTCAACTATCTGAACCAGATGTCAAGTGAAATTTAAAGCATACTAATGATTGCTTTGGACTCAAGGCCCTCTGTATCTCAGTGTCCTTTATTGTCTTCATCAGCAATGAAATATTAATTTCTGGCTTTGACTGCACTGGCTGGAGCTACTGAAACCTGATCCTGCAAGATGTCCTCACTCTCTATCAAATCTGTGAGCAGCAAACACTTCCTGAATCTCAGGTTTCACTCTGAGTCTTTAATCATGCTGCTTCTTACTGCTTTACTCCTGAGAACAAAACAGAAAATTCTGCTAAATCTATTCCTTCATTTCTTAGGTTTATTTTTACATTTTGTTTTTGTTTGTTTTAGGGGTTTTTTTTGTGGTAAGTACACCCTGATAGTCAAGTAGGATTTCAGTTCTCCTGCATTCCATACTTTTATCAGGACACTGGGATTGCAGGATTTGCTTTTCTTGGCTGGATGATGATTCACACTAACCAGTTTCCCTCTCGATTTTCTGCCAGTTCTGGTGAAAATTATACGATAAATCAGTAGCTAGCAACAAATTATATTCATCACATGATTTGGGCAGCTTTGCTTACATTCTGCCTCCCAATCCATCTCCTGTGAAGCCACTTGTGCCATTTCAGACTTTCCAACAGCTTCAAACACACATGGCAGTTTAAAAAATCTGCCAGATAAATAATTCATGGTTTCTCCTCTGAACCAGCCCGTATGTGATGGTGGTCTGAGGAACAGGACAGAGAACATTCAGTCTTGTCAATATAACAAGATTTGCCAGTCTGTAAGACCATATGGAGCCTTAGGCCTCCAAAAATGTGGTGAGAGGGTTAGTTTAGCAGTGATACACAAAATTTCATCTTTTATCCTGGAAAATACCGAGCTGTGAGAGCTCTTCAGCTGTAATTTTGCTTTTCAGACTTTCTCATCCCAAAACCATTGCCCCAGTAGTCATCCTGCAGCATATGCAGCATATGCAGAGAGCAGAATGTGTAGTTCTGGTTTATGAATTTACTTGGCATGGCTAAAGATGGGCTGAAAACTTAATTATGTGTCTGTCCAAAAAAGATCTCATCAACTCTCCATGTGTTCTACCATGACAAAAACCTTCACAAAGTCATTGGGATTTATTAGATTGCCTTTGAACATTACCTCAGTTTTAGTAATCATGTTCCTTTCCGTGGAGCAAGAGAAACAATTTCCTAGCTCTGAAAACGCTCGACTATCACCGGATTCTCTTTATTTTTGCTTCACAATACTGCATCAAATGGAGAATCAGACCAAGGACATGGAAGACTGAACCTCTGTCATGGATAATAACAAAACTGCTGCCACAAAATACGTAGATTTATCCTGAGTCCTTTTCTATTCCAGATTCTCAATTTTTTCCATGGTTACTGCTATTCCAATATATCATAGATGTTGCTTTCCAAAACCTCATCAAAAAAGTTAACTCAAACCACAGTCTAGAAGTAACCCTACTTTTTCACCTTTTATTATTATTATTATTATTTTGAGTCATTGTCTAAATTAAATTTTCCCTTTGGTTTAGTCATATCTCCTCAGCAACTTCAGAATAAATTGATAGCTGATAAGAAAAAAAGTAAAACTATCCAAAACTGAGAGCACAAAATTTTTACATACACTCATATTTCACTTCAAAACAATTAAAGATAAATTTGAATGATTTATTCAGAATACCATTGTAGGCACACAGTTTGTGGTGATTGGGAATGGAGCGGGGTCGAGCCTCATCTCTGATGGGCTGCAGCTGTGCAGGGCAGGTGAGCAGTGCTAAAGGTAAATTATAGAATATTTTGGTGTGGTATGAATGTATTGGGCATTTTATTTAATCCACCTGAGCGTTCTGGTCCAAGGGATCTTTGTACCTGGGCTTGCACCCTAAATGCCTGAGTGGAAGGTTTAGATATCACAAGTTAAAACTGCTAAATAGAACAGTTTTTGAGAAGATAGAAAATAGGAGAAAAGTATGTTGACCTCCTTCCTTAATGCTGGGCCGCTCCTTTGACCTCTTGGAGAAGTGACCTTGGTGCTTTTTAACAGCCCAGCCACTTCCAGCTGCAAGAAGCTGTGGAAAAGTTCAGGTGAGAGCTCCCTGACAGCCCTGAGCTCTGACAGTTTAATCTGGGGTTTGGAGACCTTGTTAGAGCCCTCTAGAACAAGAACCACTTTTTTCTTGAGGCTGTTTTCCATTAAGAACTAAAATAATGTTGTGTGGATTGTGTGCCTCCACACTGCAGAGCTTTTCACCTTCTACAAGCCCCCTCCTTGGTAAGAAAATCAATATCCAGGGCAGGTATTGGCTCCAAAGAAATAAAACCATCAAATGGCCTCTCCTGCTGACTCCAGACGGAATGTCAGCAGCACAACTGAGGCAGGTTTGGATTTTTGGAACTTTCTGTTGCTTGAGCAGTTTGAAAGTAACAAATCGACCTCTGTTATTTATGGGCAGGACCAAATTGCATCAAGAGTCCATAAATGTGTGGCTTCCTGCCAGCTGGAATATTCTGTAACATGTCAGCTATCCCTAGGAAGGAAACACTATTAGCTTCTAATTTTTGCTCTGTTTCTTTTCTAAACAACCTTCAGCAGATTTTTTTTTTTGGTCTGTTTTGATATCATATGCAAGCCACCATTAAAAAAAAAAATTCTCATTCAGATTTTTAGCCTGATAACTCTGTATTTTTTGACATCTGTAATATCTTTGCCTGAAATAAACATGAGCAACTGTGTTTTTCACTATAAAATGGAAATAATACTTAATTAGAAAGGGCTTCTGGTAACTGGCTCAGTCTTAGCAAGAATGTATTTCATGAAAAAGCACTTGTGTAACAAGATGTTGAAGAACAGCTTTATAATTACACATGATTATTCCTAAATCTGGCTTCAAAATTACATTTATGATAAAACCCCAGCGTTCTAAATTAATCCTTAATCAATTCTGCTGCTGGTTAGGGTGTTCAAAAAGGAGAGGTTTTTCACAGGAAAGCCCTGTAGGAGTAATGTAAAAAAGAAAAGTGGGAAAGAAAGCAAGAATGGCTTCTATTTCATAAAGCCCCAGTGTTTGTTCCTCTCGTGTCCCTCAGCTCTCATCTCAGTCCCAAATCCATAATAAAGGGAATCTGAGTGCCTCACCCTTCCAACCCACTTGTTGTCACCAAAATATTTCATTTTATCTGCTCTGCTAAGGAGCTTTAAGCTGCCTCCAGAATTTTTAGACTTGAGTTTAAGCCCCTTTGAGCCCAAGAGCTTCAAGTACTCTGGCTCATTGTGGGAAGCTGAGATATATTTCTGCCAAAGAGAAAGGCAGCAGAGGAATTTGTATGCACTGAAATTTTATGGATTTTTATGTCTTTTTTTTTTTTTTAATGTTTTCGCATTTGTTTTCTTTTTCCGGCTAATTAGAAAGAAGAATATTTGAAGGGGAAAAAGCCTTCAACATATTCTTCAAAAGGTATTTTATCACAGAGAAACATGGCTTGGCTACTTTGAAAGCTACACATTGTCAAGCTTTCCCAAAGTAATCCAGAGTCAAAGAAGAAAAACACAAATACCCGCAGATTTTTCCAAATTAACAGCTCTATGCCTTATGCAAAAATAAAAAAGGTGAGAAAAATCATATCAAAGCAGCATCCCCTTCCAAATCATAAAAAATACATTTTCAGGAGAAATAGATCAAATTACTGAATTTCATTAAATTTAATAATTAGCATCAGCTGAAGACAAGGAAGTTAAGAATGCATATTCAATAATATTTCCTGATAAGTTTTTCTGGTAATATCACTGCCAGTATGAGTGTGTATATATATAAAATTCTTATGTTATGCCTTCTTCTGTATTTATCTCAATCTTTGCTAGATAAGAACATACATTGGAATGGCCAAACTTTATGTAAAACAAAACAAAAAGTCAGATTTGGTAGAAGACTGGGTTAGTTTAAGGGCAAACTTTCAAATCAAAATTTATCCTTTCACTTCATTATTATGTTCCTATATAATATAGTACTTAGATGACTTTTTTTACATGCAGGAAGACAGGAAATATTTTGATTTTTCTTATTTTGCAGCTAAACACTTGCATTAATCGGTATTAGTTACTGTACACTCCTAAATGAGCAGTTTAGGATGATCAAAGCAGTCCATATGGCTGACCAGATCCTGCCATCAGCTTCACCAGAGCAGCTTTTGCTGCAGCACATGGAATTAGCTGAGATTTACACAAGTATAACAGAATCAATTAACTCAGACCTCAGTTTTCACATAGCTAATTGGAGATATATATGCGGCGATAAAAAATGTTAATTATTGTGGAATAATGTACTGCAGAGAAATGGTTTCTTCTTTCATTCATTATTTTTATTTCCTTAGAGATCATTCCTTGCACTTTCTTTACCTTAATTACAGCTTTTCAAGGCTGGTGCAGTCAGCTTTAGAATTTATGTTTATCTATTCCAGTCTACTTATGTAGCATAATGTTACACCTACACATTGAAATTTAGGGAACTCTGCTCTCATTGAGGTTATTTCAGTTCCTGACACAAAGTCTCCCTAAAGTGGGGTTTGGTTTTATATATTATATATATATCTTGGTAAAGATATATATATTATTATATATCTTGGTCAAGATATATCATTGCTATAGGAAAACAAATTTAAAAACATGTGAAGAAGAGTCTGGAAAAAAATCTATATGAATGAGAGTATTTTTTTAAGCTATTTGAGACAAATTGCAACAAAGCAGATAACATGTTCTTCTAAGGCATTGTGAAAAAATTGAGCAAGTAAGGCTGAAAGGATCTGAAAGGATAATGTGAAGATATTGTTTTTCTTTAAATTGTGTGTATATATGCATATAAATTTTATCCTTAACTCTTATGCCTGAATTTTTGCATTTTACAGTACAGAGTGCTGGGAAGAGATTTTGGGGTTAATCATGGTATTCCCAGCATGTTTGCAGACATGGAGCTGGATTCAGTCTTATGGTTCTTTTAGGTGAATTTAGGTGAAAACAGAATAAGTTTGTTGATACATGTAAGATTAAAAAAATAAGTTTTAGGAGATAATATATTGTACTGCTTAGTGGGGTTGTGTTTGTTTTATATATTATAAAACCTCCCATTTTTCATGCTATTTTTATTATTCTAATAGTGAGTACTCATCAAAGAATAACAGAATCATGAGTGTCCAAAAAATGAGACATCCGTCTAGAAAATATAATCAGTAATTTTATTTGTATTTTCACTGACATTTCTGCTTTACAACTTTATTTTTACATATACATATACACATACACTTACATTTACATTTACATTTACATATACATATACACATGTATATAAACACACAAATGGCTCTGTTTAGAAGCTCCTAAAATCAGGCACTGGACTCTATTTTCCTGCAATTTACCCAGCAGCAACCAGGATTTGGCAGGAGGGCAGAGCTGTGTGTGAGCAGTGGCTCTGCTCTGACTCATTATTTATGTACTTTTTGACAGCAAGAAGGGCTCAAGGAAGTTAAAGCCCTTCGAGAAAAATAATTCCAGTGCAAATAAATTATTTCTTCCAGTTCAGGAAGTAGCAGATGATCTTTGATGCTGTGTTGGTTGTCACAGAATATCCAGAGTTGAAAAAGGCCCATGAGAAGCATCGAGTCCGACTTCTGGCCCTGCTCAGGACAGGATCTTAGGATCTCAGGTCTTCAGAGGAATCCCAGCCTCCAAAGACAGACCCACATCCCCATTTTTTCAGTTTCTGAAAAGCAGTTCCCCTAACTTGGAAATAACCTGGGCCAGATGGGAAATCCTGACTAATCACAAAATGTGGTGGCATTTTCACACATCTTTTTAAAGTGTTGTGTTCCTTCTGCTTTGAAAAACTCCCTATTTCACAAACCCCCCTGAGAGGATGGGCAGCAATAAAGCCAGTGAGGTGTACCTAGTTAAAAAATAATTACAATTTAAAAAAAAAATTAAAGATGAAGAAGAGAAAATTCAGCCCAGGAATCTGTTCCAAGTAGAAAACCAAAGCTATGCGTGCTGTGAGGAACTGAGGGACTCCTGGACTACTCCTGTGAGATATTCCATGTTGCCCCAGACTTGAAATTCACATTTTAGGGGAGAAATGTGCAGAATTACATAGAATTATACAGCCCAAAAAGCTTTCCTTTTTAGTCACAGCACACATAACATCATATTAAAATCACAAGCATCACGCTAAAGGAATTATTTTACACCAAAAGATATTCAGTTTCCACTGGACATTTCTCTTGAAGTTAATCCTTCTTTTCACATGACACTCCTAGCATTTTATAGAACTTTTAGGAATAAAGATATTATTTAGAAATTGATTGTAATTTTTATTTATCTCCAGAAATTACTTCATCAATAATTAAAATAATTGGTGTATAAAGCCTGTGCTACCTTTATGGCCAAAGGTATCAAATCCCTCACAGGTATTAAAATTCCAGTATTTTAGTTTGTTTATTTGCTCAGGTTTAGAAATTTTGATTATGGTTTTAAATATGTCAATATTTTGATTTTGGAACTTAGAAGTTATATTCTGCATGGTAGGATACTAAACACAAATAGCCTTGTACCTTTTAAATTAAATGAACTCTTATTTTAGCTGATGAAAGTTGGTGGTTTGTAATTTTTAAAGCTTTAAAAATGCTGAATGCGTAGGATGGGGTTGCTAAGTTGTGATGCTCCTCCACACAATAAAAAGAACTCAAAATAAAAATGATTTAAAAAAAAACCCCAAAAGCATAAACAAGAATAAGCCACGAGCACAAAATGCTGCATGATAAAATGGATTGTTCATTTTCAGGATCATCCCTTTGTGTGACCCGGGCAGATGGCTCCGGACTGCGTTCCACATGTCCCTGACAGGCTTTGCTCCCAGGGAACAAGGGACAAGAGCAAATGACCTCAGTTTGCATCAGAGAAGGTTTAGATTGGACATCAGAAAAAAATCAGGCTGCTGAGGGCCGTGGTGGTGGAGTCCCTGTTCCTGGAAGTGTTCAGAAAACATGTCCTGGGTTGATGCTGAATTGTACCCTCATTCGTCTGTTTAGCTCAGAAATAAGTTCTGTACCTTTAAAA
>VZTB01000544.1:247030-275404 GCA_013397245.1 Thryothorus ludovicianus | reverse complement strand
TAAACACCCAAAGGGCCCCAGGAGCTCCCACCTGTGTCCCACCGGGCCTGGCCTGGGCCCGGCCTTTGCCAGCCCTGAGGGACCGACAGCAACTGAGAGAGCTCCAGCCCCAGGAGAGACTTTCTGAATTTGGCATCTCTGGGGGCACACTGAGGGTTTGTTGTTCAGGGTTCATTTGTTGTGCTGGGGAGTGCTTTGACTGTTAAATAAACAACTTTTTTCCACTTTCCTCCAAGGAATTGTTTTCCTGTCCCGAACCACCTTTCCACCTGGGGGAAAGGGCGGTTCGCATTTGCATTCTAGAGAGACCCCATTCTGAGATTTTTGCCCAAATTTTCCCTAATCCAGGACACGTGTGGATGTGGTACTTCGGGACATAGTCTGGTGGTGATCCTGGCGGTGGTGCACGTTGCCAGCTGGAGTCGATGATCTCAGAGGTCTTCTCCAAACATAATTCCATGATTCCATCACCACTGGACACGAATTCATGCGTTAGTCAGAAATGCACTTCAGTTTCCTCAGGCTATCTTGACCATTTGACTCTTTGGGGCTGGGAACAGAAGTTCAATTCTAGGAGCAGAGTAAACTTCCCAGGCTTTAGCAGACTTTCTTTGGAAGTCAGGAGAGTGAGTTGCTCCGAGGACAATCGGCTCTAGCTAAATCTTCTGTCAGCAGCAGCACTGCAATATTGTATTTGGCTTTTTCAGTTAAGCAGATTGCAGCACTGATGGGAGAAAATGTGATTATCTTGGTTACATATTTCTTAGCAATAGTGAAGCCAGAAAGAAATGACAGGAGAGAAATGGATAATAAATGTAAATAATGGAAGAGCCTTAAATATAAGGCATTCTTTAGATCAAATATTAATAATCACAAGTCTCCAACAATGAATAAATGTGCTTGTTATTAAGTCCATTTTCTAAATGAAGCTACTTATATTTGAGGATGCAGTCTACATTCCTCAGCTTTGATCAAACTTATCTCCCAGCAATTAAATTAATAGTGTCCTACTTTTTTGATTCTAAGCACTCCAAACCTTTTTTTATTGCAAAGGGGTTTGTTGACATCATAGCTCATGGGATTGTTTGTCTTACTCAATTAGAGGAAAACAGGGCAGTTCTACCCACAACTGAGGATTATTCTTTCTCCACAGAAATGTACTGAGGGTACATTCATCACAGCAGTATCATTGCATTAAGGGTAGACTTCTGAAAAGTCTGTTTTTCAGGATCCCACTCCAGCTAAACCAAACAATTATCCATCATTTCCAAGCGTACAGACTGAGCTGTTTCTCATGTTCCCTTCAGATGTGTCTCATGTTGCACCTTCCCCATCCAAATGCTTTACTTTCCCAACTTGTAGAAACTGCACATGAGTCAGAAGATAAAATTGCTGAAGGTTGACAAATTGCAGTTCCAGAGGAGATTCAAGAAAATATTCAAGAAAATATTCAAGAAAATATTGGCTGTAATTGATACTGATGTAGGTCTGGATTCTGGAAGTAGGGATAGGAAAATTGTATTAACCTAAGCTTTTGTACTCTTAAAATCTCAAGAGAGATTTCAGTGCCCTCACTAGAACACACGTCAGAAATATTTTAGTAGGCCTGGGTCAGAACTACAACCTTCTTGTGGCCAAGCCAAAGGGGTTTAACTAATCTAAACATAAAGATTGTGAAAAGTAAGGTTGTCAATGAGTAACTCTCACTTTGAAATGTCTTCAGGACTTGCCTGTATGAAGCATTAAGGTCAACTTACCTTTCCTTCATAAAATTGTTATTCATTAGGAATTAGAAATCAGTAGAACATTAATGAAGGATTAACTTTCTTATCATTAAAAGCATCTCAATTTTTTAATCTTTCATGTGTCTGTTACTTGCTTAATAAAATATTGATATTTTGAACAACATGTCTAATAATACTTCTGTGGATGTTCAGATGAATTTAACTGAACTCATAACAGAGAAAAGTAATTGATTGTGTGGAGAGACAATGTTATTTTTCAAAAGCATTAAAAAAAAAAGGAAGAAAAAAGAGGCATTTAGAGTAACAATCACATCTCATTTGTGCCTTTGAAAATCTTTCCCCCCAAACCCCAAAGTGCCATTTTAGCAAACTGCTAGATGTAATTCAGGACAAAAAAAAAGCTTTGTGTTGGGTATGGTAGGAATCTTGACATTTCTCTAGGAAAATAATTAGCCTGGAAATACTTCTAATAACAATATTAATTGCCTCCCAGGGGGTAAGCGCCTGCTGTGGTGGGAGAGGAGGAGGGCACAGCAGAGGAAAACCTCCTTCCTCAGAGAAATTGTTTCCTTAACTTCCTCCCGTGTCTGTGCCAATCCTGGAATGTGCCCACAGGTCAGGGAAAGAATTCCACAGCTCTTAGGGCAGGTCATTTTTTCATGTATTTCCATTTTGAAAATTTTCTTTGGCACAAGGAGGTGTATAAACTCTTTCTTTTTTTTTTTCTTCTTTTTTTTTTATTGGGATATGGTCTGAAAACTTTTCTTTTAATTGTCATCTTTTCTATTTCATACCTGATGCTATTATGAGAAGCTTTTTCATTTGTCACAGTCCAGGCTCTTTGAAAGTGGACTCAAACTTGTTTTTTTGGGCTAAACATAAACTGAATGCAGCCATTTAAAAAAAAATAGCAAAGAATGGGAACTTCATAAGTGTTCCCATGTAACTAAACTCTGTAAATGTTTTACACTGAAATATTGCCACTGACTTCAGAAATCTCAGCCAAATTAAAGGTGAATGAGGGCACAGAAATTGAGGGCATTGAAAAATTGATGTAATTTTAAAGTTGAAAACTCTGAGGTTTTTTCAAAACTACCTAAACTAACAGAACGATATCTCTTTTGAGACAAGAGCAATTGATACCACTCCAGAAGCAAAATTTTGAAATCTGCAAATGATTTCTTGGAACATTTTCACCAAAAGTATTATTTTCCCTTACTTTTTTTCTTTTCTTTTCACTATTTTCAGAAAATGAGATCTGTCTCTCAAACACGAGTTAAAGAGGCACAAGAAAGTACTGGTACATGATGGAAGCCAGGAGGAAAATGGAGAGAGACTACTCTTGGAGGGACAGGACAAGGAGGAATGGCTTAAAATGACCAGAGGGCAGGGTTAGATGAAATCCTTTCCTTTGAGGGTGGGCAGGCCCTGGCACAGGGTGCCCAGAGCAGCTGTGGCTGCCCCTGGATCCCTGGAAGTGTCCAAGGCCAGGATTGATGGGATTGGAGCAATCTGGGATACTGGAATGTGCCCCTGCCCATGGCAGGGGTGGCACTGGATGGGATTTCAGGTTCTTCCCATTCCAAACCACTCTGGAATTCTCACATTCCATGACTCAGATTGGTGCTGGAGGTGCTCAGCACCCACCCCAGGGGCTGCAGGTCCCCTCTGGCTGAGCTCAGGAGAACCAACCACAGATCACCCTCTGTCTGAAACATCTCAAAAGAGAAAATTGTGATTCCATTAACTTGATGTTATCAGTGAATGATTNCAGGGACTGAACAGAGCTTCCCTGGCACACAAATCAAATACTAAAAACTAAAATTCACCTACAAGCACAAGTGCATGGCCCACCTTGACCTGATAAATGAGTGTTTAGGATTGTTAGCTTGTGACTGAGGGATGAACCAAGGTTCTGGTCACGGCTCCAAAGCACCCAAATAATTTGGCAACTGCTGCCCTCATTTCAGAACTGGCACAGGAGCTCAAGTCCTGTTGAAATTCACTGTTCTGCAAGAGTTACCCTTTGATCAGTAAGTCTTATCAAAATGCAGATACTTCCAAAAGGGATTTAGCCTCTTAAAAATAAAAAGTCCCTCTAATCCTATCTGACAAAGAGTCCTCATAGTTTGACAGGGAATGCTGATGACTCCCACTGCAGAGACCTTTTAAACACACTTCATGGATCTTCTTGGAAGCAAACCATGGAATCAGGGGGTCAGGGAATGGTTTGGGTTGGAAGGAACCCTAAAGATCCCCCAGTTGCACCCTCTGCCATGGGCAGGGATGCCACTCACTAGCCCAGGTTGCTCCAAGCCCCATCCAATGTTCAGGTGAAAATGGGAGTTCCAGATAAAGTCCCTCAAATGATGCTGATTCTCCAATGTTCCAGTGAGTTCACCTGAATTTTGACGGCCAAATAGTTGGGGGGTTTGATTGGTTTTGTTTTAGGTTTATTGGGGGTTTTTTTGTGTTGTTCTCAGTTTTTTAATTACATTCTATTCCCTTATTTTTCTTTTTGTCAAGGCAGTGATTAAAAAATGGTAAAATGTTAAACACTTTAATACCTACAACTGTGCTTTAATTGAGAACATTTAAACAATGTGAGCTTTTCTATCCTGGAACATGAACCTAGAAGATACCCAGAGGCTTCATCTGCTTCACCACAAGGTTCAGCCTTCCTTATGCTGAGGGCCTGTCATTTGCTGTTCTGCAATCTGCCTTTGGCTCCCAGCTCTGGTAACTGCTGTCAATTATTTTTATGGCAAAGTTATTTCAAAGTCTCTATGAAAATATTTTCCCCTTTTTTGTTCTCATGCTTTTGTTCTCATGTTTTTGTGCTGCTCATGGCACAGCATCTACCAATCCTGATACTGTTGTTATGGTGTATTTCCACAAGAAGAATGAGTTGCCTGAAAATCACCCCATATTTTCTCCTGTTTTTCATATCCATTAACTTGTTAAAAACTCCATTTTTTTTACCCTTTCCAAAGGAGAAACTTTCATTATGAGAGCTGAGATGTGCCATCATCTGTGTCATTGCTGATAGAGACTTGTGCACGTAGGAAAATTTCCTTCAGGAAATGGCAGATGCTCGATCCTGGTCATATCCCAGCAGAGCCCTGGAATTTTCCCAGGCAGCCAATAGGCACTGCCTCACAAAATCATCACTTTGAGCTTTTCCACACTTCTCTTCTACCTCATTATGTCACGACAGGAATAGAAAATCACCTTTTCATTTCCATTTACAACAGTAATGGACAGAAAGTAACTTTGTGTTTTAAGTGGAACATCACATTTGACACCTAAAAGAACCAACAAACATCTTAAAACTCACCATGAAATGTGGCCTCTGGCAAACTGATAACCCACTTTCTGTCTTTCACTTGGATTTTAGTACCTCTAGCATTAAAAGAACCAGAGATAAAGAATTTCGGAGTTTTGTAGTGGCATAAATAAGATTAAAACCTAACTACTGCCACGATGATAAAATGAGAGCTATCACAAAGATACTAATTAAAACATTTTAATAATACAGGTTATTATTCTCTTTATATCCAAATTATATAAGATGTTACAAATAATATGACATCATAGATAGTCACCTGATACTGTTATTTTTATAACATCATCATTCTCACGACACTGCCAGCACATTTTGATAACAAATTTATATAATTAATTGATCAGACTAAAGCCAGAGTTTCCATTTCAACAGAGCACTTTAACATTCCCTGGAGGTATTCAAGAAATGATTGGGTGTGGCACTTAATGCTGTGGTTTAGCTGAGGCAGTGTTGATGGGCCAGAGGTTGGATCTGGTGATCTTGGGGGCCTTTTCCACCCACAATGATACTATGATTCTATTCTATATAAAAAATTCATTTCTTAACAACAAAAAAAAAGGTTCCTAAAGTATGTGGCTTATTCTTGCTGAAGATGGTTAATGAATGTTAAACAGTGCAATGAGTTCAGCCTGCCTCATTGATACTTTACTGAATTAAAGCCAAAGTGTGTTAGAAGAAGTCAGAAGCTTTGACAGACTCCACACAAAGTCACTGCTGCCATGGAGACTTCAGGGAAGAGGGAAGCTCATGATCCAATATTTTTATAAGGGGACCAGGCTGCAGGACTGAGCTAAAGGACAGGGAACCAATCAGCCTTTACAGGCACTGGGGTTTATAGGGTTAATTCTGGGGCTACAGCTTTAGCTTCCAATGTTGAACAGAGTGGAATTTCCAATGGCTGGTTAATATAGTCCAAAATCTGGGGTAACTATTCTAACCTTAATTTGATGAAATTAAATCCTGACCCCTCATTGTAGCTTCAGTATGAAGTGATGGAGAACACAGGGACAAATTAAATTTGACCTTTTGGGGCAAAATTAATAAAGCAGAAATTCATACCCTTCCAGGGCCAGTTGTCTTCTTTATCCCTCTGCCAATCCACACTCCTAAATCTTTCTCTAATTGAGGCAAAACCTTCATCTGGAGTTTTTATGGGGTAGGAAAGAGAGAATGAGAATTTAATATTTAGATATTATATTACATAGAGAGTAAACTGACTTTGAATTCACACATTTTCTGATTTATAAAGCATATTATTCTCTGCATTATTGAATTTCACAGGAAAACATTCTGAGTTAGTATAGTCATTCCCTCTCTGAGAATAATGTTGCTGAGTTCAATATGCACATCTTTCTTAAACTTCCACAATAATAAACCAAAGGCTTTCCTCATTTCCCAATTCTTTGTTGTATTGTCTTTTTGGCTGTTTTTTTTTTTTTTTAATCACAGTTTCAGAATTTCACAGGGAACATAAACTGATATTGCCCTGTGACTTGAACTGCACAAATATACCAAATAACTGCAAATCTGATTCCGACTTTGCTAATGTATTTTATTGACTCCCAGAAAATAGACTTATACTAAGAAATAAATTTCCTCACAGCCCAAAAGATAAAGTCTCCTATTTGATGCGATGCCATAGCATTAATAGGGAGAAGAGTAAGAAATCCATAAAACAAACCGGGATGGGCAGGAAAAGGGTGCCCAGTTTTTCAAGCAAAGGTCTGTGTGTTTCATTTTTAAATTTCATGGATTGAGGCTGGCAAGGGAGAGGAGAGGCAGCAGGTCTTGCTGGTTGGGGTCATTCAGAGCTCCCCAGTTCCTTTTGCACAGAAGAAAGAACATTGGGTTTGGCTCTGGAGAAGTGAGTCAGAGATTTAAAAATGCCTGAATGAGAGAGAAGACAAACATCTGGGCTCTGTGATCTCTTTCCATTTTCTTACCAAATAACTGATGGGTTTTGCACGATTATTTCTTCTTCCTGACTAGAAAGGCCAATTTCTAGGATCATTTCCTGGACCCTGTGCCCTGTAATCCAAAGCTCTGCCTGCAGAAGTTTGAGTTTCTGTGTGGAAGCTCTGAGGATTGTCATCTCCACAGGGACGATCAATTCACTATTGAACACGGTGGCAACACGAATTAGGAACTGTGTGACAAAGAAATTACAACCGTGACATCAATATTAGTTTGTTATTTATCTCCTCATCCCTAAGCAGCTCCTGAGGAATATCTGAAATTTCAAAATCTCCATGGGTTTTTGTCAATGATTCAACACAAATGCGCTCACGTGGTCTAGAGGTTTGATACAACAGCTGTGAAGTCATTTATAAAGCAGTGAGTATTGATCACATATAGAGCACACATCATTTGCACTCTAAAAGTGTGCAACTAAGCAGTGAGTTTCATTAATTAATGATCCTTTATCATTGAGAATTATGTTCTTTTTTTTTTAAATTTTGAAAGAGAGATGGAGGATTTAATCCCTCCATTTAATTAGAATGGTTTATTTGGTTCCCAGCTTGCTATTCCTTGGTGATCTATTTTGAACCTGTTGCCCATCTTCATTCATTTGATCACAAAAAATGTGGGTTTTTTTCTGGAGATGCAGCTTATTGCCACGTGTGATGGAACTGCCATTAGAGAAAATAAAGCTTAAAATAATGTGAAAGTTTTCTTCATCTGTTAAACCCAAAGGTCTGATTAAAGATACAATGAATGGCATGAGGAGAGGAAAATATCCAACTATTCAGTCTCTAACACGTAAAGCAGTAAAACCCCTTGCTTTGCAGTCTAGATATTGTTTTTTTCTAACAATGAGAACTGAATTAATATATTGTGGAAAAATAAGGATGTAAACAGATGATTTTTGTAAACAAAGTTCATGTTTGTTCCTTTATCAGATCCTTTGGTTTGTTTGAAATGTAAATATACATGGTTGGCTGGCATTCACTGATACTGCCTTTTGCTCTCTGGTCCAGGACCATTTGCACCTCACTTTTCTAAAAGTATGGAGAGAATAATTTAAAAACGTATGGGCTTTATTTTGTATGTTCTTTTAAATTGTATATTCCCATGTAGGTGTATAAATATACGTGTGTGTACATGCATATATACATTTATATGGCTACATACATATATATATATATTATGTATATATATGTCTACAAAACAAGAATTCCCTCAAATCTGTTATTTACTAGGAGTTCATAGGAGATGACATCTCATCTTCAGCTTCATAGCACATTTTGCTTTGCCAAGAGCTTTCAACGTGTTTCCTGTCTGAGTACCAGAACCCTTTTTGGCAGTAGAAATTGGGATGAAACACTGAAGTGGTCGTGGCATATGATAATCTTCCAACTGTTCACAAATATATTTTCAAAGCAGCTTCTGCTGGACTAAGAGCTCCGGATGGAAAAGCTGTAGGGCACACAGTCATAGAGCAGCAATGAATGATGAGTAGGGATGGACAGACTGTATTTGGGGTGGATAAAGGTGTAAACAGTGTAGTCATCCTCTTTTTCCAAATGATACACCTTCTTTTCCAAGAAAATGTGGCAGAAAACTGGAGGAAAAAAATGAAAATGTGAGGTGAATGGTTGTTTTTAGCGTCCTTAATCATTACCTGCTCCAATCATTCAAAATTCAAATCCTTGCCTACACAAACACTTAAGGACTGCTCTCCAAAACCTAAGTCACCTATATTAACAAAGTTTCTTGGTCTTCTGCTTATGGATTTTTCTTTATGGGACATTATAATTTATATTTGTATAAGTAATATGTGCTCAAACAAGTAAATGTTGTTATTTCATGTAGCTACTCTTTATTTATAGGAAATTGCAGTTACTCAGTCAAAATGACAAACACATCTGACCAATGCTGAGCTAATTGCATGTGCAGTGGAGCAAAATGTAAATTGGTTAAGTGAGGAGACTGTGAGATTCCTATGGGTAAAGTTTTCTTTAATATCTCCTTTGAAAACAATAAATGTTGCTTCTTTTTAAACACTTGTTTTTTAAAACCCAAAGTGGGTATTTGAGGGATATGAAGATTTAATATTTTTTATTAATTAATATATTTTGGCTCATGAAATACTAAGTATATTGATTATTTAATGTCATATGCTTTCTACTAACCATTTAACAGTGATCTTTTCCATCCCAGGTGGAAGTGGATGCATATACCTTTGCTCAATACCATAAGATTTAGGTAGGCTTAAAACTTACACCAATTTACAAGTTTCAGACAAAACTTCCCATGTGTAGTTCCTATTAAAGGATTTCTCCCCATTCCAAAGAACATTAGACTATTAAAATTTTCCAGCAGGTAATGTCTAATTAAGCTGCTATTCTTCTAGATAAATGTCTCCTGAATAAATAATGTACCTTGTTGGAATGTGCTTTCTTTTTAAATTGAAAGGATAGGGGTGAGTGTGATATTAGTAACAAAAGCAGCCTAAATTCTGCTCTCATTCCTGGGGCTCCTTAAGTAAGCAGCTGGCTGAAGCCACGAGAGACTTTTTACCTGTTTGGGAATATTTTGCACTTGTCAGGGTGTTCTGTAAAATGTCTGCACTGTACATTATTTGCACTGTGCATTTTACATTTAAATGTCTCTGCTAAAAGGTGTGATCACACCTGCAATTATATTCTCTACCTTCCTGAGCACACCTGCCCTGCCAACCTTTGGAAATGTCAGACTCTGGAACAAGTAATGCAGAACATTTAGGATGATTCCTTTGCTATGAGACACTATGTATTTGTTACTGGAAATATTAGACTGGGGTTTTTTCCTAGCTTTATAATGTTAAATTCATTTATATCCCTACAGCAACCAGTAATAGAAATATCTCTTCTCAGACAGGGAACCCAAACTGTGGCTAATACAACCAGTAACACTAGGATTAATTTTTAGAGTGTCATAAAATGACAAGGAAACAACTGGTCTTACTCACACCCATTAAGATCTTTTCTGTGTCTTCGGTGATTTTGGTGTTCTGAAAGTGTGGGATCTCTTGAATGCATCATATTTAAATTCCATGAGGAGTGGGGAGCTTTCTGCATTTGAGATTTCCAAGATAACTAAACAGATCACTAGTTCAGTTTCTTTACTGGTTGATATAACATGGACACATACATGGGCTCTGCCTCTTTAAAGCAATGATTTTCCTTATTTTGATGTTTTATCCCTTAGCTATGTCCCTTTGTACACCCCAAACCCTCCAGCTAACAGGTTGTAGAAGGGAAACCTGCAAAGACTTGCTTTAAAATGTGTTATTTTCTCTTAACATTTCTTCACTAAGTCCAGCACTTAGATGGACAAGTTTTCTTTATCACTTTAAAGTGCTCATTAAATGGAAAGCCCAATTATGGCTGATTATTTAAAACCATTAGCACCAATTCATCTCAGCTTTCTCACAGTCTCATTAGGCTCCCTGGATTCCTTGCAACTCTAGATAATAATACATATAAAATATATCTATTAATTTAGATGCTACCTTCATCAGTCTTTACTCAAAGAGTTCAATATGTTGGAAGGGAACTGTCAGCTGTGCCAACCATAGAGATTTTGTTATTTTCTTTTCCTCTATTTCTAACAAAGTTTAAAACAGAACATAGTGAACATTGGACAAGTTGGAAGATTGAAGCAAGCTTATTATATTCCATGCATTTTATCTGGAGTTTTGTGCCAGTGTTACACAGACAATAAAATTCAATACAACCATGATCATGTTAGATACTGTCAAAGGAACAAAATCTGTCTGAATAAATGGAATTTCTGTGGTCCATGTGCACTCCACTAGTACCTTGCTGAAAAAGTGGATGAGCAGAAAAGGTACCCAAATGTGCCAAATTACAATCTAATCCCAGAAAAAATAATGATCCCTTTAGAGTTTGGGTGAAAAACTGTCATATTGGGACATGCTCCATCAGATCAATGCTTGATAATTTGCTTCAGCATGATGCTTATTCTAATGCCAATAATAACATTAATACATACAACTATGACTAATTATAAATTATATAATTATAAAAGAAATAGATGTATGGAGCACATAGAAATACCCATTTTGAGTGTTGAGAAATGCCTGTGGAATTTTCTTTATCTGGGTATAACGCTGAAAAATGTTTTTAAATTTTGGAAAGGGAAAATATTGTATTGAGGAAGTGACTGGAAAGGAAATCATCAGCAAGTGCCTTTAATGACCTCAAGAGGGTAAAAGGTTGCCAAAATGAGAAAAAGACAATATTTTTGCTCTCATGAAGCTATTCATGACTGCAGAAATAGTTCTGTATGTTACCATTGTTGTAGAAGGAAAGTCATTAAGGCAACAGAGCTGCAGAGAAGGTGCAAAGTGAAAAGCTGCTGCTTGCAATTACCTGCTCCATAAAAGCACTGGCCCACATTCCTTGCCCTTGCCAGTTTGAAGCAACTGAATCAGAAATAAGGAAAAAACAGAATGGGAGATATGCTTTTTATACACTCTACATGCTTTTGTAGTGTTTGTGTGTGTGTATTTTTATTTGCTTACATAGACGCCTCTGCATCCACACACAGACACACGGGCTCACAAACACAATTTCAGTGTGCAAGAAAACTTTCAATAAAAGCATCTTCTAGCTCAGAACTGACACAAGACTCAATTTTTGCAAACATCTTCCTGGTACATTGTGTAGCAGGGAAGAAATGTCACTATTTTGCCCACATACCATTGGATTTTGGAAGAATTTATCATGACACCCCTAACTGACAAAATTCATAAACACTTAACTTGTTTCTTCTAAGATAAAATAAACAAGTTTTTAGCTTACATTTACAGTAATCATTAATCATTTCAATTACCTAAACTACCATAAAATTTTGGGGTTTGGTTCTGGCCTGCAAAATTCATAACTGGCTCTGGATGATCAGTTTTGTCTCCTCCAAAACAGAGATAATTCATAAGAAGTTGTGCCATATTCATTGCCAGAGAGTAAGCCAGATGATCAAAACACACTTTAAATTCTACTTTTATTTCAGAGGAAATTCATAAATGTCTTTGAAATAAAATTTCTATAGCTCTTGGTGGAATGGGGCAGGGAAATATGTATTTATTAAAGGTTTATAACTTTATAGAGGATCTTTAATGCACAGAGGGATTACTTGGGAGGAAGACACGGAAGCAGTAATCAGCTGTAATAACACCACAACTGTGTTTTCCTTATTTATTCCTCCTTTGCACAAGTTATTCCAATTCTACTTTGCTTGCAGCCAGTATTGGAGCATCTGCTCTTTTTCCTGCCTTGCATTATTTGTTTGTGCTCTAAAATGTTGTCTCCTGAACCTCAGAATCAGTGTTGTTGTTTTTCCTAGAGGTGCAAGTTGGAAATGTTTTACTGACAGTTGGTCCTGTTCTTTAACCTGTCCATTCCTTGTCATTTTTGTCATCTTAGTTCAAATTTAATTCTCAATATCACTACTAAATTTTAGTAGGAGACAAAAAATAATTCCCGTAAGTCTTTCTGCCTCACACTTATTTTCTATTCCCTTGGTCGTGTGTGTAACACACGGGCTTTCAGGAGGGAGATCTGAGTAGAAAGATTTCCTGCTTTTTGCTCATTAATGCCACTGTCATCAGTGGTAATTTTCTGCAGAAATGCAAGGACTTCACTCTTTTGGAGCTGCACACATTTTGTTGCCTTCAATTGATTTTCCATCCACGAGAGAATGAAGGTCAGGGAAAGATATTGGCAACGAAGTGTCTGAAGGATGGGTTCAGTTTTGCAGAGCTGGTGCCACCAGTGGTGGCTACTTGGCCAACACCTGGCAGATCAAAAGAACATGGAAAATGAACAGTTCTTTCCCCATTTCTGTTTTCCCAACAGGGCAGAGCAGAAGCTCATTGCAGAGGCAGAGTGGAAAGGTTCCTTTTGCTGCTGTTGTGTCAGGAGAAGCGCTGCCAAAACTGAGATGAGTCTCTGAGCACTAACACTGCCCTGGAGGTCCAGCCTGACAGTGCAACTCCAGACCTCCATCTCCTCACCAGGAGCACATATCTGGTTATCTGGTTATCTGGTTATCTGGTTATGTCTTATCAGCTGAGGGCAAGAGGCTGAAGTTTGATTCCTCTGTTTTGTGTTTGACCCAAGTTCACTGGGAATGCAGTGAACTCAAGGTGCCTCTGGCCCATGTTTCTGTTTAGCTGAGCTCCTAAACTCTGAATTGTGGTGCTGCCTAGCGCTACTGGGAAATCACAGAATCGTGGAACCATGGAATTGCCAAGGTTGGAAGGAACTCCAAAGATCAGCCACATTCAGCACTGTACATTCAGCACTGCTGTGTGTAACTCTTTGCCTCTTGCATTTTGTTTTTCACAGAAGAAATGGGAACACATAAAAGGTGCTATGCCTTCGGACAAACATGTTACCCAGGAGGGCATGGCAAAATTATTTTGTATTCAGTTCATATTTCTCCCCCATTCTGCATTAGCCACTAACAGCTGCATACAGATTAACAAGGGATCCCTGCTGGGAGTGATCTTGTGGGAGGAAACTTGTGCTGTAGCCAAAAGCAGATCCTGAGAAAACTGGATAGAGGCTTTGTATAAAGTATCATCAAAACTGATTGCATTGATGTGAAAAGGAAGCTTTTGATACAGTTCCCATTTTCAGCTGTGCAACACACGCGTGTTAGTACAGGAAAATCTCCTTTGATATTAGAATATTTGTGCTAGTGTTAGAAATATTTGTGTTATTGTCATGGAGTGCCACAATGGGTTGGGTTGGAAGGGACCTTAAAGCCCATCCAGAGCCACCCCCTGCCATGGCAGGGACACCTTCCACTGTCCCAGGCTGCTCCAATCCCATCCAGCCTGACCTTGGGCACTTCCAGGGATCCAGGGGCAGCCACAGCTGCTCTGGGCACCCTGTGCCAGGGCCTGCCCACCCTCACAGGGAGGAATTCCTCATCAATATCCCATCTGATCCTGGGATATTCTAATCACCTTCAGCTTAAGGCCATTCCCCCTTGTCCTGTCATTCTATGCCTATTTCCAAAGTCCCTCTGCAGCTCTCTTGGAGCCCCTTCAGGTATTACTCCTCTCAGAAGTAATTTTGGGAAGAAAACACAGGCTCCAGATCTGGAGACATTGTCTCAAGGGATAGAGCAGAAATAGAAGTTTTTTGTTTTTTTTTTGCAAGAACAGCCCCTGATTTCCAGTTCTGGCTGGATCAGGATTCCTATGGAACTGCTACAGTGACAGTGAGGATCACCTGGGCTGTTTTTCAAGATATGGAACTACTCGTGCTGATTTTAGCTTTACATCCAAACTCACCTTTCTGCAATCATAAATCTTGGATCAATTTTAATGATTCTGGTAAATTGGTTAATCATTCTTTGACAAGAAAATTGACTTCACCCTTTTATTATTCCAGCGTGTTACCACTCCAGCTATTGCCACATATCATGTGCAATTTTCTACAATATTTTCTACAACTTCTTAAATATGAAATATTTAAGACTTCTTTGAAGTACTTTATCCAAGTATCATAGAATCATTTATGTTGGAAAAGACTTTCAAAATCCATGAGTTCAGCTGTTAACCTAACACTGTCCAGTCCACCATCTGAACCATGTTTTACTTGATTAAAAATACTTTTAAATGTATCCTGTTCCAATTATGATGCAGTTTGCAATTATCCTCTGGAGGTAAGAACATTGCTCTGTATGCAGTGTATGAAAAAGCCACTTAAATTTCCAATGAACACAACCCAATGCAATTTTCTACAGGATTTCATGTGAAAAAAGGTTAAATTTTTAAAGGAATTAAAGTGATCAATTTGCTGTGTCGTTTACTGCATGACTCCCTGACATTTTCCTTCTAAACCCAGTCTAAAATGAATCTAAGCACCATGACTAAACAGTTCACATGATAACTGCTTTCTTAAGAGTTCTACAGAAGCTAAATATAATTTAACATAAAACTAGTAAATATAATATATTTTTAGTAAATATAATTTCAAAGTCCACAAGATTCGAGGAATTATGTGTAGAGATTCAGAACACACCTGGCACCTGGAGAGAAAAAATTAAAAAAATGTGTATTTTACATCCATGAGAAGACTGAGGAATCAGTTCCTCTTACAACTGTTTTAACCTGCAGAACAACAAGGATATTTCTCCTCTCAAGTGCATCTGTGCTTTGCAAAATCTCTAGAATTGTCTGAGGAATGATTGATTTGATGTCATTGGAAAGCACAAATATTCCAGTTATGATAATTTGTTATTTCCTGATCAACTGATTCAAATGAAATACACCGTGCAATTCTTTCAGATTTATTACTGGCTAAATTTCATTAATTGGATTTTTTTGATGTGAGCCAAGTTTTGATGGAATCACTCTGGAAGAACAAACCAGGACTGCTATGGAATTTTATCTCGCTTATAGTCACAAAGTTCCTTTTTTTTTTCTATTTTCCCCTTCAGTTTCTCCTGCTGTGGATATTTCTGGAGCAAACAAGGCAATGTTATGATCCCTCTGTTATGATTTAATTAATGGAGTAGGAGCAACTTCATAGCTCTTCGGAACTTTTTGTTAAAATTTTAATTTTCAGTCAGGCTCGTGTGTGTGTTCTGTTAATTGGTTTGGGTTTTATTTTGTTTTTCAACGTGGAAGAGTATGGAAAGGGTCATTCTGTGACACCAAGTGGCCACGGATAAGATGGATGAGAGATCTACCAATGGCCAACAGCTGGAGCTCAGCTAAAACAGAGACAGGACCAATGAAATGGAACTAAAACAGAATAATATATAGTTAGAAAAAGGGAGTTTCTGCAGAGGGGAGTTTTTGTAATCAGTAAAGAAATATTTGAATAAGCATTCTGGTTAAAACCACTAAAATCAACTTGCCTGATTGCTCCAAGTACTAACTGCAGAAAGAAGCAATGTCCAGTGCTCCGTGCTTGTCCCAAGACAGGGGAATCCTGTCCTCCTTCTTCCACATGGTCACTGGGTTTCTTCTTTTTCAATATTTCTGATTCCTTCTATGAGGAAAGATAGTAATACGCATTTTCCCTCAAAATAAATAATATGAAATATAGTAAATATAATCCCAGTTGTGAGGCTTAATTACCAGAATTATTTCTTTTAACAATATAAAGTGTGGTAGAAGCATTTGCTGTCCAACTGATTCTGAGAGAAATTAGAATAACACTGAATCCAATATGATTTTGAAATATTTCCTTGCAAACATGGAAATGCTGGATAAGAAACAGTAATCTCTTGATTTTTCTTTCAGTTTGATTTTGATATTGAGATAGCTGTGAAATACAGATTTTTACCTTTTATACATCTTTGATGACTGAGAGAGATGACGACTGATATATACTCTCATATATGAAGTAGCACTATTACAATATTCTGGATGCAAGCTGCAAATTTAATAAGAATATCAATGATTAATTGGGAAATCCAGAAAAAGCTGCCAGTGAAGGAGGACTTAGAGTAGGAGGCTGACTAGAAATCAGTGATTGCATTTGAAATCAAGAGAGAAAAGTCAGTCTGTACTTGTAATATGGTATAGCTCTCTGTACCATAGGGTATGTAGGGTATTAGCTCTGCAGATAGGTTAAATTCCCATTTTCATGGGAAACTAAAAATTTAAATTATTAGAAGAGAAAAAGAACCTTAATAAAATGGAACTTTATTGAAACCAGTAGAAACAACTTAGGAAGTCTCTCTCTGCTTTTCAGGAGAAGCTAATGGGGTCTTGGTTTGTGTATGACTTCATGGAATCACAGAATCACTGGATCATTAAGGCTGGAAAAGACCTCAAGGTGACCAAGTCCAGCTTTTGAGCAAATCCCAGCGTGTCCAGTAAAACATATCATGTAGTGCCATGTCCAGCCATTCCTTGAACAGCTCCAGGGATGGGAACTCCACCACCTTCCTGACCACCCTTCCAGTGAAAACACTTTTCCTGATATCCAACCTGACCCTCCTCTGGCACAGCTTGAGGACATTTCCCATTCTCCTGTCCCTGTTTGCTGGGAGCAGAACCCAACCTCATCCTGGCTGCCCTCTCCTGTCACAGAATTATGGAGAGCAGTAAGTGATGCCTTAAGCTTTAGCTTTCATGTTTTCCAGATTCTGTACTGCTCTAGTGTATAACCCTGAACTTCATATGAAGAGTTAGCAAGCTCTCTTCTCAGTTTTGTTAGATAAAACAATCCTTTTCCAGCCCCAGAACCAAGGACACCATTGCAGCTTCATGCCCAGAAAGTGCAAACAGCAGAGAATTGAGGAGAGCAATCTGGGAGGATGGGACTGCATCACCTGGAGCTGGAATTGGGCAATTAACCCCAATATGGAAATGAACCAAAGCTTATAAAAGTGTGAAAACTCGTGACCTGTTGTCCATCTTGGGTGTAGCCTTGACCAGGCTCCTCTACTGCCCAAAGTGTATCCTTTGAAATATTTTAATAAATACCTATTTTATTCCTTTAACACTGTCCAGCCTCTGTCCTAGGCAGCCTCTCAAGGCATCATAAGCCTGTACAACTCTGTTTAGTTACTTCATATAGCAAACACAAAAGTGTTATTTATTGTGAGTAAGCATTCCAGAAATTTACTTTTAAAAATTAAGAAGTAAAAGCACAGCTGTGGGACAGAATAAAAATGGCTCAACTGGAAATGGACTACAATAATAGTTTGTCCAACTGCAACTGCAGAAATCTGTGTAAGTAATTTCCATGTTTTACATATTTCAGAAGACACAGGTTAAACTGATGACAGCTGTAAAGAAACTGCAGCCTGTGAAGAGCCCAGCCTAGAGCAGGTTTATCCAACAGGACTGCCAGCCATGGAAAGGACCATGTTTGAGCAAGGGGAAAGCATGAGGAGGAAGGACTGGCAGAGAGGAGCTCCATGGGCCAATTCAAACTCTTGTTCCCACCACCCCTGCACCCCTCGGGGGTAGGAGGGAGAGGGAAGGAGTGAAATTAAGCCTGGGAAAGGTGTAGAGGAGGAGGGTGATTCAGTTTTTTATCTGTTTCTCACGTCCAAATATTTCTATTTGATAATAAGCTGAAAGAAGGCAGATTTAGATTAGATATTGGGAAGGATTTGTTCCCTGTGAGGGTGGGCAGGCCCTGGCACAGGGTGCCCAGAGCAGCTGTGGCTGCCCCAGGATCCCTGGAAGTGTCCAAGGCCAGGCTGGATGGGATTGGAGCCACCTGGGATAGTGGCAGGTGTCCCTGTCCATGGCAGAAGGTAGGACTGGATGGGCTTTAAGGTCCCTTCCAACCCAAATCATTCCATGATTCCATGATATTTTTGTCCATGATTGACATTGGTAAATTATCTCCATGCCTTTATCTTGACTCATGAACTTTTTCACCTTGTGCTGTTGGGGGAGAGGGGAGAGGTTAAGAAAGCACCTGGTGGATGTCTGGCAGCTCAGCAACATCAACTCACCTCAACTCACCTCATCTCACATCAACTCACATCAACATCAACTCACCTCAACTCTCTCAAACTTCCTGTGGAAATTCCTTACAGTCCTACAATGTATAGGTAAGGCTGAGGAGCATGGAGAAACGTGACCTGGCAAACCATTTGTAACACAGACCAACCAAAATGGTGCTAAAGAACCAGAACCCACTCCAGAGACATCAAGGGCACAAAACATGAGATCATAGAAAGGAGATGTATATCTTACTTCTTATTTGAATAAGAATACCAATGAGGAAAGACCATCAATTAAGGAAATAACTCTAAATTGGCAGTGCATCAAAGAATTCACTGGTTTCTGCTTCTGAAGTTTCTGTTTTGTGCAATAACCTGAAGTGGAATTACTTCACATGTGAAAAGCTTATTCACTTCAGTAAATGTCACGCTCTTAATACAGTCACTTTCCAAATACTATTATATCATAAAATGTTACAGAAAATAATAAGGCTGTTTTATAATTAGAGCTATGCAGGATCACAATCTCAGATTACTCATTTGCTTGAACATTCCTTTACCACCAACTGTCTGTGCGACATTTGAATGTCACAAAGCTCCTGTTATTAATATTTGCACAGTAGTGTGGAATAATAGTTTGTACATTTGCAATGAGCTCTTCTGAGATCTCATGTAAGCCCCAGATACACTCAGTTCCCTGCAGAGTCAGGCATTGCTCTTAGGGCTGGATAAACAGCTCCAGTGAAGGGGTAGGTTCAGGTTTTTAAGGGGAAGACAACCAGGTATAAATCAGCTGAAAGAAATGCATAAAAAGGTCCCAAGAATACAGATAATGACATAAAAAGACAAAATCTCAGACATCACAAGGTAGTACATTCCTACTAATTTGCTCCAGACCCACTTTACTAAAGGAATTTACAAAATGTGTTATGTAGTTCTTTCTCTGATCATTCATTGCTATGTATTTATAAATAATATAAATATATAGTTTTTAATTCAGCATCCTTTCTATCTCCTTTGTCTGGGATGTTTCCTTTCTTGTTCCAGACAGACATTATGAATCTCACATGGCTTCTACTCCTTGTGACAAAGTGCCACTAAAAACCTAACTGGAAAATTTAACTGGATTTTGAGTCTGGAGAGGGAACTATTTGCAAGTAAACTTCTCAGCTGTCTCTTTGCAACCAGAAAATCAAATATTTTCCTTTATTTAGTTGTCAATATTCCATGGCAATTTTGATTTCTGACTTCACTTTTCCTTTTTAATTTCAAGTAGTGTGTTTTCTCCATTGTGTACGATGTATTATCTTTTCTTTACACAATATTCTTTCACTCACAGATCTCTATTTTACATTTTGTTTTTGTCATTCCTGACGTATTTCAGTTTGCTGTAGGCTGTGAGGTGGGAATAAAGTCTGTTGGAAAGACTTGCTGTACCATTTTCCACATGGGTATATCTGTTCAAGTCTGAAGTGATATTTAAATGTCTTCTCTTCTTGCAGTTTCATAATCCTTTTTCTGAGGCAGAACATTAAATGACATTTTAATGTAGCCCAGAAGTCTTGAGAATTGTCATCTTTGGAGGAAGCATAGTGCTGCCTTTCAGAAGGACCTGGACAGGCTGGAGAGATGGCAGGGAGGAACCATCTGAAATCCAATAAAGGTTAATTCCTTAAAATACAGGACTTTATTCCTGTTTAAAAGTTTCTCCAGTGGCTTTAGCAATTCAAGGAGTTTCTCTTGTTCTTAGTACTCTAAGAAATTATTCCCAGTTGCATTTTCCTTGCTTTCCTTTCCCTCTTCTCTCAGTTCTGGGTTTTTTTGTTGTTGTTTTTTTCCCCAAGCAAGCCAGGTGTCTCCTAGATCCTGGGAAATGCCCCATGGAAGAAGAAATCCACACACTGATGCATCATATACCTCACTGCTATTTCTTTGAAATAACCTCCTTCTAGTTATACTGGGTACAAACATTTTGGAAAAATCTTTACAAAGCAAGAAATCCACCATGATCCAAATGGTGAGTGAAGATTCGTGCTCGAGAAACCATCTGTGTTAACTTAAGCGTATTTGATGCCAAATCATGGAATCGTGATTCTATGAAATTCTGATTCATTCCAGTGACTCTAAAAGTCTGGTTTTAGTCAGATCTGATGGGGGGAATCTGGTGAGACTCTCTGGGCAACCTGAGAATCACCATCCTCACAGGGAACAATTCCTTCCCAAATGCCCTTCTAAACTGGAGAATTCACCATAATTTCCTCTTGTAATTCACCAGATTGAATTGGTGTGGTTTTTAGACAGGNTCAGAGGCTCCGTGTTTGCCAAGGTGTTCAGAAGGGAAAGGGAAAATCCCCCTGAGCTCAGCCAGAGGGGACCTGCAGCCCCTGGGGTGGGTGCTGAGCACCTCCAGCACCAATCTGAGTCATGGAATGCCAGAATTCCAGAGTGGTTTGGGTTGGGAAGAACCTTAAAGCCCATCCACTGCCACCCCTTGCCATGGGCAGGGGCGCATTCCAATATCCTAAATTGCTCCAAGCCCCATCCAGCCTGGCCTTGGACACTTTCAGGATCCAGGGGCAGACACAGCTTCTCTGGGCACCCTGTGCCAGGGCCTGCCCACCCTCACAGGGAAGGATTCTTTCTGAATAGCCCATCTAAAACTGCTCTTTTTTTGAAGACATTCTCCCCTGTCTTTCATAAATATTTCCTCATCATTTTTAACATCCTCTGTTTCCTTGGCGTTAGGGTTGTGATCTTTACTGATTCAATAACAATAATTTACTAATGCAAATGATCTGTGAGTCGTTATTACAAATATGAACAAGGTTAGCTTGGGAATGAGTGACTGAAACACTTAGGGTCTTTAAATATTGAAATTTTAGCTGCAAAACACAAGTCTCAAGGAGATAACTCCCTCTTTTTCACACATGTATTTGGCTTAAAGTAAAGAATTTGTTCCATGGCTGCAATGACCCATTTGTTGTCACACAACAATAATTATGATTTTAACTCTCTATTACAGATTCTTCACACAATATTGTTGCAGTAATGTATTTAATAACTGCCCCCAAAATAATTCCAATCTCAGACATGTTTTCTCCAAATATAGACAACTATATAAATTAAATAGCACATTTAATTCCATTTTTTAAATCACTGATCAGCAATTAACAATGCTGTGTTTGGAAATAATATGCTTAATCATGCTCTCTAAATTTGCATTTTGGGTTTGCAAATCCAGAAGACTACAGACATTCTCTAATGACAATTACGGCCTAAAAGGCAGGTTTTGCATCACACAAATTTAGCGTAAAAAAGAGAAAATAGTGTAAAAAGAATCATAAAAGAAAGGTGAAAAGCACAATAGCTTTTCTTCTTAATTTTTGAGGAAATATAAATAATGCTAGATATCACTTCTCTAGGGGTTTAATTATTACTGACAGGCACCAGCAAATGAGAGTTGATTTTGAAAAGTGCTCACTGAGAATCCAGGTGGGCATCAGGAAATAAGTGAAGCAAAGACACAAAAACAGTCAATTTCTCTGAAAATTAAAATATCCCTGTGGCAGTGTTGTACACAAATTTGTACTTTATGAAGAAATTATTTTTCAGAATGCCTATAATTCCATAATAGACCAAATTTTAGTTCATCTTGGATCAACTGGGATCTTAAAACCAAATAAATAGTTATTTCCTTTTATAGTTCTTTTCCTTGTGGTATATATAGTAGTAGTCCTGCTCCTCTCTGAACTCAGCTCCTCAAAACTTGTGTTTTGACACCTAAAATTTCTTTATTTGAAGACATAAAGTATTTCAGTCACTCACTCCCAAGCTATCTAAGCGTGTTCATATTTGTGATAATGGCTTGCAATAAAAATCACTTATATTAGTAAATTACTGTTATTGAATTAGCAAAGATCACAACCCTGACACAGTGGGAAAAAACTCCAGAGATGAGCTGTTGGAATACAATTTCATAAGTGGCTGAAATGTTCACATAGCTCCAATTTAAACTGGGAGATTACGAGAGGAAACAATAGTGAATTCTGGAATTTAGAAAGGTAGGTTTAGATGGGAAATTGGGAGGGAATATTTCTCTGTAAGGGTGGGGATGAAACCCTGGCACAGGGTGCCCAGAGCAGCTGTGGCTGTCCCTGGATCCCTGGGAGTGTCCCAGGCCAGGCTGGATGGGATTGGAGCAGCCTGGGACAGTGGCAGGTGTCCCTGCCATGGCAGGGGTGGCACTGGATGGGCTTTGAGGTCTCTTCCCACTCAAACCACTCTGGGATTCTGTAGCTGTATGATGGTAACAGAAAGAAAGAAAGTATTCAGAATTCTTGGGGACATTAATGCTATTTTTATCCAGTGCTATAGACTGTAAAATCTTCACTGTTCATAAAATCTTTACAGTGTTTATTATGCACATCTATTGTCAGCAGATGAATTTTAGTGTTTGTAATCCCACCTGTTACTTACTTCCCTTGCTGCTAGGATTATTTCCCAGGAATAAGGAGTCTTAGAGTAAATATCTATCTCCAGAGTTTCAATATCTGCTGGCTTTAGGCTGCATTTTTTATCTCTGTCACTTTTGCTTTACGGAGACTCTAAAGAAATGGTCATTTGCAGAGGTTAAAAGAGGCCCAGGCACAGAAATATTGTTCAGACATCACTCAGAAGGCAGACACAGGTCAGGCTGTCCTACCAAGAAAAGAGTTCACTACCAGAACAGCTCCTGGGCAGAACTCGTGTGCCTTTTTACATCCTTTGAAGATTTAGGCTATTTTTCCTACTGATGAATCTCCAAAGGAGGTTTTCTCCAGCTCTGAGTTAGTTTGCACTTGATGTTGACAAGATATGAAATCAAATGTTAATGTACAGGTAATGACTGGGAAATTGCATGTTTGCACTGGTGGGTTGCTGTTCATTAGCACACTCCAGGCACAAATGCTCATCAATCACTGCACATCCACCGAGGCTGCTCTGCTGATTCCCCAGTGGATTGCTCTACCACAGGAAAACATTCTCCTTTATGCCATGGCCGTGGAAATGTTTTAAAGTTTTCAGTTTTAAAGGCTGATCAGGAGGTTTTCTGTCAGACCAGGGGGCTTAGAGGGAGAGGATTTTGTTTTACTTGTTTTTCTGGCTAATTGCTTGCAGGTTTGAAACTGATATCAACTTTTGTCTTCACCTTGGTAGTCTTCCCACTTGAACACTAATACGAGCTGCAGTCTGTTTACAACTGTTTATTCACTGTACTAAGAGAGAAATTTAGACCAAAAAAATCTATTTTAAAAAATTCTTTTAAAATATTTATTTACATTTTTTCTTGTTTTATCTCTGCACTGCTAGCATCTTCCTTTCCCAAGGATCAGATGGCTGCTGAGTTCCACCCCATCGTGGATGCAACTGGATTTAAAATACCAAGTTCGTTGCTGGCTCACTGTGGACAGATGAAATAACCAAAACCCAGATGTGGCAGCACTCTGATAGCTGGGGAGAGGGAGAGAACCTCGTAGGTGTAGGCAGATGAGTCAGGAAGGCTGAAGTCCTGTTTGAACAGGGTTCTGTGGGTCACAATTTTAGCAAGATACCAAACAGGCAATTAAAGACATTTGTGAATGTTCTGGTTAATAAATAGATATGCCTAAATTAATCTGTTAAATTGTGAAAAATGGCCCTGTTTCCTGCAAATTTACCATTCCTGTGTGTTTCCCTGTGTGCTACACATGCACACATCTTTCATTTTCAGTATTATAACTCCTTCAATGTGTCTTTTTCACTGCCATTTAAGAAGCCAAGTAAAGGGTAATTCTTAAACTCCCAAAGTTCTTGCTGCTGTGCACACCTGAGTTTACAGACTCAGATGAGGCCAAAGCTTCCAGCCAATTTTGATATTCACATAAGGCAAGCTATCTTGCTAACAATGGAATGTTTCTTTTTGGTTTGAACCAACAAATCCATACATTTCTGATTGGATTCACTTAATTTCTGGAGCTGCTTATGCAAATGTGACATATCTTCTATTTAATTAAACTAGTTCTTATTTACACAGTAGTAATTTTGGGTTGTTTATATGAGTTGGAAACGTTTTTTTCCTCTGCATCAGTTTTTAGGTAGGTGTTATTGAAGGATCTGCTGAGAGGAAGATACCCCAGGTAGTTCTGAAGAAATGTATCCATGAGAGCAGGACAAAAAAAGAAATGGAAAAAGCATAAAAACCATCAGTGGTTTTTGTTACTGATTTTTGTTTTTTATTTTATAGGATTTGTTTTAGGGGGGTTACCTGGATTTTTTTTTCTCTTTTTTTTTTTTTTTTTTCTTTTAGTATGAAACTGGAATTGGACAAAATGAAAATGAAGAGTATTCACTTACTAATCACTGAATTCTTTGACAGGAGATGCAATCTGATGTTGGAGCTATATTTAGCCTGGTCTGCATCATCAGAGCCTGTGATTCCACGGACAAGCAGCTCACCCAGGGGACAGGAGGCAGAAGGTGGAGAGTGTTTGCAGAACGAGGATCTCTGCATTCCTTATGCCAACTTTGCTCTTTCTTCAAAAAATCAAATAACGTGACTGCAGACAGCAAAATAAATGAGTGAAGAGAGGAGGAGACAGATGGTAAAGCGTTTTTAGTACTAATAATGGGAGCTTCTAGAAATGCCACTTGCAGTGTGAATCACCACCTTCTTACATATATTTGCTTTATTTTAGGAGTACATAACAAAAGTCTCCCTTTCATGCAGTCTAAATCTAAATAATTGTTGTGTGGAGATTAACTCATGAGTGCAGCAGGCCCTTTTTCACAGTCCCATACATTTGAAATATCTGCTTTGAGAGACCATGACTGATTTCATAGGAGTTTTTGTAGATAGATTATCACCTTTGAAGGTGTGGACTTCAGGACCCCACACTGTTCAAACTCAGTTACCAATGCAAATATTGTTCATGCGAGTAATGCATAGATTTTCTAAAACGTGTGATGTGCAGGAATGAAGAAAACACTACTCAGGCAGTCTGAGAAAGGCTTATACCTCATGAATTAATAAACTAGTGAGAAAAAAGTCACTTTAAAACCTCTTTCAACCTAAGGAACATTAGAAATGCTGATACTCTTTTTTACAGGGGAGACAGATGTTTATTTCCTGCGTTTTAGTTGTATGACTTTTGAAACTTCACATTTTACTCAACACATTTTCTCCCAGATGACACCACAGAAGGTTTTCCTTAACTGCCAAAATCACAAAGAAAACATGTTCTATCTATTTTTATTGCACGTAAAATATACAGCTATTTATATAGACCACAATCCTTTCTCTGGCATGCATTTGTTTCCATGCAATTTTATATATTCTGCATATCCATATCCAGCTCCGGGCCTGTAGTGACAAGACTGTGGCAACTCTTTTGACCCAAAAGAAGGGGAATTTGGATTTGTGTAGAGACCATATTTTTTTATTCTGCCAGTGGGTGGACCCTGGCACAGAGCTGCCCCATCCCTGGCAGTGTCCAGGCCAGGCTGGATGGGGCTGGGAGCAGCCTGGGGCAGTCCCTGCCCATTCCTCATTTTGGAATGAGATTATCCTGAAAGATCCTTAACAACCCAAACCACTCTTGGGTTCTATGATTCCTACATACATAGGATTAAATAAATTCACCCACTGTGGATGTATGTACTTATATAAATTCATCTACTGCACGAGTGACCAAGTATTTGCAGTGATTTCAATAAAAACTAAATCTAGGTTTCATTAAGTATTTCTGTTGCTCCCTAGAACAGAATCATGTTGTTGCTGTCAGCTCAGAGAAGGTTGGGAATCTGATTTTCGTAAATTGAATGTGGGCATTCTTTCAAGTAATATGGTTATTAAAATCAATATTTCTTTTCTCCATACATTCAGATGGGGAAAAAAAATACGAATTCTTAAAGACAACTCTGAAGTAAAGGAAATACAGAGAAAAAAAAGCTATCTGGAAACCTTCTGATAGAATGTCTCCAACTCATTTTCATAAAAAAGATTTGTTAAGCCTAATTTATTAAACTGTCAGCTTAGATATTCTCAGAGCACCTGAAAAGCTGGGGCTGTTTTGTGAAGATTAAAAGACTCCATTTAATTCTAAAACATTTTTTTCCTCTACTGTGATGCAATCCTTTGAAGAGTGTGGTATTTCCATTTGATGGCTGCATCAACTCCAGCATCCCAATTACATCAGTGATTGCTTTTACCTGTTCTTGCACAAGGAGAACGAACTTCTGATAAAAATCACTCTGAGCTTGCTAAATGGGCAGCTGGAATTTGCAGTGCATGAGGGGTAAGACAGACCCTGACACGTTTCTCATCGTTCTGAAAGAGAAAACAGGAGATTCCTTGACTCTCTGCCCTTTTTGAACATCAAGGTTCACCTGAAGACAGAGGGAATAGCCAGGATCAAGCATTGGTATTAAAGGCAGTCTCCAGCTTTGGGACATTGGCTCTGCACTGGCACATGGAGATCCTGGAATTAGCTTTGTTACGGGCAGTGGACTGATGGGAGTAGTTTTATGGAAGTTAATTCACTGTTGGTTCCTGAATATTGGGTAGTTTTAGTGGCTCCGAGTAATGGCTTTTTATTGCTATTTTATTTTCTCAGAGAGTTTTGATCATTGCTAAGCCTGGACTGGAACATGAGCTTAGCTCCATACACGATAAAAAAACCTCTTGTAATTCAGTAATGAAAAAATGCAATTTTTTTTTCCCTATGAAAAAATATGAAGATAAAATTGGAGCCTGTTGAAGACAGAAATCAAATTCTTCTTGGTAGTAATGAGGGCAGGATTTTATTCACTGTTGATTCTTCTCTATAATGGACCAGCTCATTCCTAGACCTGTTACTCAACATTCACAGATGGCCTGACAGTATTTGGAGTCATACAAATTCCTGTTCCTTTTCAAATCCAGAACTAAAAGCATCTTCTACTAAATCTCAGTAATAATAGGAAGTGATACTCTGCATAGATAGAATCCTCTGAGGCAAAAGGAGCTTTTAGAAAGTTAAGGACCCCCACTTTGTAGATAATCCTTCCTTTTCTGGAGAAATATTGGAAAGGGCAAAATTTTCCAGGAAGACAAAAAAGATCCAACAAGCCAACTTCCCAGAAATTCCCCAAATAAATCCCTCTTTAATAAGTTTAAAAGCAACATTCATGCCTTTGGTGAAGCTTTAAAATAACCCCAGCCTTGTTCCCATATTCCCTGAATCGTCAACACTCCAACGTTCAGAGCTGTGGCAAACAGTGACAACAAAAAAAGCAGCAGCAAGCCTTTATAGATGGTTTTTTGACATGAAGCAAATGCAATTCAATGCTGACAAATGCATGGTGTAGGAGCCTGGTTGCCAATAGAATAACAAATAGAAAAAGAATTAAGTGTACCAGTCTGAGAGGGCTGAAAATCATCTCAGCATGTACAGACACGCAAAGGCTGCACAACCCCTCTGCCCTCCTCTTGCTGTGTCTAGTGCCAATCTTTTTTATTGTTATTTGGCTTTGTCCTCTTAGAAAAGCCTTTGACTTTGTTTGTTTGTTTGTTTGTTTGTTTCTGTGTTCCCTGTGCCCTTTTCCTCTCAGGACTGGGTAAACCACAGGTGACACAATGCTCAGGTGACACAATGCACAGGTGACAATGCACAGGTGACACAAGGTTCAGGTGACACAATGCTCGGGTGACACAATGCACAGGTGACACCAGGTTCAGGTGACACAAGGTTCAGGTGACACAAAGCTCAGGTGACACAATGCTCAGGTGACACAATGCACAGGTGACACAATGCTCGGGTGACACAATGCTCGGGTGACACAATGCTC
>VZTB01000544.1:214047-239933 GCA_013397245.1 Thryothorus ludovicianus | reverse complement strand
CTGAGCATTTGAACCTCTGTCCTAAAAGCTACAAACAACCAAAGCTGGCATCCACATTGTGTTACAAAATAGAATTATTCAGATAATCAGATAAAACCTACGGAAAGCATTTTTCTAATGTTGCATTTAGTTTAAATTAGTAAAATTAGAAAAACAATAAACAATAAATAAGTTACTTAAAAATTTTTTACTCATATAAATCCTATGCAGCCAGTACTGATGACTATTGTGTAAATCATTTATCCTTTGATAATCACAGCAACTGTTTCCTAAAATGTCCAATGATGGAATTATCATTTTACTAGACAAATGTACCTATGTAGAAGACTACCAGTTTTAACAAACCATAATGCAGACTGACAGAACACAAAATTCATTTCTATGTTCCCATGATTATCTGATAAAGTTTGTATCATGCATAGTTATAAATATCCATAATTGCATTCTCATTTCCATTTAGACAAATAAAAGACTTTTACCATCAAGGAAAGGTATTGTGAACTGATAATGGAAACATCCTAATGTTTATTGAGAGGTGGCAATCAGGAGGTGTGCAAAAACAAATCCCTCTTTGAATATGCATGAATGTGGCTCGAGTATCAGAAATTATCACTTCAACTGTAAAATAATTATTAGAACAGTTGTTCTGTCAACCACAGACACTCTGGGATGGAAAAAAAAAATTCTATGAGAGTTGATTTTTTGAGCGAGACAATTTGCTTTGCTTTCACAAAGAAATGTGGAAGTGCAAGACATCCCCAAAGCCTTCTCTGTCTGTGTAACATCCTTGTGGGAACGTGTGAATCTGGAAAGTTTTATCCACCTGCTGTAAGAGCAGTCCTTCCAAAAACCACTCAGTGAAAATTCCACTCACTAATCCAATGGCTTCAACCATTCCCGAGTGAAAAAACTTCAGAAAGACAACCTAATTAAGTTTAATTAAGGAAGAATAGGCCTCGGGCTTATCTGGTTCTTGGTAAGTGTTGTCTGGAGACCCGATGTGTCAATGCCATGCGTTGATGCTGGTTTCTGATAGGATTTTATTGTATCTCCAACTGTTCTGAGATAACTCACTCACATCAAAGCCTCTTCTCCTTTGGGGGAAGCAATCTTTATAATTGGAAGCACTTTCGGAGTAATCATCCCAATACAACATCTCCAGAGTATCCAAAGGCTGGGCTCTTCCACTTGACTGCTTGACCCACTTTGCAAACTCTGGAATCTGTTGGAGGCCTTTCCACACGTGGTATCAACAATGTAAGGGAGACAACGTCCTTAAAGGGATTAGAGCACTTTAGAGTCAGAGGCTGGGGCACTTTATCAATCTGGAAATCATCATAAACAGCAATAAAATCTATAGGTCAGTAGGGTTCATTTTTTAATGCTGCTTTGGGTAGACTAAGAAATTTTTGTATATATACACACACAGAGACCTTTTCCTTTATATATCTTTATTTATGTATATACCAGAAACACTCATCTTGGGACCAACATGTCTACAGTATAGAAAGGTCTTCATGAAAGTATTTTCCTTTCCTATGGAAAAGTGATTGAGCCAACCTGGGACACTCCAGAATGCCAGCTGGAAAGGCAAGAGCTAAAGAAGGCATTGATAAATTCATGCAGAGCAAACATCAAGTCTGACAGACCTGAGCCTGAAAGATTGTGCTTTGAGAGAGGCATATGGCACTGAGAAAGGCAACAAAATAGAAAGCACTGCTAAAACAGCATTAAACAAACTTTAAAAAAACAGTTATATGTGGTTTTGGTCGTGTTCTGAATATCTGCTTGTATTTAATTACACTGTTACTGAAGTTACACTGACTTCTTACCTCCTAAAATTTGCCTATTGGTAAGTTTAACACCATAGAATTTTATCTCCATTGTCATTATGGGATCAATAAAGACATTGAGGACCACCATCCATCTTCATCTCTCCTGAATTTCAGAGCCAAATATCAGCTGGTGTTTCTTCAACTGCTAATTTCAATTGCTTATTTCCTGACATCATGGGGGCTCACAAAACTAAGGGAGGCTCAGGTCAAATACTGAGATAAAATCAGACAAAAATAGATGCTTTTCCAATAGTTTGAGTGGTTTAGCAGTTCCCAGTAGCACAAGTGAAAGACCTTGGGAGGAATTGAATAAACTACTAAGTAAGCAGTTCCTCAAACTAAGTAAAATAATATTCTAGAAAAGAATAGAGAGTACTGGAGAATTCATGGGGGAAATGAGAAATTTATACTGGAGAAATTACCCAAGTGTCTGTAAAGAATCTACTTTAGGTATTTAGATGTCATCAACTACCTCTGCTTTTTAAACCAGCAGATTTCGGAGTGGAAGGATTCCTAAACATGGACCAGCACTTGGGAATCCTTTTGACAGCCAGACCCATATTGCTCAGATATTCTCCTGTAGGTAATTCCTAGCAAGTGCTGGAGGTGTTGGACGCTGTGCAGCTCAAGTGTGTACAACAAACAGCTCAGGGAAACCTGCAAACAATGAATTATGGCACTCCAGCCTCGCTGTGGTGGGCCATAAATCAAGAGCCGTGGGTCCTGCTGAACCAGCAATGTCCTTAACCTTGCTAAATTCCTGATGTGTAAATATGAAGACTTAACAACGTGGCCTCAGAACAAATTTCAGGGTCAAATATAATACCAAAATTATTCAGCGAGGAGGCAATTTTCTATTTCCACCCGGTGGTACCACAAATGAGGTGCTGCTATTTAGCAGGCAGCAGGCCAAATAAAATCAATTCTGGTTTAAGCACCAAATGTTAGCAGACACTCCACACTTAATGTCTCGTAAGTATCTTTTCCAGAGTAGAGGCAGATTTATCTAAGTCATCAGGAGCTGTTTGAGACACCTATTATATTTGGATGTCATCAGCATAAAGGCAGTAATTAAGATTGTGCTTATAGACCCAACGACCCTGCTGGAGCACATGCCATGCATGGTAAACAGGGAAAAACCTGGACTGGGATTTCCAGGCCTTGTCACTACCCAAACAATTGTAACTCGGGATTTTAAGAAATAAAAAAAAATAATAAATGAAAAAAGTTAGCCATAAATTCATTTTTCTTGTATCCTATAAAAGTAAGTAATGTGGAACAGACAATTATTACTCAATCTTATTGTGGGTCTAACAAACCCTGTGGTTTATGATGTCAGGTGTTCTTTTTCTTTTAGGTGAATTTTTTACATTTATTTTACTATCTGCCAAACAGTTATGTGCACAAGGGATACTGAAATCCTGCTCCATGTTCATGTTGAATTAATCAAAACTCCTAATAACTGCAAGGAGTGAGGGAAATTTTAGAAAAAGAGCACACAGTATCAGGACTTATTAACTGCTTGTTTTGCAGCTCTACTTAATTATTACCCTCTAATTAGTTATCTACTATATAAAAGGGGAGATTAAAGAAATATTTCTCCTCTCAGGAGTAAAAAAGTCTGTTTAGAACTTTGAATTTAACTTTCATTGACCTGTTGAAATTTGTTTCAGGCTTTCCTGCAAACTGCTTTATGTCACAGGTATGAACAATTCAGCACTTGTCCACATGTCCCCAATCTTTAAAATGTGAAGAAAAAAGTTTAAAAGAAATTTGGAGGAATAGAATAATTTATTCTATTCCTTTTTTTAGGTTACTGGTGGATTTTTGGGTTTGCTGGAATTTGCATTCTTTTAATTAATTGCACTGGGAGCTGTGCAAGAGGAGAGGGGATTTGGGGAAAAGCTCATAAACAAGCAAGTAAAGCAAGAGACTCAATTTGAAATACAGCATTAAACTTCTGAGTTCTGTTTCCTTTCCTGTGAGCAATGTAATGTGTATTTAATGTATTCATCACTCACTTTAACCTTTATATATTCACATGAATAAAAATGTATTTAGTCTGACGGCTATTTTAGTTTTTATAAATAAAAAAATGTGGTCTTAGATTTTCTCTGCAGCTAAGCAGAAATGCTCTTCCTGAATTCTTCTTCCTTCTTAATGGTGTCTAGGTATGGATCTGATAAAAAACAAGATAAAATGGGAGCTTGTTTTGCACAGAATAGAAAATTCATCAAAATTTTCACAGGTTTTTATTATTTTTCACTGCTGCTGTGCCTGTTTATTTGAGAAACCTGACTGTTCTTTAACATTGTGTTATATGTACACCACAAGAGAGCTCAGGAGGAAAGAAAAAGCAAAAAAAAAAAAGGGGGAAAAAAAAAGAGATTGTAATGGTGTTGCATCAAAATTAGAAAAAATAAAAAAGAGATAGAAGTAGGATGGCACCTTCAACTGTCCTAAAACCAGGAGAATATAATTATTTAATATTCTGGAGCCTCTTCTTTTTTTCCCAGATAATAATAATAGGAGAAAGTCTTTCCCTTTCCTTTCCTTTCCTTTCCTTCCCTTTCCTTTCCTTTCCTTTCCTTTCCTTTCCTTTCCTTTCCTTTCCTTTCCTTTCCTTTCCTTTCCTTTCCTTTCCCAAACTTCCCTTTCCTTTCCCAAACTTCCCTTTCTTTTTGCTTCAGTTTCTTTTTATATTTTTTTTCCCTTGAGCCCATTGAAATTCAAGAGCCCACCAGAATCACTGCCTTGGAACATCTCAGGAGGAAAATTGGAGCAATTCAAAGCCTTTAATATGACACAGCCCTTACTGTGGTTTTTGTGGACTCACAGCACCCAAACAGAATTGTAAAAAGATTTTGAATATTCTCTTTTTTTTTTTTATTTTTCTGTTTAGAGAAAAAACATTGCATACATCCAATAAAATAAGCATATTGCTGTTAAAGTGTAACAAAATTTATAATAATTATGAAGTGTCTTCATGTTAAGTTTGGAGTACAGCAACATAAACTTTCCATGCCTGGAATAAATTTAGTTAAATTCAATATAATGTGAATATCAGAATTATTCATAACCCTTACAGAAAACTGTCTGAACGCTCTGAGGACAAAGTACATTTTCACTTCATCTTTATTCTCCTACAGTACACAAGGGCAAATGAGGATTTATGAGAGAAATATATGAGGAAATAGCTTAAGTGAGCCTGACTCGACAAATATTTATATAAATACATACAAGGTTACTAACATTGGGCTTGATAGTGAAGATTAATTCTAGAAAACAGCAAGAAATGTGTTTTCTCAGGCTTCAACATTGGCAGGAGTTGCTACATTTTTTAAATTAAATCCAGTCAAGCACCTGTTTTTTCAGAGAAAGGATTGAGAAGATCTGAATCGTGACTTTGTAGTTCTGTGAAAAATCTGACAAATATTTGGTGTTAACACCTTCCAACACCTTGTCTGTGAGCGAAGAAGTTTGAATCATTCATTCTGCACTGCACCACATCTAAGAGAAGGACAAGGGCTGTGGAAGGCTCTGCAGTCGATTTTATTGGAGCCTTCAGGAAATCAGAAAGGAAACTGTCCGTGTTGGTAGGGGTGGAATTAATTCCAGCTGGATTATTCCCTCCTTCTCATGCTATAGCTTTGTTCCCAGCTCTGGAAGGACCTAGAATGTGTTTACTTGTGTTACAGGGTATGCAGTGTTAATAAGATTGCTGTTGTTGTTGTTATTGTTGTGTTCTGGAGGTAGAGCAGCTTGCTGGACTAAAGTGTGAAGTCAGAATCCCTTATTTCCAAATGGGTTTAAAGTTAAATCAACACAACACGCATTTAGACTTAGCACACAAATCCAGCAGGCTCCCAAGATGACCATGCAGAATTTTGAATTTATATGTGAATTGTACAGTTCTGTTGTTACACAATATTAAATATGTTACATGATGTTAAGTAATCCAAGTCTTTTGATACCCTACCTTTTTTTTTTTCTCTTTGTCTCTCTTTTTCCCTTTGTCTCTCTTTTCCCCTCTCTAGTCTCTTTTCTTTCTTTTTAAGTAGGAACACTTACCCTTCTTTATCAATAAACAATTCTCAGATGTAACATTTGCCACATTTGGGCTTTATTTTCATCTGAGAAATCTATCAAAAAGAATTCTCCCCAATTCTCCCTTTTGCAGCAGGGTGGGACAGGCACTCTCAGTGTTCCACCTCCCATTTCACTGATGAATTCTCCATTCAGAGCCAAAACTCCAGAGATATTCCAGACAGTGACCTTGCCTGCACATGCTGGCAGGGTCGTGTGTGCCACATCTAAACCATGAGACAGAACATCTCCGGGTGCTAATCCCTCAAGGTTTCGATGGAAACCCAGGATAAGTGCCCAGGCATTGTTTGGATTTTATGATTTTTGAGGTTTTGTGAAAGTCAGGATGTTCATCTGGCATGAGAACAGAGTTTAAGCAAAGAATCAGGGAATCACAGAATCGTTAATGGTGGAAAAGCCCCCTAAAGTCATCAAGTGCAAACATCAATCCAGTGTCACCAACGTGTTCTCAGCTAAACCAGTGCCACGGTTTTTTGAAGCCTTCCAGGGACAGGTACTTCACCAGTGCCCAGGGCAGTTATGTTCTAATTCCTGAACGTGCTTTTTGTGAAGAAATTTTCCCAATATCCACCCTGACTCTCCCCTGGCCCAGCCTGAGGCCGTTCCCTCTCCTCCTGTCCCTGTTCCCTGTTCCCAGAGCCCGACTCCCCCCGGCTGTCCCCTCCTGGCAGGAGCTGTGCAGAGCCAGAAGGGCCCCCCTGAGCCTCCTTTGCTCCAGCCTGAGCCCCTTCCCAGCTCCCTCAGCCCCTCCTGGTGCTCCAGCCCCTTCCCAGCTCCCTCAGCCACTCTCCCTCACATTTGTGCTCCAAAACTGTTTAACCCTGACCTAATACTGCTCAGCTCCATGGTAAATAATTAATGGAAACTTCTCTTATTATGTTAATATCTACCCAGACAGCATGGACTATACAGCTGTGCAGATGTTTGACAGCAGTTCTTGCTCGGTGCATTTAATTTAAATCTGCCCTTCCATAGATCAAGGTTTCAATTTTACACATTTAGATATCTAATCTGCAAAAACAAATCTTCCCTGCCTCGTAAGTGAAGTTTCAGAAGATTTTGGTACCAGGATTGTTTCACCTTTCAGAATATATAAATTAATAACATTCTGCATCTTTTGTTTTTGCATCTTAACCAGCAAACCCATAAAGATATTTAGAAATTTATGACTCTGACAGAAAACTCTCTGTGTATTCCCTGATTCTCTGGCACTGTGTCTGTCACAGAGGCGAGACAGTCTAGCCTCCTAATGAGCATCCTTCAGTACAAATCAGAAGTCTCTGAAAACTCTAGGAGAATCAGCTCCTGTAATGCTTTGTTCTCCTGAACTCCGAATAATGCTTTAATCTTGGATCGACAAATTTTTGAAGCTTTTTCTTAGTTTTGGAAGTCACGTATCATGAAGTAACATTGACAGTCTCTGTCTAAAGTCATAACTGTCACTTGTTATGAAAACAAACAGGCATTTGTTTTTTCACAGAATTCTAAAAGAAGGGAGTTGTCAAATGAACTAATTGAGCTCATATATCCGAATATGAAAATATCACAGAACACATCCCATGTCTAAAACATCATGTGAGCTGCACCATCAGACCACTGGTGAAGGGAATATTGCTAACCCATTATGCAATATTTTCATTTTCTTGTTAGGTAGCATCACAAATATGTTCATTTTCTACTCTTAAATGTCACTTTCCTAATCATGCCAGTGTGATCTGTATCAGTTTTCCTTAATTTCTCTATATTTATCTTATTTCTCATTTGTGTAGGAACAAAAATCTAAATCCTGATGATCGCTGTAGCAGCTGCTTCATTACACTTGCAGTGTTTGGTATCCTGATAGCATTTTACTGCAGCTGATTACTGTGTTTTAATGGTGCAGTAAATTCAGGAATACTGTAGAGTAAGTGCCTTTCTTAGAATAATAAATGCCTTTCCAAAAAAAAGAAAAAAAATCAAAAGGAAAACTCAGTCTCTATGTTATTAACTCCTTCTCTTACCAATTTAACAAATCTCATATGTATGCAAGAAAATAGTTTCTGTCAAATTCTTTGAAAAAAGGCACCATCTAAGGCTTAAATTTACATTTTGTTCTAAAGAATCAAGATTTTTGTTTCAAGTGCTTTCAGCCTCTTGTTTGTATTCACAGAATTATTTCTACAGACACCACACTACAGAAAACAACACTGTTACATCAGGACATGAGATCTCTCATGAACACTTGGGAAATTTAAACTCTCTGAAAATGTGGCTCACTTTTTCAGTTTCTATAGCCCTGTAATGGACCTTTTCTGCTCTTATTTAAATCCCTGGATCCCTGGAAGTGTCCAAGGCCAGGCTGGATGGGATTGGAGCAGCCTGGGACAGTGGAAGGTGTCCCTGCCCATGGCAGGGTGCAATGAAATGATCTTTAATGTCCCTTCCAAGCCAAGGTGTTCTCTGGTTCTACAGAGGATTGGTAAAACTCTTTCCTGTACCCAGTTTGCAGAGGAATTTAGATCAGGGATGACATATGTAGAAATCTGAGTATAATCAGAGAAATCTGTGGTACAGAATACAGGTGATACTCAGGTGTGCATCACATTTACTTGCAGTTAGAGGGGGAAGACTTGGATCTCAGTTTTAGAGACAGGTTCTGACATTGTGTCTAAGCCCATCTTAAATTTGCAGCAATTCCACCCCATGACCTGTTTCCTTCTTCTATTTTTTTTACTGAATATCTGGTTTCCATCTTGTGTGAACAACACAACACCCAAACTGACATGTCAAATAAAAGAGGAAGTGATCCTTATGTTTCATCTTATTTACTCAAGTTTTTTGCCAAGACAATACTAAAGCAAAGTCAGCAGATATCTGGTGGATATCAAAGATGCTTATTTGAATTAATTTTTCCAAACTCTTTTCTGAGGTCACCATTTGCCTTGTAGCCATGTGGAATCAGAAATTTACTTCTCTTACTCACTGGGGTTTATTTGATTTCAGATTGGCTTTCACCATTTCAACAAGGGAGTGTTATTTCTGCCTAAATTTCAGGGTGCCTGTTAAGAATTACTTAACAGTTGGAATGTTCTTAATGATAAGCTATCAGGAAACTCCTTTCCTCCTTTGAAGATATAAGATGTTGGGGAAAAGTAAATCTGTTACCATTCTCTTGCTTTTCTACCTTCTGCAAGGAGTTGAAAATTTGGGTTCTTGATGTTGATAAAGCTTGGGCTTGAAGATCTTGGAGGTCTTTTCCAACTTTAATGACTCTATGGTTCTGTGTCATATTGGAGGACTGGGATTTCCTTAAATGTAATCTTGGAATACTGACCTATTTCCATGACTGTGTCCATTAAGAAATATTTCTATTTAGTATATCCAATTATTATTCTTCCTAAAAGATTCTACAATTGTGTAACTTGCTGAAGCTCTTATGTCACTCTGAAATAAATTATTTTCTCCTGTGAAATCTGTAACCTCTGGAACAAATGATCCTTTGTAATGTAAATGTTCTGTAGAGACAGAGTTATTGCTGGATCTAATGAAATATCACCTGGTAAACATATTCCTCCCTTTCTTAGTATAGTAAATATTCCAGGGTCAAACCCTGACCCCACCTGCACAAATTTTGTTCACAAATGTACCTAATGTTCAACAGGGACACAAAAACAGTCACCAGCTTCATTGCTGCCAGAGAACTATAATTTAATTTTCATCCTCTGGTGCATTTAATGGGTTCAATGTCTACTATTTAAAAAAAAAAAAAAAATTATCAACAAGACAAAGTGTCAGTGGCTTGACATCCATTTTTGTAATGTGAAGGATAATAATTTTCAAATGGGCTCCTAATTATGAATTCTGCCCGAAACACATCCCATTTAATAAGGTAAATGGACAACTCTCTCTCCTTGTCCATGTTTTTAGAGCAATAGGACAGAAGCTGGCTAACACAGTTATGAAAACAGAGAAGTTTTCAGTGCACCCTTCTGTTTTGAGTTATTTATAACCTACAACTCTGCTTTTTATAGCCACCTTCCTGGAGAAAAATCTCATTTAGGACAAGTGTAAACTCTTCAGCAATGAATATGTTTGAGACCTCAACTGAGACAAAACAACAGGTTAGAAGCAGAAAGATGAACTGGCTGGTTTGTACTCAAGGAGAAGGAGATGGAGAAATTCAAGTAGTTTCCACATATTTATGTTATTTTTAAGGACCATCTAAAACACTGAACAGTCTCATACATTCTTCCAGGCATTAATCATCCTAAGAGCACCTTAAAATTCAACTTTGGCATTAAGTTTCTTCAAGTGGCTTTTATTTGTGACCTGAATTAACATCTAACATTTATTTCATTGTAGATTTTGCCGTATATCAAGGTTCCTCTACAGATTGTTGAAAGTTCAGCCTGGCATCTGCTTTACCTGCTGTTCCACTGATTTACATTGCAAGTTTTTCAATAACAAGTATTTCTCAGACAAGAAGCTGGTATCAAGTCTAGTAACTTCTAGAAACTTTGGTTTGCTAATAGCATTAACAGTATATGTTGCCATGTTCTATATTTACCTCAATTTTAGTGGTTGATTTGGAAAAATTACAAGTAAGAGTATTTTGAAAGTAATTTGAAACCATTAAATTAATAAAAAGTAGAACTCAGAACCAACTACTGACATTTTACTACAGTTTTACGTGTTCTCTGAGTGAGCATAGACACCTCTCTATTTTTGGAAAAAGCTTCTCCAAATTTCCAGTGGGTTTGGAGCTGGAACAGAGAAATATTTTGGTTTCCTTTAAGGTTATCTGTGGTTAATGAAGTAAATATGCTTTTACAAAATTCATTTGTGGGTGTTCTTCAAATCTATAAATAACATTTATGCTGTGGATATTAATGAAAGGAAGTAATGGAAGTGTCAAGGCAAGTACAGAGGACAGCCACACAAAGGTCAGAGAACAGGAACATTTTTTTCATTTTTAGGAAGTCTGAGGGAATTGGGGTTCCGTAGCTTGGAGAACAAAAGGCTCCCATGGGATTTTATTACGGTAAAATTTTATTTTGATGTGCAAAGGGGCTTTCAGGAAGATGGTGAAAGACTTTTTACCAGAGCCTGGAGTGCCAAGACAAGGGAGAATGGTTTTAAACCAAAAGACATGAGATAGATTTGCACTGGATTCAAGACCAAAATTTTTTTACTATAAGGACACCAGAACAAAAGTAGAGGTTGCCCAGAGAAACTGATGCCCTTTTCCAAATCCCTCTCCAGCTCCCTGGAGCCCCTTCAGGCTCTGGACAGGGCTCAAGGTTTCCTTGGAGCCTTCTCTTCTGCAGGTGAGCACCCCCAGCTCTCCCAGGCTGGCTCTGGAGCAGAGGGGCTCCAGCCCTGGGAGCATCTCCTTGGCCTCTGGACTCTCTCCAGCAGCTCCAGTGCTTGGTCCCAGGGTTGGAGCAGCTCTGCAGGTGGGGTCTCACCTGAGAGGGGCACAGGGACAGAATCCCCCCCTGCCCTGCTGCCCACGCTGGGGCTCAGCCCAGGGCTGAGGGGCTGTGGGATGGGGCAGCTCCAGCTCTCACCCACAGCACCCCCGAGTCCTTCCCCAGGGCTGCTCCATCTGCTCCTGCCCAGCCTGGATTTGTGCCTGGGATTTTCCCACCGGTGTGCAGCACCTGCACTTGGCCTTGCTGAACTTCATTTGGCCACTCAAAAGCAAAGTAAGAAAATATGAACATGTTTAGGCTGTCAACACCTACCTACAATGAAAAGGAACGTGAAAAAATAGAGAAAGACTTTGTAAACTCCCTTGTCTTACTATTTTCAAAAAGAAACATTCTTAAACAGAGATCTATATACAGAGAGATTTATGTCTGGATTTTCAAAGATTTTTAAAAAGTCTTTGTTTGGAGTTTTGTTTCTTAAGCAGCTATGGAAAGGCAAGCTAAAGCACCGTGGTTTTGATGCTGAGCAGCTCCTCCATTCCTCTGATTCCAGCCTGGAAATGCAAGAGCACAAAGCAAGAACTGGGAAAACTTTCCTACTGGATGTTTCCAAGCAGGAGAGATGGAACCATCTGTCTGAGAAGGGCTCTTACAATGCAACACTTCAGAGCACTGAGCAAACACGAGGTGAGCACAAGCAGCTCTTGTCACTGATTCCCTTAATCAGAGCAGATGGCCATTGCCATTACCTCATTACTGCTAATTAAGGGATGGAGGAGAGCTTGTCTTGCCACAAATTGAAAGTAATGAGCATGAGTAAGATGGTGGATATGTATCATGTAATGATTCATATAGTGGTATAGAGTACAGTCAAAATATGTGAAATATATAAAAGAAATTCTGAAGATTTTTAATTTATTAATTTTGTTTTCTTATGCAAGCAGAGAAAAAAAAAAAGGTTAGCCAAACTGTGTTAAAGTTCCTTTATTTGTTTTCAGAGCTAAGGGACCTAACCCAGTTCTCTCAAGCCTTTGGGTTCTATTTACCCTCTTCCTTGTGTATAAACAAAAAATTGCCTGTCCTTTGCTTCCCTGTTCTTATTGATGTTTAATGATAATGTAGTGCATCATTGGGCTTTCCTAATGTTTTTTTCTATACATTCTACTTGTTCAGCCAATTGATTCTTTAGCAGCTTTGATCTTCTCAATCCCAAATGCTAGCTGATCTATAAAAGCCACAAATTGGAAAGTGGCTGGGTTTTCACGACTGCAATAAATTAGCTATGAGCAACTAATTTAGTTCAGAAAATGTAAATGCATCAGGAACACTCTGAACTGCTGAAGTGCTGTCCACTGAAACCAAGGGAAAGGTAATTATTGACTGGACAGGCTTTGGAGCAGACCTTTAGCAGAGAACAAAAATGGGCAGGACTGAACTAGAGAAGAAAAAGGAACTGGCAAATAGATTTACTTATAATTCCCTTTCCCTGCTAGCCTAAGTGCACATTCAACCTCTCTATTTTTATTTTTAAGTAATGTGATAATTGCTAAAAAAAGCCTAAGGAGAATTGTGCATCTCTGAAACTTAGAAGGCTTACTGAGAAATGTATTGCAGACACTACAAAAAATATTCAAAATTACTATGGTTTGTAAAAAAAAACCCAAATAAATCATCTTTCTCAGCTGTACTTGATAGCTGCTGCAAACTGATGTTTGAAATCTTTGTCAGAGTAAATTTAATTTGCCAATGGATCTTTTTCTCCTGAAAAGTAGAGCTGTGCAGCTCAGCTCCAGGCATTTCTCAGTAAATACACAGGAAAAAAGCTCAGGTGAATATTTGACTGAGAAACATTTTCAAACTATCTGAAGAATTTCAGTGTAGGGAGGAAAAATAAAAAATCCTGAGGAAACAAAAATGAGAGTTTGGTTTTCATTTTCTGGTTAAAATGCTTTCTGAGTAGACAGGAAAAAAGGAGCCAAGGGGCAAAGTTTTATTTTTGGTTTTACTGGTAAATATATTCTAGCACTGTAGATTTCTCTTCCAGTCTATATGTTTATTAAGTGTTTGCCAAAGGGGAAATGTGTTTTTCTCTCTCTTTGTTTTCATCAACAATTACATTTAATTATAAAAGGACAATATTATGTTTACTGACTACCAAAGCTAATTTTTGTTCTTAAAAACTGTCCTCTTCAAGAGTGACAGAAGGTAAATTTATTTTTCAAAGTACATATCACATATGCATGAGAAGTTTACTGTCAAGACCTTCCTAGGGATTCTTCCAAATCATCCATTTTATGCTAAAATGTTCAAAGAGGTTTTACAGAAGGAATCTTGAGAGATGAGGCTTTAGAACTTTTGGGTAAAAACCTTAATGAGGTACCAGAGGTTTCATACCCCAAACTATTTGAGAAGATAGCTTGTCATTATTCTCAAACATTGCAGCTCAAAGGCTATGTTTTGCAAGTCCAGGATTGGAAGGTTTAATAGAAAAGTAAATATATCTGATTTTTAAATTACATTGAACCGCCGTATTTAGGTATTGATGCAGAGAACTGGAAAGAAACCCCCCCCAAAAAAAACTCATATGAACCAAATCAAACAGTTCTAATAAATCATTTATCTTTTTGTATCATAATTTTGCTTGGTTTTCTTCCTTGGTAAATTCACCCTACAAAGGATGTCCTCGTCCAAAAAAATCATTTTACTGAGAACTGGGTAGAAGCATGCTTCAACTTAAGAAAATGTTTTTTTAACTTTATCCACTGCCTAACAAATAATGCAATTAGTAAAATATTCCTAATCTTTTCAGGAACAAATCATGGCTCTAGATAGGATAATCTTCATATCTATTATCTGAAAATTCTTTACTCATTCAGGCTGGAATTAACCATTTTACAGAAGACATTTTAACCTCATTTTTGTCCAAGTTTAAAGCTGTATGTTTCTAAACACTGACAGCACATAAATGTTCACCTTTGTAAAATTGCAATCTCTCTTACAACAAGCATTCTATGTCACTTTACCCAGCAAACTTTGACTTTCTGTCCAAATGATCACATTAATCACTTAATAGTCTTGTGATTGCTGTTGTAAAAGGATCTGAGAGTCATTTCAAAGACTCCCTTCATAAAACTGAGTGAGTGCAGTGGAAGTTGTAAACTGGCCTGACACATATTCCTGAAAGATGCTTGATTACTTTTTTTTAATTTTCAGCTCTTCTGCGGCAGGAGAGGACACCCAGCAGGGCTACAACACCAGGAACTGGTTTAATGTGGGAGAACTTCCACAGCAGTGTCTGGGACCGGTGGCAATCCTGGATGAGGCAGGATTGTAGGGATTTGGAGAGTCTGGTTTGAGGTGTGGACAGGAAATCAGCCTTCTGAGGCTTTATCACACTTTTATGGGTGTTCTTTAGGCCAAGCCAAAATCAGGTTTCACAGTTGCACAAAGGAACTTCTGAGTGCCAGTGGGACAATTCAATGTTGAACTGGGCACCAGCAGATCCCTGCCATGTGCTCAGTTACTGCTTTTCCTGCTGACTTCTGGAGGCTGACCTGGAACAGAGACCAGGCAGAGCAGGAGGATAAAGCAGGGATTTATTAAAAGGCCTCACTGGGGACACCTGGGCACACAAGAGTCCAGCCAGATTACAGCCAAGGTGCCCCAAAATGGGCACAAAAATGGATGCCCAATCACAAGGTCCCACACTTTTATAAGTTCTGCTCCATCAGCAGATCAGAATCAATTGTCCAAGCACAGCTTCAGGTTATGAAGCTCCATCCTCCTGGTTTTTCCTTCTCCCTTCAGCGCTGTTTTTGTTCTTGGGCCTGAAAGTTGTCCTTGGTGTGGAGCTGGAGAAGGAATTGTTTTGTCCCTATACTCTGTGAAGACAACTCAGTACCACCTAATATGAAACCTGAAGCTGTCCACTAAAACACCACAGGATCTAGAAAATACAGAAGTTAAAACCTAAAGCATCATTCCTTTCCTGGCAAAGATGAAACAACACATTAGAGCTGTGAACACATCCTGTTGGAAACAGCACGGATGTCTCGGTCCTGTTCTTTCCCTGTAATCCATTTACACTGGGCTGCACTGGTTGGATGGAAGTGTGTAAAGCAGCAGGATCCTAAGTGGGGGCAAACAGCTCAGATAATTCCCTGTTTGCCAAGTGATCAGAGGAATGGAGGTAGGGATCAGTTTTGGGGTTGAAGGATGCTGAGACCAGCCTGGCTCATGCATCCTGAAGTTGAACACCAGGGCAGAACAGAGTTTCCTGAGCTCCTGACAGAGGACCCAACAAATCACAGTGCTGACAACTGATCTAAGGCTGCTGAGCTGGCACAGCCTGGGGGCATCTGACTGACAGCCCAACGTTTTAGGCTATAAAAACCCAGTCCCAATTTTTAGAGGAGGGATCTTCAGCTCTTTCTTGGTTTGTGCGTGGAGCTTCTTCCCTGGAGCAGGTCACTCCTCAAGGTCACTCCTCAAGGCTGAGCTGAAGAGATTTGCCCACAGTCATTGGGATGGGTAAGTGACATCAGTCTCTACTGAGAAATTATTCTGCCAGATTTAATATCATTGCTTCAACAAATGGTGCACTATAGAAGTAGTCTGAGCTGCCTATACTGTGCAGTAAATAATTCTGATTAAGATCTGTAGTCTAATCATTATAATTATCATCATTAATCTAAATAAACCATTTATTTTATTTATATAAACATATTTGATTTGCCATCCTTAATCCTGAGGGAAAAACATCATATAAAGGCTCAATTACACCTGTACAACCCAAGTCTGGGGCTGGTCTTGGATCCAGGCACACACCAGACTCCCCTTCCCACATTGAACCCTGCTGTCAGCAGCCCCTTTGTGCCTGCTGCACATCCCAGGAATTTCTTTGCTTGGCTCATCCTGGTGTGTTTCCCAGCAGTGCCAAGAGCAGTCCCTGTCCTCAGGTAGCCCCTGAGGAGTAGAGAAAAGCAGGCATCTATTTGCACTGATGAAGTTTTTAGGGTTGCCCTGCCTGCCATTGAACATTGATCCTCCCTGGATTTATGTTTATGGTGATTAGCCTTCAATCTCAAGCCCTGACAATTACATTTTGTTTCCAAAACATGCAGCCTTCCCATTTTTACACTCAGTCTTCCACTGAAAGTCTTGTGGAATGTCACTAATGGAGCATTGTTTCATATAAATTAAATGGCAGAACAGCACCGTGGCAGCAGAACACAAAGAAGGATTCAGGATTAGAGCTAAGCAGATCATTTTCATTAGAAGTCTACCTTTTTAAAAGTTATTTTGAAAAATTACAGAACTAAAAATGTAATTCTGGATTTATCGCTTCTTTCTTGATAATTTTAACAGGTTGATGTAGATGAATGAGAAACATTTGTTATGTTCACTGCTCAGCAAATTGTCAGTAAATTCTGTGTTACTGAAAATTCCTGGGAGAGAGAGGTGAAAAAGGAAGTCTTTTTTTACCCCTTCCAACCACAGATGCAATGTGCAAGATGGCGTGGATGAACAAAAAAAAAATTTCTTTTGAAAAGCATTTATAGAAATCATGTTCCTAGTGCAGGAAACCCAAGGTTATGAATCAGTGATGCCCTGTTGTAACATGGGGCTTTTAAAAACAGAGGGTCATGTAAGACTTATTTAAAGTTTTATTTTCTTATTTAAAGACTTATTTTCTGCATCTCTCCTTCTTCTGGTGACCTGCTACCATGGCAGAAGAATTCCTTAGGTCAAAAACATCCTTGTGGCACTCTGGGAGTGAGGTGGGACAACGTCTGCCCTACCACATCAGCCCTTGTGACAGTTGGGTACAGTTTTATTTTTCAGCATTTCCACCTTTCTGATATTGTGTTAATACAAAGCCCTTTCATCAGTTTGGCATCCTTGTCTTGCTGGAATAATGTCAGGGGACATCTCTCTCACTATCAACACCTCTGCAGCTCCAGATCACTGAAATGTGCCAAAGCAGATGTTCCTAACACAGCGATGGCTTGGGAAGAAAAATGATGGAAGGAGCTAGTAGTGGCAAAATCCCAAGTAAGTTTGTTTGTCAGCCATGAAGGAAGATGAAATCATGGAATAACAATATCTGCAGGTGCCCAAATCAAGAGACATTAGTCTCAAGTTAAAAATCCTTTGCTCTCCTTTTCAAAAACCTTCAAGCTGGCTTACGAGTAACAGTGGGACCATTTGGGACAGGGCAGTTCAAGGAGCATTTGTGGGGGGGAAGGAATTTACTCAGTTACTTTTTTTTTGCCAGAATTCATAGAATCATGGAATGGCTTGGGCTGGAAGGTGTCTTAAAGAACACCCAGCTCCAATCTCCTGCCATGAGCAGGGACACCTCCCACTAGAGCAGGCTGTGCTGAGTTACAACAGACTCAGTGCTCAAATATTGTGATCACAAACCCCAGGACTGCTCGTGGATCATGGCCATGACCTCTGGATTTCAGTCAGTTCGTAGAATCCATTCATTTTCTGAATGAAGAGCTCCTAAGAATTCAGCAGGCTGCGAGCAGCAACTCTCCCTTATGACTTCAGCATATTGGTTTTTATATCTATGCCATAGATCCTGCTCAATTCCAAGAGAATTTTCCCCCATTAGACTGTAAATTATTGATATGTCTATTGATTTTGTTTAATGTTTTTTTCTGAATCTGGTTTCTTTATCATTAACTTAATGTAACAGTGGGAACAACATTTTGTGACTGTCATAAAAGGTTACTCAGGGGAAAATACAATTCTTCCAAGGCTTTTCAGAAGTCTCATTGCATGTGTGCTTATCTCTGTTGCAGAAGTTGGGTGTGAAAAAAAAGCACTTATTTCATTCTTTAAGTGTTAAAAAACAAAAACAAAACAAACAAATGAAAAGATAAACAAAACCAAGCAAAAAAAATAACAAACAACCAACAACAAGAAAAACACACACATAAAAAAACCACACAAAAAACCCAAAACAAATGTCCAAAAACCAAACCAAAACAAAGAAAGGAAAAGCTGCTGCTCTGCATGGTAATTTTATCCAAACAGAATCCACATGATGTTCTTTGACTTCAGAATGCTTAAAAAACAAACAAACAAAACCCAACCAAACAAACCAAACACCTGCTGTGCTTTAATTACATTTTAAACTATCCATTTCTTCATTTTCAACTCACCTGCAACAGCAGCAAATCTAATTCTGTATCAAAAAAAAGACAGAGTGGTTCATGTAATGTGCTCAAAAATACTCCTGTGCAAATTAAATATTCCAGGAAAAATGGCCAATGGCACCGGGTCAGTCAGATTCATGATTCCAAAGAGGTTCTCTCACCTTTTCTGCTTTTCCTTCTGCTCCAAGAAAATCAGGGAGTTCTTGCTGTGGTCTTACTCTGAGTAGTCTTCATTCAATGGGTACCTTTGTCATATAGGTTAATTACAATTACTTCACACTGGATGTATCCCAGCATCGTTCTGTGATCAAATTTATTCTGTTTGCAAAGGTTTTGCATTTCAATACAACTTTTCTGAGTTTGAGTCCACATCAGGAAACTCAGATTTTTGCCGTTTCTGCTAAAATTAGGAGTTAGGACTTGTGGAAGTTACTTTTCCCTTTATATTTTAGAACGGGTTTTGGGCATAACTGAGGTGATGATGGATTGTGCAGATATTTTGAGCATATTGCTGTTATCGGGTTTGTAATTCAGGCTAACAAGGAAGAAGCAGCAATGGAGGAACCAGAATCCACCATATCAATTTGCCTTCTTTCTCCAAAGAATCCAAAAGCCAAACAAAACAGTGGCCTCAAAACACTTAAGCTGAAAATCTTGGCAGTATTAAAAATGCAGCTTTATTTTGTAATACATTCCTGAATAAAAGTACTGAACTTTGAAGAGATGATTTAAAAAAAAATCCCTGGAATCATCAGATATATTTAATTTTCAGATTTGCTGTGCTTTTATTCCTTTTTTTTTTTTCATGTTTGAGACTGAAGCAAAAGAAATTATTTCTCTCCATTTTGTTTTGTGCTCCCTTTTCCTTTTCTTATTGCCCTGACATGGTGCTTTGTTGTAGAGTGACTTTTCTTGTTTATTCACTGTTCTTCTTCAAGCTCCCACTGCTCTTGTCTTGGTTACAAACATAAGGATACATGCCTGAAAACTCCTGCTGTCTGCACTGGGTCATGATTTTGCTCCAAGTTTCACAGGTAACCCACAGTCCTTGGAAGTGCAAATATTGCAGGTATTGATTAGCTTCTCAGAAAGTTAGTTGCAGAACAAAAAAAAGACAGAAAAAGGAAAATGGAAGTGATTACAGGCAGAAATGTGCCTTTTTTAACAAGGAACTATGGTGAGGCAAGGGCTAGTTTAATTTTAGAAAAATAGTAGAGACAGAGGTTTAAAAATAGGAATTAATAAGGCAAAGTTATAGAATATTACTTCACAGGTGTTTCTTGGGATTAAAAAAAGGTCACCTTGTTATATAGATTTAGTATCAGTTTATATAACTGCACAGGGAATTATGGACTAGAAAAATAGTCCTGTGGCAAAGGAGTTTATATTTATGAAAAAAGGTACAAACATGTTTACAGTCAAACCTACTTTCTTACTTTAAAAATAAATCCATTCTAGGTCTACATTCTAAGAAAAATATGTCTCTAATTCCTGTTACAGTTTTGCAGTTCATTTCTACAGCTCAAATAAAACAGATCATCTAAGTGACTCATGATATTTTACAGAACATGGTCACAGTGACAACTGGTTTACAGCCAAGGAAGAGGAAAGTGGAGAATCATTTTAAACACAATTCAGAATTGCAGGACAGGGGGAAAAAATGCCCTCTTTGGGTTGTGCCAGCATCATTTTAAATTGACACTGCAAAGCTAAGGAGCCATCTGGAAGATGGAACAATGAGCCTGGAGAGGAATGGCTGATCATGACACAGCCTTTGCAAGCCCCTTGTAGGAAAGGATGAAAAATCCAACTTTTGTGATTAACTTCTTGACATCTTCTCCAGGTGGAGGGACAGTTACTCGATGTTATCCTCGTGATAAGATGGGAAAGAGAAATAAAAATGTGTTTCCCCTGGCAACAGGCAGAGCTGGCCAGGGCTGATTTATACAGAAAACATTAAATGAGAACAGCACTCAGCACCAGCACATTTTGCTGTATGTATGGTGGCTGTACAAACAAGCTCTGTTTGTAATCAGCAGGTCACTGATGAATAGACGTACCTGGTTTTGCTTACAACTTATAATTAACATTTTATCATTTCCTATCAGCTTCTTATGCTCAAAGGTGCTATCATGGGCATTTAAATGATGAAGCTGGTTTGTCATAGACCCTGCAGCCACGAACCATTTTAATTGTTGATGCATGTGGAGAGATGATTGATGTGAAAAGGAATTTGGAGCAGTAAACTATTGCACCTCAAACATCTCCATCCCATATATCACTCTACACACAAAAGCTCACCAGATTAGCCTTGTTTAAATATTATTTGCATTTAAATTGCGGGATAGGTTATAGACTGTGGATTTTATGAAGGAGGCTAAATGCTAAAGCCAGCAGTTACACATTCCTCTAAACACTGAGATTCATTTGAAGGCCGAGTTCCAAGCAGGCTGCAGAGTCAAGGACATGAGAGGAAAATCTCTGATTTCTGTAAAGTGAAGGGCTGGGAGATGGGGCAGGAATGCACCGACTCTATGTTCTGTAACAAAGGGAAATATTCCTTGTTCTGGGGAGTGCTTTTGTAAACACATCTTCATTCGAGTATTGTATAGCCTTAATAGATTTTTTTATGCACTGAATTTTTCTGTTCTTTTGCAGTTAACTTCAAAATGCTGTGTGGAAGGGGACTATGCTGATAGACTGCTACCAAATCACTTCTATCCAGAGCTTCAGTAATGAAGCCTCTAACTCTATATTGATGCTAAATATCATTGTTAGGAAGCCCAATTATATTTTTTTCCATACTCACTGGGAAGAAGTGCAGTAGGTCACCCATTCTGAATAACAAATCAGCTTCTTAACATTCTCCTGAAATAATTCATTATTCAAAAAAATCCATTTTTTATTTTCCTTTTTTTTTATAAATGGTGTTGTAACTTTTATAAAAACGTGCTTTTTTTTTCCAAGGCCTTTCTAATTCAGTGCCAAGTGCCTAAAATGTGCATTACCTTTGCAAAAAAAAATTAGTTTCCATGTGAAAGGTTATAACATGAAAAATAGAATTTAAAATTCTCTGTATGGGTTAAAACCTGTAGGTTTTGTTGTGCTAACAAAGGACAGTGTATGATAAAATGTCTCAAAATTTGTTAGAGAATGGGAATGCTCTTGTAAGAATGATAATATCAAGCACTTCCTTTGGAATCATGTCTGCTAATTCAGAGTTTTATTGATGAGATCCTGGAAAACCCTGGCTGACGGAGAATCTGGTCCTAATCCAGAAAGTAATGAAAGGATGGGATATCCGTGGAGGGGAAAAAAGTGCCTACTGGCAAAGATGATTATTGAAAGACTTCATCAAAAGGATGAAGCTGTGTCACTGGCATGCTGGCTGAAACTTGCAGGGCATCAGGAGCAGAGCTTGGGAAATCGTTCATGATGAAGGGAGAGCTCATTTAAGGAAGATGAGATCTTTTTTCCATGAAGTTAGAGAATCACTTATTGGAAATGTTCAGCTACAAAGTTGTAATAACTCACAAGCAGCTCATGGGGAGTTCTGTTCCATCAGGCACTAAAGTTTTGTGACGTGTTTGCTCAGGCCATGGGGGTGCCCACAGCCTCCAAAAAAACCTGCTAAACAAAGAAATGAAGAACAGCACCAACGACACCTCTTTGTGCAACATGCACAGTAGCTCCAGGGGACTGTGGCATAATTAATAGGGGAATATTTCCATGGTCTCATGTTTTTCCCTTGTCATTCCTTTATCTGTTACCGTCCAATTTATTTAGGGTGAGAGTCTCTCACTCATCCCACACCTGATGCTGGTGAGTTTGTAGTCACTGCTGGAACGAATTCCAACCATTCTGAGCACTTTGAGGGTGTGAGGAAGAGCCCAGAGTGGACTGAAGGCACACTGAGAGACTGAGGGAACCGAGATTCCTGAGTTTGCTCTCCCCAGCTCCTTCCTGCAGTATCTCCCTTCACCTCGTGCCCATCCCACTCCCTTTGGTGGCTCAGAAGCCCAGGCAGAGAATCTGCAAGGGGCTCTTCAACCCCAGGCAAGCTGCACACATCAAAGTTGGTATGACCCAGCAAATATGATTTGTGATTTCATGTCTGTGTTTACAGAAGGTGGGGGGATTGCTTTGAGCAATACATGTGAAATGTTTGTACAACTCTTGAGACTCAGTAAATGATTATTAATCCTGCTAGTAGTTCCAAAAAAGTGCCTGTGTTTGTATCTCAGAGCTGCTTCCCAAAATAATAGGCAGCACATAAAATCAAGGGCACTGGGTTCACTGATGCACCAGCTGCTCTCCCAAGTGGAATTCTTTACAAACAGCCAATAATATGCTCTGCACTAAGAAGTTTAAAGCATCTTTTTATTAAACTAGGAGTGCTAGAATTGTGTATATCTCCTGGTATTTCATTAAGGTTACTGGCCCTGTGTCCAGGGGGATAATAAGATGCCAGAAGGCTGCAAGAAATGCAAATAAAAATGATCCATAGTCCTGGGACTGTTATTTGCAATACTGCAGTTTTTTAATTCTGTAGCTCCAGCCTTGGCTTGAGAACAGTGGGCTGAAGCTGAGAGTTACTGATGCATATCCTCAACCACAGGAACAAGACTTTTTTCACGTGCTCTTTAAACCATTTATCTAGTGCTCTATACCAGGATGGTTTGGAGTAGACTTTCATGTTGCCAAGGTTTGGACTGCTTTAGAAAGCTCAATTAACAAAGCCAGCTTGTTAAAATGCACGAGTTAAACATGCTCTGGTTTACTCTCTGGGGAAGCCTGTCTTTCTCCTGTTCTTACAACAAGAATGCAGTTCCTGAATCTTTAAAATTGGGATAAATTTTCTGCTTCTCCCATTAATTATTTTAAATCTTTGGAACCTTAGAGTTTGCCTATTGTGTGAGGTATTTAAGCAGTAGCTTCTGTTTGCTGTGAGGGCAAGACTACAATGATTGTTATGTTAATTCCAGCACAGCATTTGTTCAAGGACAGGCCCATTTTACAGTACTGGTAACAGAAAACAGATTATTTTAACCCAGAGTAATTGTGAAGTGCTTTTGTGGCCTGTGGCAGTGGGTAAGAACTAGTGAGATTCTAAATGTGCCAAGCATGGTGGCTTCTCCTGACAAATAAATCTGCCAGGTTAAATCCAACCTGTGAGATCACACAGCTCTCTGCTGCACAGAGCACTGGCAATCCCTGTGTCACACTGCAGAAATCACTTGCAAATTTAACTTAATCTTTACTCTCATTGTTGTTTAAAATAAAAATAATCATATACACCTGATTTGGATATAATACCATTCAGAAGCAAATAAAAATATTTCCAAAATCTTCTATGGAGGCCATGTGCAAGGCACATTTTTGCTTTTTTGTCTATATTGTCATCCTAAGGAAGACATCACGATGTTCAAATGCTCCTAAGAGTTGTGTTTGTTGTAGAAGAGAATATGAAAATTGTGCCTGGAATCAGTTACAAGGAAGCACATTCCTTGTCAGAGAATCCCTTTGGAGGTTTATCAGGTAGAATATTTTTGCCATCAAAATTGCTTTCATTTTCAAATAGAAATATTATATTTGATGGGATAAATAGTCTAGAAAGACAGCACAGAGGAAAATTTGAAAGAAAATCCTAACAGTCAGTATATTTGGTGACATCCCCATCCCCAGGGGTGTCCAAGGAAGGCCTGGACGTGTCTCTCAGTGCTCTGGTCTGGGTGACAAGGTGGAATCAGTCACTGCTCAGACTTGATGGTCTGGGAAGGGTTTCCCAACCTTTCTGTTTCTGTAATTCTATGAAATCCTATTCTGTATTTTCCACAACATTCACGACAAATGATTCCCACCTTCGTGTGAGGCCTTTGGATCTTACCAGGGTTGAAATATTTATTGATAACAAGTCTTGGAGCAATTGTTGCAGGCAATATTTTGCTATGTCTGATAGGACCCATCCAACAGGAAAATAGTCATCTGGTTAGCATTATCAGGAAAAAGAGAAAGTTAATTTCATAACCTACTCAGATGAAGTAAAATTGACAGAAATTAAGGTAAAATTTAATTTCACTTATAAGGCCTTGAGAATGACAGAACCCCTGCTGCCCAGCGAGGCCATTAGGCCAGGAACAAAGGGCTGCCCGTGTCAGGGAAGGATATTTTGTTGTGAAGCCTGCCTTATTCACAGAGGTTTTTATTTTTTTCCCAAGATTACTGGAAGAAATAGGCTGCTGTATCCAAAGGCCACTTTCAGGGGCCTGAGACCCAACAGCTCTGATCACAGAGCTGGACCCTGGTCCCCAACCACAGGCAGCATCCCAGACTGCCTTCAGCCCAGCCCCTCTCATGAGCACCAGTGGGATCTGTACATAAATCACAAAATCCCAGACTGGTTTAGGTTGGAAGGGATCCTAAATCTCACACAGTGCCACCCCCTGCCATGGTTAGGGACACCTTCCACTGTCCCAGGTGACTCCAATCCAGCCTGGCCTTGGACACTGCCAGGGATCCAGGGGCAGCCACAGCTTCTCTGGGCACCCTGTGCCAGGGCCTCCTCACCCTCACAGGGAAGGATTTTCTCCTAATATCTCATCTAACCCTGACCTCCTTCAGCTTAAAGCCATTCCCCCTTGTCCTGTCACTCTAGGCCCTTATAAAGAGTCTCTCCCCATCTTCCTTGTCAGCTCCTTCATCTCCTGGATGTCCCACTTTATTTGAATCATCCCAGTTCAGAAGCACCAGCGGGATTGTATCATAAAGTCCCATTTTTTAGAAAGCTGACAGCCATATTCCACACTTGGAGCTGGTAATTGGCAGCTATTCCCACGGCCTCCCTGGGCACCAGTCCGTGTGTCCGTGTGTGCCCCTCACGAGCAGCTGTGAATGTGTCACAAACAACCCTCCAAAGGGCACAGATTTCAATCTCAGCACCTAATTAAAATCTGTTCAGAGGGTTTCATATCAAAGACCAGCACTATTTGATGCAGGCAGCTTTTCCTCTGTGCTGCTCTGATCACCCCTTTTCCAATTGCTTTAGTTGTTTGCTGTATCATTTTTTTAGTTGAGCTACAACCTTGCAAGTTCTTGTGTAAGTTCTAATGACATGATCAGACTCAGCTTTCTCTGGTTATTGCACAGACACACAGCTCGGTCGTGTTTAATTCAGGAATATATCAGCATCTCCTGCCATGAGTCAGTGAAGGCCCCCCAGAATGTGCCCACCTCTGACTGACCACTGGTACAAGTGGTTTGCACACACAGACTCAGGGAACATCTGCTTATGGTGTGAAAATTAATTATTTTATTATTTTATTTTAATTTAATTTTAATTATGTTCATTATTCTTATTATTTTAT
>VZTB01000544.1:200074-214016 GCA_013397245.1 Thryothorus ludovicianus | reverse complement strand
TTATTTTAATTATTATTTATTTTTATTATAATTCATTATTTTATGTTTATGGATCAGTAGGGGAATGAAAGCTCACATCAGCTGTTATATAAAACCCTATCTGTGCCATCAGCTAGTTAAAAAATAACAGGTTCAATTAAATATTTATGTTAACTGTAAGCCTTGGCATAATCGTTTGCATTTCTAATTTACATGGAATTAAATGAAGAAAACCTATAAAGGTATTTCTACCTTACATTTGCAAGAATAGACAGATAAAAAAATTAATATACCTATGTAATATAATGGATTCCATGCTTATTACATATTATATATTATTAAATGTTAGAAAAGGAAATTAAAAAAAAAAAAAAAGTGTATTTAACAATCCTGTCCCATAATAGGGAAACCTCTGAAGGACTCTTTGTAGAATCCCTTCTAGGTTTCATTCTTCCACACATTCCCATGAAAATGCAATGCAAAACAAAGTAAAAAGGATTAAACTTCATTTTAGATGCTTAAAGAGATAATCAGCTGAAAACTTTGTGTTCTGGATTTAGAATTCATTGGCCACAGAGAGACGTGTGAGCGTGATAGTTCCAATAATCTGAGTGTGTTATTTTTTCACATTTCCATTGCTAAGCATCACACAGAAATTTTTTTTCCCTAGAAGAAAACCCATCCCTTCCAAATTTAGCCTGTTGCATTTTCAAATGTAGCATCTTGACACTTTTTTAATATAAAATAAGTCCCACCAAACCCAAATGCCCTGTGACACATCACATTCACGAGTGAGAGACAGCAACAACCCATTAAAACAAGGGACTTATATAGACAGGATTTAATTTAATGCTTAAAATAATGCTTAATGCTTATGCCTAAAATTTATGCTTTAATAATGCTTAAAAGTGGTGCCAAGTCAAAAACAATTCCTGTTTTTATGAGATCCATGCCTTCTGCCTCATCCTCCCTCTTCAAATGGAGAATTCCTAGAAATTTTTGGGATCTAACCTTGATTAGACAGCTCATTCCCAGGATAGATCTTGACAAAATAGATTTGCGGGGCAAGCATTGTTGAAAATATTTTCTAATTACTGTAATTTCTGTTCCATTTTTGTGTGACTTTCTTACACAAGCTTTTCCCTACTTGGTAATTTTTTTTCAGTGCTTCACTGGAATGTTCTTTGCTTTCTCCTGCTGCCGAGGACCAATATTTCCCCCGTCACAGTTACTGATCCTTCTTTTGGTTTTAATATTCTTTCGTGAGAAGAAATAAGCTTAGCAGGATTTCAGAGCCCTCAGCAAATCCAACTCTCCAGCTACCAGGATGATGACTTTCCTGCCTACACATTTCTGAACAACAATATTTCTGCATTTTCCTTGCTCATACAAATCACCAGAAAGTTTTAAGCACTGTATTTTTTCACTGCTTTTGAGAGAGGAATAGAATTGAATCAAATCTGCCAAGATTTTAAAAAGTTTTTAAAGGGCCCTACCAGTTCACAGTGAGAAATAAGTTGTTTTATTACTGTTGTCATTTCTATAACATTTTTGATCTTATTATTTTGGACATTTTCCATGCATGGAAGTAAAACCACCATCTATGTACGTGTTACTCTTTGCAGTGTCTACGATTTCTTAAAATTTCAGTATTTAAGGAGATGGGAAAAGCAGAATTAATGTTTCTCTAACCCCCTAGGAAAAAGTTATGGGTTTTATTCCACAATTTTATTCTAAGCTGATCAATTTTGTTTACAGTTATAATTTCCTAATTGAGAAATGGAAATAAATTTCCTGTTCCTTTTCCAATTTCAGAAGTTGTGGAAGAGGGAATAGATCATCAAAAATTTGTCAAATGGTTTATCAGACAATATAAGATATCAAGTTAAGCAGGACAGCTTTTCACAGCAAGAGACTGGCAGTGATAAGGTGAAAAAAGTGTCCTCATCTGCCATAGCCAAGATTGCTGAACCTTTCTTAATATGGATCTGAACATTTTCCTTTATGTCACTAGCTCCATCCTGAATGACAGGTTCAGTGTGAATAACTACCACAAGATAGAGAGAAAGCAGCTCCATGAAATGTGTTGTTTAATGTGATTCTTTAATTTGTTAAAATTATTCTTCAATGTCATGTTGCTCTTAATCTAAAAACACAAAAAGAGAAGGTCATGACCAGCTTTGTCTTAAATAAAAGCTATTGAGTATCTTGCAAATTCTTCCAAGCTTCCTTTGTCTCATGTGTGATATTAGGGGAGGCAGATGGGATAAAGGAGTTCCCTGTGTCACTGCAAAAGAGAAATGGAGAGTTAGTGAAGACACCNTTCCTTCCATCCATCCTTCCTTCCTTCCTTCCTTCCTTCCTCCCTCCCTTCCTTCCTCCCTCTCTCCCTCCCTCCCTCTCTCCCTGCCATCCACAATAGGGACAGAGGAAATTCCATTGCTTCTATTTCATCCATAGAGAAATTAAAAATTTGATTTGCATGGATTATTAATATGATTATGCAAGAAACAAGAAATGAAATCTAGAAGTATTCCTGGTTTTATTTTTGGGATTTTTTTCCCCCTTTTCCTGTTTAAGGAAAATAGTATCTTGTTCTCATATTCGTATTCCCTTCCCTCTTATTGTGCAAAAGCCTAGAATATTGGTGATTTATAACCTCTACATTGAGTTAAATGACATGGCTATGGCTCAGCAGCCTCTTCAAGAAATTTGTTTCTAGATGTTTAGAATAAATCATCAATAACTAAACTCCACTAAAAACATAATACAGAGCTTAAATAAAGTAATAAATTGCTGTCCAACAAGCTTCTGTAAAGCTCCAAGCCTTCCCACTGGGACAAATCTTCGGGATCTAAAAAAACCCAGGAGTTATTGCTTACAGAGTTCTGGAATCCTTCTGCTGACGATATGTTCAGCATTCATTTGAAAAGCAAGCCAAACTACATCATAAATTTTTCAAGAAAACAATGGAAACATGGGATTTATGATCATTGACTCTTGCTGAAGGCTGATCCTGTACATCTGTATTTGTCATTTCGATTGCACAAAGTCATTTTTCAGTTTTTCATGGCTGGCTGAAGGGTTAGAGTGCCAATGGAAACATCACATTGAAATAACAGATGTCAGAAATATTGCACCAGGAACCAGGAGCTACTTTAACAGACCTTGTAAAATATTACTCCTTCCTATACTGAACATAGGGGTAAGAGCATTTTTTATTTGGTTTTTAAGTCAATTGGCACTTTGTCTCAACTGGAACTGCAGGCTGAGGTTGTGAGGGAATTTCAGTTTGTGCCAGTACACGTGAAGTTTTGTTTTCAAGGCAGTGAGCTACTTACATGGGCTTTTGCTGAACAATAAATAAATTGGCTATTTAAAGGTCCTTGAATAGTATAAAGAATTATATCACTCCTCTATAGCTGTTTCACTGAAAAATATTTTATTCTTGTCCTCTCTTGCATTCATCTAAAGAAAGGTTATTAATTTTCTTTCCAGCTGTGCTTTGCTCAGGGAATATTCCCCAATGCCTTTCTGGCTTGAACTATGCATGAAGGTTTTCTCAGCATAAGTATGTCAAACAAGAGTGTGAAAAATCCTTTCCCTGTCAAGTGCATCTTTTCTAGAAAGTAACAATAGGAGTAAAGAATGTAACTGGAAAGGAGTGAATTGTTAATGGTTAACCAATCTAATGCAGTATCTTAGTTTGTAAGTGTTCTGTTCAATGAAAATATCATTGAATTTTATTTAGGGTAAGAGATCAATATTTGTCTGGTCCTGCATTGAAAAAATGCAATTGTTCACATGTAACAAAGAAAGTGTTATCATTGTTAAACAGTGATCCAGGCAAGAATTACTTTTTTGTTATTATTTTTTCTCCTATAAGGAAATATGATTCAGTTTGTTTGGCATGGATTTCATAAAGATCCTGATTTTGAAGGGGAAAAAAGCAGACTGGTACTACAATGAAAGAAACTGAGAAACTAATGTGAAGGTTCTGTAAAACAGAGAACTTCAAGTTCCCCTTAGCAGAAGTATTAAATCAGGAATGGAACTCAGATGCTTAACCTCAAAAACTACCTGGCATTTTAAATATTTCTTTGTTGATTGTTTTGAATAAGATCTTTACAAACGTGTTTTATGAATATTAAATATTCTAACAAGTCAAAGGCATTGCTCCTACAAAAAGAAGCAATATTTCATGTGGTGGTTTAACCTTCAGGCAGCTAAACCCCATAGAGCTGTTCATTCATATGTTTTTTCATTCCTCCAAGCTGGGGTCAGGGAGAGAATCATTAAAAAGGTAAAACTCCTGAGATAAAGAAAGTTTAAAAGAAAGGAAGGGGAAGAGGGCAAGGAAGGGGAATGGGAAGAGGATGAGGACAAGGAAGGAGAAGGAGAAGGAGAAGGAGAAGGAGAAGGAGAAGGAGAAGGAGAAGGAGAAGGAGAAGGAGAAGGAGAAGGAGAAGGAGAAGGAGAAGGAGAAGGAGAAGGAGAAGGAGAAGGAGAAGGAGAAGGAAGGAGCAAAAGGAACCCTGATTAAGATCAGAAGTATGAGCCCTTCTACTCTGTCTGGGGAACTGCCCTCTGGAAGCTGGAGCAGCAATTTTTTTGGAAGAAACACCCTTGTGATTGCTTTTCTTTGCAACTCTCATACCTATCGACTCATCTCACCTCCTCACATCCTCTCCATGGTCCCACAGGTGAATCCAGAGCACGGCTCATGGCACAGATCCCCTGCAGCTCCTCAAGCAGAGGAACACGTACCCCTGACACCAAAATGCTGCTCCATACAGGTGGGGAAAAGGACATCCCCTGTGGGAAAGGCTGGAACTCTCATGCCAGGATCTCCACAGCCACAAAACAAACAAACAAATTTAACAATTTAAAAAAAACAAAAACCAATACATTGAACAGAGATCTATTGCCACAACAAGGAGACTGCAAAGAAGCACCATGAGCCAACACCAGTACTGGGAGTCTGGGATATCCCAGTCCAGCCTTGGCTCCATCTCCCAGCCCATCCCAGAACAATTCCTGGGTCACAAATTCCTGTTGCTGCTGCTGAGCAGTCACAGTTGAATGTCCCCTTCAGCATACAGGCCCAAAGAAAAGAAAAAGAATGTAAAACCTTTTAAAATCCACATATTCTTTACTAGAATAATTGTAATTTTTGTCCTGCAATTAAATATTTTGCCATTGGTTTCCTTTCTTAACAAGATAACTTTACACTGAGTTAATAAATAATTGCATATTACAGACAGCCTAAATAATTACATTCCCAGGTTGGAAAGGACAACACTCTCAGACACAGGGTGGGATTGTTGAGGTGTCTGTGCAAGGACAGAAGTCAGATTTGATGATCCTGCTGGGTTCCCTAAAAAACTCAGGATATTCCATGTTTCTGTGATATTAATTTTAAACATCTGCACATTTTTCAGTTCACTCAAGTTTCTGTTACCTATTATGCAGCCTCCATTTTTCTTTCTTTACCCTTATGAGACTTCTAAATCAGAAAAGCAGTCGTGTGAAGTTTCTTTCCTTGAGTTACTCATAAATAATAGGACAGTAATTATAAAGGGAAGGAAAATTTAAAAAAAAAAAGGGGAAAAAATATATAACAGTCACGCATCAGCAAAATTCCCAACGTAACCTTGAGGAATAGAAGGCAAACAGAAGAGTCAGGATGCAACAATGGGACACAGGGAAATGAAGAGAAAAATACAGTGAGTGAAAATTATCTAATGATAAAATAAAAGAAACAATGAGCATATTCAATTCAAGGTCCATTACTTTTGCCTGGTGGGTGTTACAACCCCACTTAGAGTCAATGAAATGTCTCCTATTGTCTTGGAAATATTTTCAATCAGGCCTAAAGCACAATGCCCATAACATTTGTTAATCTAGATGTGCATGATTTAATAAAGTTGAGAGGTTCTCTTTTAACCAAGAAACCTGAAAGTTCTGAATGCATTTTCATCTATTTCAGGATGTGTCTAATCCAAAACATAGAGCAGCAGTTCTGCAAAACAATGCCCTGAGGTGGATTGAATTCTAGCACACAAAACTCACCAGCTCCTGTAGATCACTTGTGCATAGAAATTACAGACACCACTCAGAATGTAATTTCCTTCAAATTCTCACTGGAAAATAAATTACCCCTGATTGGATGAAAGATCTTGCTAAAATAGTCTTTTGCAAAATGAAACTCCCACGGCTAGGCAGCTCTGAATAAGTTCTGGTTGAAAATAGGGTATTTTTTCAGTATTCTGTAATTTAATGATTTTTTAATTTATTTTTTTATATTATGTGATAATAGAGTGTTTGTGCATACTGTGACTTAATGACAAAGTATAATCTAATGAGTCAATATACATATTTTTCAAACAGCAAAAAATTGCTCCTGTACTGACATGGGCATATTTTTGTATCTATGTTGATCTGAAATACACAATATATTCAATATGTCACAGTTTGAGCCATTCATTACAGCACTGTTGCTATATTATTCTGATATATCATTTTTACTATCTTGCTACTTGCTGAACAATCATGATGGAATATAAAATGTATATGCAAGTTTACAATACTTCTCTAAACATTTTTCTAAAGCCATTGCTTAAATCAGTTGAAAATGAAATGCCACTTGATAAAATAATATTTTCCTCCAATGACAGCTTCTGGCAATTTGATGGTGCACGAAAAATTACTTCTTTCAGTTCTGCAGGAATATCTCCTCATAGCACTCATATATTTATTCATCAGACTCTTTTTAGAAGAGGCGAGGGATTTCTAGCAAATATACATTTGCTTTCAAAAGCGTGGGGATTTTTAACACGAATTTCTTATTTCTGTAGTAAACAGAGAATTTCTGTTCTCGAGGAACCATGGAAGCTCCTGATTAGAACTGGTCACCAGCACCATTTAGGAAAGTCACAACCCGTGTTAATTTGATTTTAGTTTCACCAAGTCTGACAATGTGTTTTAGACAGAAATAATTCAGGAAGAATTTGAGCCATCAAGCAGAGATTTACAGATTACAGTTGGTAGGTTAACAACTCTACTCCAATAATGGAATGGCTTTAGTAGGGTAGAACTGGAGACTGAGAACTTGTGCTTTATTTTCTCACCTCAATTTTAGTAAACATATTCAATATGTGTATTGATACAGAGAATTAGCAGGAAAAAAATACCTTACAACTACTGATGCTATTTTTTAGAAGATCAAATGACTTGTATGAAGAAAAATCACCACCATTTGCTTTCCAGAGAGGAATGGAGTATTGGTAAGGGTTTGCCTTTTTGCTGGCGATGTTCTTGCAAACTCGTGCTGATTCACAAAGGTCTGCTCTAGCTGAGCTGGGTGAGAAACTTAAATTGGGGCTTATTCAGCCAGAACAATGCTTGTGACTAATCTAAATTGCAGCTGTGCTTCACATCTTCAGAAGGCAAACTTTTTTTTCAATATTTTTGGCTCCTTTCCTTCCTTTTCACGCCCAATGATAGATGTTCTATCACTTCTCTTAGCCTGAAAGTTGTCCATTTTAAACATCCAGAAGAAAATTGAACTCTCCTAGAACTGAAGAAGAAAAGTAATTCTTTAACTTCAGGGTTTTTTTGGACTCTCTTTTGATATCCTTTTTTATGTGTTAGAGGAAAGGTTGTGTCATTAAAGCAAAAAAATGAGTTTTGTCAATTATACAGCACTTACACGAAGTACTTAAATTAACAGTGAACACATGAGAATTATGTTATTCTTGTAAATTTCTCCTAAATACTTTTTTTTTTATATCAGAAGTGTGTAGATTTGCATACAAAGCAATTCACCCTCTTAAGTCAAATAAATGTATCTATTCTGGCTATTACAAGGAAACAACCAGCCTGCATTGCTTCCATCTTTATCTGTACATTTAATCTTTTCTCCAAGTTAGAACAGTCAAATACAGACATCATTGCACTCCCAGTGCCATGCTGCCCTTGCCTTGTTTTGGGTTGGAATCTGAGAGCAGATTCCCATTTTTTGGTGGGAGCAGAGCATTCATTCTGCCCATAATTTGGGTAGTTATCATTCCAGAGAGCTGCACCACAGCACTCCTTCCACAAACTGAGCTGAAGAAAAGTTTTAGAATCATAAGATAAAATCACAGAATATTCCAAGCTGGAAGGGACCCACCAGGGTGATGGAGATCAACCCAGGCCCTGCCCAGACCCCCCAGCAATCCCACCCTGTGCAACCCTGAGAGCATTGTCCAAAATCTCCTGCAGCTCTGGCAGCCTTGGAGCCACTTCAGCCTCCTCTTTCCCACTCTGCCCCCCTCTTCCTTGCTAAGGGACTCAGCTAATGCTGACCACACAGAAAATCAAGAATTCCTAAAGAAACTGTGCTTGGAATGCTGAAACAGGCAATGGGGCTGAGACAAACCAGGATTGATTGGCTGCTCTAGGTGCAAATCATTTCCAGATCTGGCAGTGAGAGAAAAAGGAACATTTTTAGTCACAAGTTAAGGAAATCTGACTCGACTAACTGCAATCAATAAATTTATTAGACCTGCAGAGTACTTTTGTTTTGGCTTTTGTGAGGCCTTTTAAAGGTTCCTCTAACCATACTTTGGTGATCAAACACTGAATGTGCAAGTACAGTTTTTCTCCAGGCATGTCAAGGTTCCCTTCTGTTGTTGTGAGCTATTTCTTATGAACAATTTTTAATTAGAGAAAATTCAATAATTAATTTAGTGAGAGCTACCTGGATTATTTCAAAGTCCTTAGAGGGACTAGGAGATCATTAATTCTCTAGGAATTTCTCCTGCATATTTAGTCTGGAAGGAAAACAGTGGTCTCTGCAACAAACTTCAATGGGAAAGCAAAAGATCCACTTTCCTGTCCATTGAGAAGAAAGCAGAAACATGTGGCTTAAACCATAATCCTTTTGTGATACAACCTGATATTAAAACTGTGTTTGGTTGGTTAATATAAGAGTTGGGAAACACTGGAATAAATCATACAGGAGGGTTCAGGAACTGAAGTTCTGCGAGAACAAAGCAGACTGACCAACCTCTGCCAGCAACTGCATTTGGACAGTCAGTGCTGCCTTGCTGGAAGAAAATGGGATAAATGGTGTTCCAGCAGCCCCATTTTCTGTCACCCTGGATGTGCTGGGCTTTATGACCTTGTACAATGCACAAAAATGGACAAGCACGAAGATAAATCTTTAGAGACAGCATACAACAAGTCAAAAAAATATTGTTTATCCCTGTATGCATTTCATTAGAACAGTGCCATGCCCTGTTGGCAATAGCAGACTCAGTGGGACAGTTAAAACGTGTTGGTTGGCAGATTTTGGATAAGCCTTATCTCTCCCAAGAGGTGTCAATAATTCATTTTTTGGCAGTGGGGTTACATTGCAGTGGATTTGGTTTAATGTAGCATGAGGTACTGCGTATATTTAGAGGTTTTGAATAACCAAATTATTCCTAAGCTTTCAAATCACCAAATCTTTCCCTTTTACACGTGATTGGTGTTTTAGGGCGTCATTTTTGCTTTGGTTATTGTTAAAATTTATTAGCCTTCCCTCATCCAGCAGTGTTAATATTGTTATTTGTGAGAGTTGGAATTTATAAGATTTTTGGAGGAAATGTTTATTGCCTTGTAGGCTGCAAACTACAGTGGAGCTACCTCATAACTGAGTTTTCTACAAGTGCTTGTGGCCACATTCTGGTATCAATGGCAGCACCAGAAAAGTGAAGAAATGCAGCTGGCCTGGGGTGGATTCTGAATGTGGAGCTGTCCTGGGACTGAGCAGAATTCCAGCCTGGGCTGTACAAACATTGTGAGGTGAGGAACACGCAGCTCCTGCTGCTTGGTTTAAGAGGTGAGGTGAGGAACATGCAGATCATTCTTTCTCCTCTCACTGGATTCTGAAAGTTAATAACGTGAATTGATTGATTTCATTTCAAACCTTCCATATCCTGCGGGTGCTTTCCGTTAATTATTCATGAGATACTTTCATCAGCTGGGTACAAAAAGAGACAGAAAATCTGTGCCCCGTGAACACAGAGAGGGGTAGGTGCTGAGTGACTATTTAACACCCCAGGACATTCTAGATGTATTTTTAAGACACTGTGATAAAATTGATGGCTTCCTTTAATAGTTTCAAGGTTGTGGCTCACCCTGATTGACAGGAGTAACAAAAGTAAAATGTCTTCTAGACATACCAATGTTGCCAGTCCCCAAATATTTTTTTCTTAATGATTTGCCAAATTTTACAAAGGTAAAATTAGAAAAATATATAAGACTACCTTAGAAATGCACAAAATGCTCAATCTGGGCCAGAAGTAATGATAGACTTTTTTCTACATTTCAAATACTATTCCTTATTGCTAATTAAGTATCTGAGCTTGCTCCTAACTCTGGTCAGATTCCTGTTAGGATGAATCTGAGACCGAGCACTTCATATATGGATTTCATAAATGGATTCAGAATGTTCATAAATGTCAGTTCCTTGAACAGAAGTTGGCAGTAACTGCACAGAGCCTTAGAAAAGCATCCATGGTAGTTCAACAGATTTTTTTTTAAACAAAGGCAAAATCACTCCCTGATCCCAAACCAGCTTTCATGAACTGTTGTTTGTATGAGTGCGTCCCTACTCACAAACATGTCACCACTTCAAAAATACAAAAAAGCTGATTACTTACTTCTGACAGAGATCCTGAGATTGTGTTTGGAAAATGGGATGCTCCAGAGCTGCTCTAGAAGTCTGTGATCTTGAAATGAAACCTTGGTTTATGTTTGGTCTTTAATAAAGCTTCCTGTGCCCATGGCTTCATGCCAAAGAATCCTCTTAACAAATGTCTGTGTGTCTTCTGTGAGATCCCCCCTCAAGCTCCAGCCTGCCAGGCTTTGGCATCTGCTCCAAACAGCTTTAGAAGGGATATTAATCTCAAGCAAGAATATTCTGCCTATGTGCTATTCTTACAGTGGTGAATTCTGGTACCTTCTGAATGGTTTATTTTTCAGATTATATCAAATAAGTTCCCTGTGTTTTTCTTTTTATTTCTTTTTCTTTTTTGAATATAAATATCTGAGAAAGCAAACATATTGTTTCTAATGGTTTTAGGCCCAGAGCAATGAGAGGCTGAGAGACTCTAAGGGATGCTGTAGCACTGAAATCACTTGTGACTTCTTCAGAAAAACACAGGATCTCATAAAAAATGAACTCTAAATACTTAAAGAAATGCACAATATTCTGATGTTAATGAACAGCCTTCATTACGAATCAATATGAAATTGCAGAGAAGTTCTTCCACTCCAGATCCATTTGCCTCCTTTGTGGTGACTTTACAATGGGTTGCATTGAATTTCTGAGCTCCAGCAGCTGCCAGCACTGAATTGCACAGTGGCAGTCCCAGTGTGCTGCTTGCAGGCAGCACATGGAGTGTTTTGCTGTGACAAGAGGCTGTGCTGGAACAACGGGGCCACTTGTGACACTCAGCCACTCATTTGGGCTCCCACAGGGCTTTGTTGCTAAACAATGAACGGAGTAATGAGGAGCCCTCCTGCTATTTGGTTTAACAGGAGAGCAGAGAGACTCAAATGTGTTTAATAGTACAGAAAAAAAAGAGTTAATGAGATACTTTCTTTGTTGTTGGCAAGTGAGAGCTCTGTATTGACAAAACCACAATCAAGCATCAGGCAAACAATCATTGCGTTCCTGTGTTCACATGTAATAGCAGCGCTTTCAACAATGCTGGAAAAATGCTCCCTCTCCACCCTCTACAGCCACTTTATAATCTCCTGACTCCTACAAAAGTGACTGCAGGACAGGGAGGCCAGAGCTGGAAGGTGCAGGAGCAGTGGGAGGTGTCCCTGCCCATGGCAGGGGATGGGACTGGATGAGTTTTAAGGTCCCTTCCAACCCAAACCATTCCAGAATTCCATGATTTGATGATAGAGCTCCCAGAACCCAGGCTTTCCAAACACCATCATGGACTTGGAGATAACCAAAAGTTTTCAATAATTTTCCCTCTCTCCAATTGGTTTGCATTCTAGATGCCACTCCAAATATTCCTGATGTTGAGAGCAGATCAGCTGGAGAGTTCCAACAAATCCATCAGTCACCAGGGGCACTAATTACTTTTAGACTGAATTTCCAGCAAATTTTTGTGCTGCTGGTGAAGGCATAATATTTTCCTTTGCTTTTCTGCCTGTTTGCAAAAGAGAATAGAGAGACTGCTCTTTTCACTGCTCTTTCCCATCACCAAACTGGCTTAGGGTGATGTTTGTCCTACCCAAATCCTCCTGCAGTTGTGTAACCCAAATTATAGAAGCAGCATTTTTCTCATCCTATTTAAATAGCACAAAATGGGTCCATTACGTACCCCTCTGGACTTCCTGGAAATGAAGCAGACATTAATTCTGAAAGATTAATTGAAACATTACCTCTGGCACCACTACAGGTACTTCAGCTCTTTATTGATTCGAGTTTGGCATTGACACCTTGCTTCCATTTCAGGTGATGATGTAGAGCCTGGTGAGAGAATAAGAAAGATCTTGTTACTACAAGAACAAGGAGTTACTAAGGTGAATATACATGTGACAGATACACTCTCTTAAATCTTCCCCCATAAGAGATTTGCCACAGTTGGTATCATTCACTAAGGCTAGTCAGAAAAAGCGGTTTGCAGTAGAAAAATCCATTTCATTGAAAGCTAAATATCTCATGGAGTTCTATCTGTTTTGACAGCCTTTCTCACTGAAAGTTTTATGAGGTCCTTGTAATAGTACTGGTAAAAATAACTGGTGGTGGAGTAGATGAATTGAAAACCTGTCCCAGCAAAAGCTAGGTTTCACAAAATTATGTAGGGAGTCAAAATCTACAAAATCTTTGTAGAGAGTTGACTTCTAAGGTTTAAAATCTTCTCCAAAGTAGAATGAAAAAGAATTGAAGACACCCCTAAAATTTATTTCTCTTCTCTCTTAACCATCTCTGTTATTTACATTGTTGTCGAATGGCATCTCCCTTCAGTCCTCTGCTAATTGTTCAGGTGTGAAAATAAGAATTAGTACAGTTGATTTAACCTCAGATGTTTGAGAAATTTAAAAAAAAAAAAAGAAAAAAAAGAGAGAAGGGAAAATAGGACATTTACCTGAAGGAAGAGAACAGCTGTGAGACTGAAGTACACGCTGCACCTGAACTCAAGGCTAAGGCAGTCTAATTCCAGGTTTAAGAATAGAATCAGGGAAATAGAAAAGCTCTAGAGGTGTTTAGAAGTTAATGATGCAGTGCTGTAGTAAAGCCCAAATTAAATTCTCAGTTTTCTCAATAGAAGTACATTAAAACAAAAGTGCTTCAGAATAAAGGTGTCTTATGCTGCCTTGTTCTTGCTGCCTCTGAATAGATTTTCTTTTCTGGTTTTGCTGCCCAACAATGACATATGTGGGGTTTCCTGCTCATACTTCTAAGTGAAGTATTTTTAGAACAAAAACAAAGCTGAAAATATGAAGCAAGTGCAGAAACTGATAGAAACTTAAATAAAGTAGAATGTGTCAAATGATGTGCTCTGACTGCTGGACATTACTGCCAGCAAAATGAAAAAGAAGGGTAATTGGTCTCATATGATACTTGTACGTATTGGGACAATCCTTGTTCCAATTGCTCTTGACAGTGGGATTGATCTGTAACTCTCATCTCTGTGTCATTATTCAGGAACTTAAATGTAGCCATCAAAGCAGTTTGAGTCGCTGGAAGTTCCACTTGGTTATCCTTATTTGCACGGGATTTTTAGGACAGAGGCTTAAGGTTTCAAAAAGTAAAAAATGATCCTGTTGTTTTGATACAGATGAGTAGAGGAAGGGAGAATTAATACAACCCTGTTTAGCTTTAAAAGAGCTTTCTCTGATTCTTTCCTTCCTTCCTTCCTTCCTTCCTTCCTTCCTTCCTTCCTTCCTCTCCTCCCCCATTTCTTTT
>VZTB01000544.1:177088-200057 GCA_013397245.1 Thryothorus ludovicianus | reverse complement strand
CCCTCTGCAGCTGGCCAAGAGCTCACACTTTATCTCCTAAATCTTTCACTTAATCACTCATATTTTATTGTGTAAGTGAAGCAATTTACACTAAACTGTTTATTGTTGTGGGTTCTACTGTTTGGACTCTGAAACTTTTTAATTCTCTAATCTTCATTTCTTCTCTTTCAGAGGTATCTCATTCAGAGACTGGTTTGGGTTTTTTTCCCCAAGAAATACTTACTCTTCTTCAGCTATATTGATAGGGTTTTAGGTGTTATTACTTGAAAATTGGAAGAGTTTAATTTTAATTTTTTCTAATGAGAAAGAATGGTAGAAAATTATTTGTTTTATTGCTTTCCAAGCTCTCTTTTTACAGATTTAGATTACTCAAGAAATAATAAAAAATTACTAAATAATATCTCCATCAGAAAGGATTTTCACAGGGAGTAGATTGGTAGAGAGAGTTCCGAACAAACTTTTTCAACAAGAAATATTTCTGTAGAGAGGGAAACCACAGTCATGGGAAATGAAGAACATTTTGACAGGTGGATCACAATATCTATCAAGAGGAAAATCAGAGAAGCAGTATAGACCTTCTCTCCTCTGAACAGCCTAAATTTGATATCTATAACTCCAGCCTGGCCCCTATTTATAAAGGCAGAATTTTATTGGCAACGAAATAGGGATGGTGTGTTCAGGATTGGAGAGGGGAGGAAGGGGAGGTTTGTTCTCAGCAGCTGGTCACAGAGAAAGTTTGTTTTCTTGGGAATGAGAAAAAGAACTGCATTTGACAGCAGAGCTGAAAAGGTGGTCACAAAAAAAACAGCGCTGCCAACAGGAGCTGTCACCATATTTAAGGCTGATGAGTAGTAATTAATGCAGATTCTTTCAAGCAAGACTTGCAGGCTCAAATGGTGCTCAGTGATTCACAGAGGAAGAGGAAAGTGAGAGACTCTTACTTGGAATTTGAATTCAGTGCCTGTGAAAGCCTGGAAGTGCTGGTGTGCAGGTCTCCCAGCCCTCAGCTGCTGCAGAGTTCTGTGTTTGTTCCAAATGCAGCAGCTTTGAAAACAGCATTCACAACAGAGGTGTCTCTAACCCATTCTGACTCTTTCACACATCTTCAGATCTCAGCGTAATTTGGAACCTGATGGAAACTTCCAGTTCATTCCTGGGTGTTCACAGTCCTAAGGTTAAGATCCCAACTGTTTTGGGAGTTAAAAATGTTCATCTAAGAATGTCTGAGAAAAAGCCAATAAAGATGAAAAAGCAATAATTTAACACCTGCTGTTTAGGTCTAGTGTCAGCTACCTGGAAATGTCTTAATAATCGTAGGATGCAAGATGTAAGATGTAGGGTATGGGGTAGGAGACATACATTATCTATAAAAATCATAGATCTTCACCATATGTAACTTGCAAATTATGTCATTCTTGAATTTTCATGTGGAGGTGCACTGTGTAAACTGGTTTTTATGTTTTCAAACAATGTCACGCTGCAGAAATGTTTACAAGCCCTGAAGCACAATGCAAAAGACCCCCAATGTCTGTATCACTGATTGCAGTGTTGATCAACTGTGGCTTGCAACATCCAAACATCAAAAATATGTTTTCCATGACAAATGGGCTTTGCAGTCTTGATATACAAATGCATGTGTCATGTAAGTGGTTAAATTTAGTCCCACTGGTGTCAGGGGAGGAGGTAAGAGCTGAGCTCTGCTCAGATTCTTATTTGGCTTTTGTCAAGCCAACCCTACCCCAAGTACAGCTTCTTACCAGTTCAAAGCCATGCAAACAAATGCTTCACCACAGAGTCCAGCAAAGTACCAAGTGCTCATTTGTTGTTGTGGGACACACACAGACACACTCTCTCCTGAGAAGGTTGAAACTTATTTATTAAAATATCTGACTCTATATTTATAGTATTTCTACAGGGATTGGAGAAGAAGGCTGACACCTCTCCCATCCTGTTGGTCAGGACACCTGCCCATCAGTTGTTCTTCACACCAAGAGAAAGTATGAAAACAACCTCATCGTATTAAAAACAGACTTCTGATAATAACACCCATGTGTGGGAAAGAACTAAGAACTATGACAAACATCAAGTTATAAAGTGCCTCAGAAAACTTGAAAAACGAGGGTGACACTCATTCAACTTGTGCTCTGATGTTCTGTGAATGCTCTGCAGTCTGGGCCATGAGGAGCAGGCCTGGTGAGGAGGTTTTGAGCAACCTGTGGAGTTTTTTCCCCTTGTTCACCTTCACTGGAAAAGCTGTCCTGCTGAGCCATGTCAGGGCTGTCCACAGGCTTGTTTGACAGTCAGATTTCAGGGATGGGTATTTCCCAGCCTAAATGATTCCATGATTCTTGGATTCCATGAGTAGGATTAATCTTTCCAGCAAAGCAACCTACTGATTAATTATAGTTTTCACAAAATCACAGAATATCCTCAGATGAGAGGGACCCAAAGGATCATCCAGTCCCACCCTGTCCCTGCCCAGACACCCCAGCAATCCCACCCTGTGCATCCCTGGAGCATTGTCCAAACTCTCCTGGAGCTCTNACTGGTGTCAGGGGAGGAGGTAAGAGCTGAGCTCTGCTCAGATTCTTATTTGGCTTTTGTCAAACCACCCCTACCCCAAGGACAGCTTCTTACCAGTTCAAAGCCATGCAAACAAATGCTTCACCACAGAGTCCAGCAAAGTACCAAGTGCTCATTTGTTGTTGTGGGACACACACAGACACACTCTCTCCTGAGAAGGTTGAAACTTATTTATTAAAATATCTGACTCTATATTTATAGTATTTCTACAGGGATTGGAGAAGAAGGCTGACACCTCTCCCATCCTGTTGGTCAGGACACCTGCCCATCAGTTGTTCTTCACACCAAGAGAAAGTATGAAAACAACCTCATCGTATTAAAAACAGACTTCTGATAATAACACCCATGTGTGGGAAAGAACTAAGAACTATGACAAACATCAAGTTATAAAGTGCCTCAGAAAACTTGAAAAACGAGGGTGACACTCATTCAACTTGTGCTCTGATGTTCTGTGAATGCTCTGCAGTCTGGGCCATGAGGAGCAGGCCTGGTGAGGAGGTTTTGAGCAACCTGTGGAGTTTTTTCCCCTTGTTCACCTTCACTGGAAAAGCTGTCCTGCTGAGCCATGTCAGGGCTGTCCACAGGCTTGTTTGACAGTCAGATTTCAGGGATGGGTATTTCCCAGCCTAAATGATTCCATGATTCTTGGATTCCATGAGTAGAATTGATCTTTCCAGCAAAGCAACCTACCAATTAATTATAGTTTTCACAAAATCACAGAATATCCTCAGATGAGAGGGACCCAAAGGATCATCCAGTCCCACCCTGTCCCTGCCCAGACACCCCAGCAATCCCACCCTGTGCATTCCTGAGGGCATTTTCCAAATGTTCCTGGAGCTCTGGCAGCCTTGGGGCCGTGCCCATTCCCTGGGCAGTGCCCAGCACCCTCTGGGGGAGAACCTTTCCCTGAAATCCAGCCTGACCCTGCCCTGATAAAACTTGAGGCTTTCAGTATCTGCCCCACTGGGGTCTCCCCAGACTCTGCAGGAGAATCTGGAGCACCTTCTCCCCTTTTTCTCCCCCTTGGATATTTCAGGGCTGTTTTTCCCAATTCCTCCCTCACTCAGTTTATTTTCAAAGCAGGGATATGGTGGAGTTTCGTTAACAAATTAAATAGTTGTTCTGCTTGGTGCAGATTCAGTGCTCAATTGATGCAATAATTAATTCAACTTAAGGTTCTGTTCCAGTTAGCACAAAGTACATATGAACTAAGACAAAAATAGTGGATATGTTGAGTGAAGAGTTTACACTTTTCTGAAACAAGTATCTTCTCAAGGAGCCAAGATGTTGGAGCAGATACAACTTTTTGAGTACAAGAATTAAAGTTCAGCCAAGGATAGCAATAGTTCTTTGATTAGCTGTAAGCTTCCAAGTAAAAAACACACCAGTAATCAGGAATATATATTAGCATAAATTACACATAATAAGAATGGTAAGAAAAACAACAAACCTTTGATCCTTGGAATCTGGATTAAAAAGCATGAGACTACATTGTAATTTAGTGTTTGTTTAAGTTAATATACTGTTTTTAATTTTTCCAGTCAGGGACTTTCACCCACAGCTATCAGTTTTACCCAGGGCAAGGAGAGTGAGAAGATTTTTGTCAGCCAAAAAAAAACAAACTGGACGTTTTATTTATCAGAAACTTTTATATATCAGATGGCTTTGGCAGCTTAAAAATCTTTGGGTTTTTCTTTTAGCTCAAGCCTGGTATGAGACATGCCACCTGGAAGGTTCTTCCCCACAATAGTACCATTATAACACCAATTATTTCTAGCCTTGAGGATATCAAGTTTTTTGTGTGCACGTAATGAAGGCTCACTCCATGACAGCTTTCCAAGACATGGACCTTAAAACAAATCTGATATCACGAGCCTTACAGTAAAATCCCTGAGCTGGCAAAACATCAGCACTTCCTAAAGGAGTCAGTGCAGCTTGTCTCTAGCAGGGAGAATAGACATTTGCTACAAGGAAATTAAAAAAGATAATGAAAGAAAGGAAGAGAAAGAATGACTAATCAAAACAATGATTTATTTTTTACTTGTATGATTCATTCCCTTAAATAAACAGCAAGAAAAAATCAGCCTCCCTCTAGCTACAAATTGGCCAAAGCATTTCCAGATCAATCTTGATCACTCTTGATAATGGACTTTTTTCACTGAGTCCATTTCACCCAGTGTGCAAAGTGTAGCTCCTTACTCTCAGCTTAATGCATTTAATAAAACTTAATTAAACATTTGTAAGCTTAATGAAGCACTCTGGAAATGAAAACAAAGGCAAGCCAACATCCTTCTAAATGGGAACTTGGCCATCAGAGTCCCACTGAAAACCTGAAACTGTGCTGAGCTTTTAGTGTGTCCTCTGGGATTAACAGGGTAGGTCAGGGTAGCATTGAAAGTCCTGTTACAGTATATTATTTATTTCTTTTTATTAGCATGTCAGTCAGATATAGGTGTTTTATGTTGTGCTGTGTATTCCAACTGGAGCTGGACAAAATCAATTTAGAGGTAACAAAGAGAACAAATCCCAAATATTTAACTTATGCAAAATGCACCACATGCAGTGAATTCATTTATGGTAGTGATCTTCGCAACAATGAAGGGGGATAAAAGTGGACAAAATTGTTGGAAAACATGTGAAAATACCAAGTCTGTCCCTGGGGGCTGGTGGGGAATGTGTGGGAAATCCCATCCTGTTTTTCCAGCAAAGGAAAGGGGAGGCTGATAACTTAGTGTTCCTCATCACACACTATTTCCTGAAGCCATGGAACGGGTTTGAATATTATCAGTATCATTAGTGTTGCAATTTATTATTATTATTGTTGTTGTTATCATTATTGTGGTTGTTGTTATTGTTTTTTGTGTAATAGTATTCTACTCTCTATTTTTATTCTAATCATTTGATCTGAACCAATATTAACTCTCAGATTATTCTGGTAAGATTTTCAATATACTGATAACTTAATTTGTGTTTTATCATCGTCTATAACAAGATTTTGAATAATAACGGGCTGGTTTTTCTGGCCCTTTTGTGAGGAGAGGTGTGAGCAATGAAGTCATTTGGAGAAGACTCCCTTTGGGATCTGGGAGGGGTTCTAGGGTCTCTCTGGATCCTTCTCACAGCCCCAGATCTCCCAGCCTGTCTCTAACTCTTGCACAGTTTTAGAGTGCTGCTTTACACTGTGAATTAGTGACATTTTATAAGGAGCAAGAAGGTCTTTTTCTCATCCCAGCAATAAATTTCCAAAGCTGAAGGGGCTTCATTCACAGACTCAGAGAGTCCTTAGAGCTGGGAGGGACCTCTGGAGATCTCTGTCCCACTCCTTGCCAAGGCAGGGTCACCTGGAGAGACAGAGGCACAGCCAGGTGGGTTTGGAATATTTCCAGAGAGAGATTCCAGGTCCTCTCTGGGCAGCTGTTCCAGTGCTCTGCCACAAAAATTTCCTCATGTTGAGGTAGAACTTGTGAAGTTTAGCTGGTTTATGTCCATCACTTCTTCTCCTGCCACTGGGCAGCTCTGAACAGTTTGGCCCCATCCCCTCAGCACCTGCCCTTGGGATATTTTTGTAGATTCATGAAATCCCCTCTAAACCTTCTCTTCTCCAAACTAATCTGACCCACCTCCCTGAGGTCAGAGATGCAGACCCTTCTCATCTTTGTGTTAATCACACTACATTCCTGTGTAGGTCCCTCCTGCCTGATAGCACAGACATTGGAGATGTCCAAGACCTGATATTCGTTTGAACATTTTCCATTTCATGTGCTGGAGTAACCTCCTAAATTCTTTGAGCAGAAAACTTTTCATTGCTGTGAATAAAATTCAATGGGTCTGTAGCTGCACATGTGGACACTTCATCCAGCATTTTACAAAAACAAGCCTCATTTGTAGTTGTCTAAGAAAGGCATAAAAAGTGCCTATTCACAGTTTTATCCAGGCCTAATAGGCTCATTTCATGTCATCAAATTTATTGTCACGCTTCCTTGGACGTGCATCACTTGAAGCATCCCGAGTTTAGACAGGTGATTTATGAGGCCAGCTGAGCTCCCTGCATTTAATTTGATTTAGAGAAATTTCCCAGAACTTACCAGGGGAAACTCAGTTATAAATCCAAACAACATATTTCATAAGGAGATTTTACATTTTCTCCTAATGTGTTAAAAATATTTCCTTGAGGATTCACTGTGCTGTAGCCTCCACATGCAGCTGCATCACGCCCTGCTGAATTTCAGTGCATTAAGGAACCTTTTGCACAGTTCTGTTCCACAGGCAGTGGGACCAAGGCACCCTCAGCATTATTCCCTCTGCTCTGCTCTGAGAGCACCTGGAGCTCTGTGTCCAGCCCTGGTGTCTCCAACACAAGGACATGGAACTGTTGGAGCAAGTCCAGAGGAGGCCATGAAGTTGCATTTAAATTAGATATTGGGAAGGAATTCCTCCCTGTGAGGGTGGGGAAGTCCTGGCACAGGTGCCCAGAGAAGCTGTGGTGGCCCCTGGATCCCTGGAAGTGTCCAAGGTTGGGTTGGATGGGGCTTGGAGCAACCTGGGGGTAGGGGAATGTGTCCCTGCCCATGGCAAGGGGGGGATTGGATGATCTCTAAGGTCCTTCCAACTCAAACCATTGTGGGATTCCACGATTCCATGCAGTAGCTAAATGTGGGCCTAAATCACTTCTCATTTTTTTTTAATTTTTTTTTTTTAATAACTGCTTTTGTATATCTGTGGCTGGCGATATTTTTTCTTTTTTTTTTTTCCCCTTTCATTTTTTTAGGTTTTTTTTGCTCTTTTTCTCTTGTGCCTATTGTAGATTTTTTTTTTTAGAATATGGGCCTAGGCCTGATAGAATTGTCAATAACAGCCTTAGTAGTTCTGGGTTGATTATTTGCTTTGCCCAACATTATGCATCTAATCTAGGCTGGGAACCTTGGCTCTTTGGATGCCTGATGGGCAGCTCCAGGCTAATGAGGTGTCCAAGTTGCCCTTCAGAGCTTTATTGCCAATAGAAGAGGCTCCTAAATTAAAGCCTTCCTTAGAGATGCCCTAAGTTTTACCAGCTGGATGCCTCCATGTGGGCAGGGATGGATTCAGGCACCTGAAATGTGTTACCTTCAGCAGAGGGACAAAGGCCTTGCTTACAGAGCAGCTTCACCTGCTCAAGAATTGCCTGCTCCCTGAGTGCCTGGTGGAAATGACATCTATTAACCTGAAAGTCAAATATCTGCACTGGCAGGGGGATTACTGCCCCGTGTGTCCAAGTTCTTTAGAGAATAGCTTTTCCCAACTGTATCAATGACATTAAAAGTTGTCTCTTAAGGGAAAAAGTAACCAGGCAGTTCAGTGACTGTGTGTGTAGAATCTAGCTACTTTATTAAATATTTGCACCAAAATATTCATATATATATCTGGGTTGAAGTGAAGGAATATAGTCACTCCAATTTATTTTAAGAGAATATGACAGAATATTGCCTTGCCAATGAAGGAAACAAAATTGTCAGCAATGTATTCCATTCTACCAAAGGCATATTAGAAATAGCACCAATGTTTTCAATCTCAGTCAGTTCATGTGCTCATTTTGCTCTCTGACTCTGTTAAAGCTGAGAAATAGATGAAAATAAGTGCTTGGAACTTTTACATGTTTATGACTAAATTCTGATTGGCTAGAGTCTTTAATGTTTGGAGTCCAGATAAAATTCATAGCTAAGAATTTCCATTTTCTATTTTTTGTTGACAAGTCAGCATTTTTTAAGTGCTTAGCAACACATCTTAACTTTATGCATCTGAATATTAAAAATGGTAGCTGTGGTGCTCTCTAATATTCTGCTGTTGAACAAGATCTCACATCTCAAGCTGTCCAACTAGTCCCTTCAGAAAAATGGATTCTGGGAAGGCAAATCTTGAGCCCTGGACAGCAAGAGAGGAATTAAATTCATAGAAAGACAGTGGTACAAAAACAGTTTTTAAAAAACTAAAATTAAAAATTCATAGAGCTGATACACGGTAGAATTACTGTCTAATTTTTTAGAAATTGTCTATATTATTTTGAGGAGGGACAGTTTTGGTTTTGGTTTGTTTGATGCTGAGGAAGGACTTAGTTGAAAATTTATAATGATATGCAAGACATGGTTATTTAAAGTTATTTGGACATCTTATACAACCATAAAGTTCTCTCATGTTGTGTTCCCTTAATTTTGTAAGCAAAGGAGTTACACCTTAATATACACCTGGTAAACTGAATAACTGAGGGGCCCCTATGAAAAGGGCTCATGAAAGAAGCTCTACATATTTATACCATGAATTATATTTTGTCATTCTCCTATTTCTGTTTAATGCTTAAAGTTTCTTCTCTGCTGAGAGTGAGGGAAAGATGTAAGACAAAAATCTGTGTGTTCAAAACCAGTGATGGTCAATTTTCTTCTGTCCCACTCATTCTCAGGGATTGTACCTGATCTTGGCATATTATCTTCTGTTATCCCTGTGGCTCTTGGAGAGAGTTGCAGAGCTGTGATGGGATCCCAAAGCTCTTCAAAGGCCCTTTGTTCTCCCCTCTGTCTCCACCGAAGAATTGTGGTTTGATATGCACACACCTCATTTTGTTTTACTCCTCCCCTTCTCTCTTCCCTGTCAGCTGGGAATTGGCAAAAAGCCTTTTTCTAAAAAGAGAAAGCTCTTGGAATGTGCTGAAAGGTGGTCACGCACTGGATTAGTCCCTCTTAGGGGACTATTGTTTTCAGAGCAAAGCTATCTCTGCCTCCCAGGTGGTTTTAAGCTCTTTTCTGTCTGCTGTGTGCTGAGAGCAGATCACAGGCACACAAACAAAGCCTCGTGCAGGTGTGACCAGAGGATGGGCAATCCTGCAGCACCCACTGTTACTAACATTGGCATTTCTTGTGTTTCCCTTTCATATCTGCACCTTGCACTGAATGTTCCCTATCACGGTGGAATATATGAGTGTGTTGACAAGATATGCTGATATTTTTAGATGCACATTACCATCCAAGGAGTAATCTGCAGAGGAGGAAAAATTTCACCGTTTTTGGGAGGTAAAACTATTTCTTTGGTCATAATTCACACCTTGCTGTTGTTGGCTTGACAGAGAAAGAACAAATTTATGACCCTGCTCTCCAACATGTACTCGCTCCCAAAGCAGTGTCATCTCTGGAGCCAAATTTGTGAAACAAGAATGTCAGAAACCCATACATTTCTCTGCTGTGTGGATAAATTGACATTTTATCCACTGTGACCACGCGGGTTGCTCCATTGGTGGTCTGTGTATGCAGAAAGTGTTTGGTGCTGCTTCTGGAGTAGACTTTGTGCTGAGTGAAGAGACCCCAAAGTCAGTCCTGCAGTCCCACAAACTGCCCTGCTGGGTCCCCATGAATCCTGCACATCAGCATTAACCCTTCCCTTGCTCTGGTGTTGAGATCTCCCAGCACTGGCTCTCATTAAAAAGCAGCCATTTCATTCCTTGTTTCCAAACCTCATCCACATCCAGGGAGATCCTGGCTTCTGCTTTTAGCTGTAACGAGGCACACAGACTGTCTTGGCTGATTAAAAGCCTGCTCAAATGAGATCTTGGTCCCTTTCCTGTCTCTACATTTCCCTGGCTTCTCCCTTGCACTCCAGCCACCTTGGCAGGAGCCCTGCCTGCACCATCCAGAGGGTGACCCCATTCCCAAGGGTGACTGTTCTGGCACAGCAGCTCAGATTCTGTCCTGCACCATCCAGAGGGTGACCCCATTCCCAAGGGTGACTGTGCTGGCACAGCAGCTCAGATNCAGAGTCTGGCCTGCACCATCCAGAGGGTGATCCCATTCCCAAGGGTGACTGTGCTGACACAGCAGCTCAGATTCTGTCCCCTACCTGCCAAAGAAATCATTTGGTGGCTGCTGGGTTGTAAGGCAATGATCCTTCACCATATCCCATTTACTGCGTGCTGTAAGTACAGCAGGGAGGAGGGTGTGGGGCACTTTTCTTCCCAGTGACATTTTGTTTTATCCCTGGAACACGTGCTGCACTTTCAGAGGAAAGACCTTCAGACAGTTGCAGCCCCTCCTGCAATCTCTGTGCTCCTCCCTGCATAAGCTCCTTTCTCAGCCTGGGAAAACTGATTTTTTTTGACTTTTGCCTCTTTGCTGACTTGAGATGTCTGCCAAATAAGCATTTTCACAAGAAATGCAGTCAGCATATGCATACCTTTGGAAACAAAGGCTCCCCCTCAAATTTTGGGCAGAAACACCTGAAAGGTGACTACACCTCTCTCTACCTTCAACCACTAGAATACGAACACATTTTCTTCCTCTCTATACCTTTTTCAGCAATGAGAGAAATGAGAGTTTATTCATGGTCACTATGTTTTTAACATGACTCAATTCAGCCTCTGTATTCTGAATTTTGTCACCAGAGACTTAGATCAGTCTAGGAAACCTAATTCTGGTTCCCAGATAGTGATAAGGGGGCCCATCCTTACTGCAGTCTCTTCCCACAATAGAATTTCTAGACATTAACTTGGCTCCCACACTTCAGATATTATCTGAATTAGATTTGCTTGGAAAATAGTGTTAGAAGAGTTTTGTATCAGAGAAGCCTTCACTTAAGCAAGATGGTGACAGTGTTCTAATTAATAACCATCTGGTTATTGTACCTATAGTCACTGGAATTTTTTCTGAATATTGTCCTAAATTGTCATTGTGCCGTTCCATGGGTACAGTACACAGGCAGTGATGGGACAAGGCTTTAAACAGAACAAGTTTAAATATTGGGAGGGAATTCCTCCCTGTGAGGGTGGGCAGGCCCTGGCACAGGGTGCCCAGAGCAGCTGTGGCTGTCCCTGGATCCCTGGAAGTGCCCAAGGCCAGGCTGGATGGGATTGGAGCACTCTGGGACAGTGGAAGGTGTCCCTGCCCATGGCAAGGGTGGCCCTCGATGGGCTGTAAAGTCCCTCCCACCTCAAACAAATCCAATTTTCATGATTCTGTGATTCTCTATTACCATCCTTTCCTTGCTTTGTTTTTTTTTTTCAGTTTATGATGTCAGGAAATAAGAGCATTGTTGAATGCCAGCAGAACACACCAGGATCTGATCTCTCCAAGTATCTGCAATGCCCAGATGGAAATGAGCGCATGTGGATGTAGCCACAGTTCTTTCTTCTCCACCATTGAGTTCATATCTTATTACAAAACTTTATTAAAGATCAAGTTGTTTGCTGATTTAACTTATCCAGACTCTTTTTCTTAAAAAAAAATTCCTGAAGTTCTTTTTCAAGAACATAGAAAGTTTCCAATTGGAAAAAATATTAAAAGGAAAATATTGTCTCCTGTTTGAGAACCAGATAAACCTGTGCCCTGCTTTTTCTCACTGTATTCTTGCAGGGTTTTTTTCCTATCATATTTATCTTTATAGAATCCAGTTCTGCTAAAATAGAAATTCTGCCTACAGGTTCCAAAATCCAAAAGCCCATGACTAGTGGGCTAGGAAATCTGGCACAAAGCTAGTGATTAATGACTGGAGGTTTCCACTGCTCCAGTCCAGCACAATGAATGTGTTGTGTAATAATTAAATGATGTCCCACTTTGGGGGCTTCTTCTGATCTGCATCTTCTGTTCTGGGCATATTTGTGCACATTGAAGAACTTGCAGAGAAAGATATGTAAAAAAAAAACCCCAAGTCAGACAGGAAAGAAAAAACAGTCATAGGTAAAATTTTTAAGAAGGAGGGTGAAAGGAGGAAGAGAAACCCCTCAGATCATTTACTGTGATAATTGATATTTTTTCTTAGTGAAGGGAAACAAATACTTCATCATTGCCCCACACTTCCATTGTAACTTTTATATTCTATAAGCAGAAGAGGACTTATATTTTTTGCTTTTTTTTTCATTTTATAGCATCAGAGTCTTTCACTTGTTTAAAAAGACTACACAAGATACTGAGTAGTAAAATCCAACTATCTAATTTTGCAAGTTATTATAGTTGCTAAAAAAATAATAAAAGAGCAATAGAAAGACTTGAAAGTAGGAATACTGAGAATTTTGACTGTGAAGTTCTGACTAATGCAAGAGCAAGCCAAAATCTGGACACGTAGAAGAGGGGTTGAGATACATTATTTATCAGCAAAAGAAAGTTGTAAGTTGAAAAAAAAAACAGGAATTCATCCAGAAGTTAATTCCTACACCAAAAAAAAACCCAAAAACAAACCAATAACAAAACAACCAAAAACAAACCAACTAATCAAACAAACAAACAAACAAAAAATTGCTAATTTTAGTTCTGAGTGACTTCTTAGTATAGAAGGCCTGAGGAATTATCCAAATGAGTGGCAGTGAAACAGTAAAGCAGATAAATATTTATTGAAGTCAGGAGAGACAGGAATCACTAAGGAAAAGATTTCTCTTGGCAGTGGGATTTCCAGAGAGTTTCTGCCTTTGTATTTTACCTTGTCTACATTCACTTACAAGGTGTTTTCTCTCCTGTGCTGCTGGGGTCTTGGTGAAAGTGAGGAGTGTGCCTTAAACTCAGATTAGGCTAAATTTAAATGGCACTGTAATGTAACAAATTGAAATTAATAAAGTGAATTGCATTGAATTGGAGTCCAGCTGAATTAAAATGGTGTATGAATGAAGTGGGAGCTTTTGCTTTCTGTGCTTGCCCATAAAATATGGTTCTTTATGTAATTCTTTCCCATTTAAAAAGTACAAATTGACTTTTAAATCTGTGACACAGATTCAGACTGAATGTGAGGAGGTACTGCTAAACCATTTCGTATCAATTTCCTTCACTTTACCCTGCATTTACTAACGAGGACTTCTGACAGTCCAGCCATTTGTTCTGTTCTCTTGCAAGGCAGCAAAAGCTGTGAGTCCCAGGCTCTGCTGTCTCAGATGTGCTTTTTTTCTGCTGGATGTGTCAAATAGCAAAGAACCTAATTCTAATTCACAGACATTCACGTTCAATTTATTTCAGTAATTGATAATGCTTAATTAATGACTTGCACTCTCAGCTTTATAAACTGGATTTCTTGTGTCTGTAAAAGGGATATTTTTTAAAAACTGAAAATTCTCACACTGAAAAGAATGGAAAAAAATACCATCTACTAAACAGTTGCATTGGCAGGGAAATTTTTAACATTCATTTGAATCTAAGCAGAATGGCTGTACTTGTGTGAGCAGTTCAAAACAAAGAATTCTGAATATTATAGTGCATGGACTTGGCAGGAGGCAATGTGTGCATATGCTTGATTCTTTTGATAAATATGCAAAACAAAGCATCAGGGGGAGACTTTGGAGAAGCATTTTGGTCATTTGCAGACGGTCTCTCACCTGTCTCCTGTAGAGCTAGTGCAGCCTTCCACTGCTGTGCATCCCACTGTTCCAACCCCTGCCCATCCCAAAATACCCCGTGGGGTCACTCTGATGTCTGGGTGTCACACTGAGCACCTTGGAAAGGACAAGCCTCAGGTGGAGCATGTAAAGCATCGCTACAGTTGTCACTTCAGCCCAGCATGAACACTTAGAGCCACACTCTAAAAATAAAATATCCTATGGCTTTTACTTTTTGGCATTTTCTCTTAAAATCTGTAGTAAATCTCTTCTCTTTACTCACCCCTCCTGAGTTCAACACACACAAAAGTGTATCAAAGTTACTACTTTTGTGTAAGAAAAAAGGATCCCACAGCGTTTCTTTTAATAACTGTTCAGCTACAAAATTTTATTGGTCTCCTTCTATGTTCCCTCTAGAGAATGTAATGCACAAAAGCATTGCCACGGAACATATAAAATTACAAATGAAATTTATTGTAAAAAGTAGAATGTCTTCTAGACTGGTGTCAGTATTTATTTCATTCATAAACCAAAACTGCAGGTATAATATATTCATTGTCAGCAAGTTCATGTGTGTAAATTGCCATCCAACAGTATTGACTGATATAAGACAGATATTGAAAAGACAATTCAAATTTACTCTTCCAAACATAAACTGTTCCACAAAAGCACTGTAAAAACTCCTTCAAGGTTTTGTGTTGTGCTTCACATTTATGGTTAACTACATAATTTGGTTGTGTCATAATCCACTGTGTTTGGCAATTTGGCATTAAAGGCCTGCAAAGCAGATTGGATCCTCACCACTTCACTGGTAGACAGTTTGAGTCTATGACGGAGCAAGCAAGAGAAGAGGTCCAGACGACGTTGGCCGGGTGGAGAGAGTTTATTTACACGATCCCGAATCTCCAACAGCTGCAAAAGTGCTGAGTCCTGTGAGCCCTGAGTGTAGGGGTAGTCCAGCTGCAAAATCAAGTCCCGAATTGCTTCTGGGTCGAAGTGCATGCTGTAGCCAAACACTTGGATGTTGTTGATTTTCATGTAGCCCAGATTTCTTGAGGGATCAATAAATTCCAGGGGTTCGTAGTAGATGCTCTCGTTGCCATTTGGACCATTTGACTTTATTCGACTCCTCAAATAGATGTGCACAGTTTCAAAAAATGTCTTCCACTTGTTGCCCAGAGTCAGCGTCCAGTTATAACACTGAAGGGGTAAGTCCAGTTTAGTCCGCTCCCAGTCTGGGAAATTATTTTCATTCACAGGCATAAACCAGCTCTCAGAGTGGCTGCCCCCAAAAGGGTTGATATAAACAGCAAGGACGGGCTCTAAGGTGCTGTTCTTAGTCAGGCAAATTTGCAGAGAGAGGCCCAGTATCATATGCACCAGGCTGGACTTGTACTTGTTGCTCTTAAGAGTCAGGAGCATCCTCTTCCTCCACGAGGGGTCAAACCAGCTGTTGAGGCGCATGTCGTTGCTGATGAAAATGGCGTGGACCTCGATCCTCCTGTCCGTCTTCTGCAACAAATACTTCATCTCCAGGTCCTGCAGGTCCGTCTCGAAGCCGATGTAGTGCTCGGTGGAGTCGGCCACCTCGGGCTTGCAGAGCCCCTGGCTCAGCATGTAGCCGGCGTTGCAGCTCCCGCAGCGCGTGCGGTTGTCGGGGGCGCAGCTCAGGCACGCGGCGCCGTCCCCGACCGTGCAGGGCAGGAACCCGTGGCAGGACACCTGGTCGTTGGGGCAGGTGCACGTGTGGGTCTCTTCAGAAAAGCTTCCCAGGAGCCCGTTCTCGTTGCAGTACAGAAACGACTGGATGCGGTTGAGCCAATAGTTGGAAGACCTGCAATTTGAGAAAAACGTGTTTTAACAAAGAGAGGCCTGCGCGCAACAAGTACGACTTTGTTATGTTTTATCAGGAAAGAGACAAATAAAGCTGGTTTTAGAGTCAGATTGAGGCACGATAGCATCTGCTGTCAGATAGATACAGGTATAAATTGCCTCTTAACAATGCAAAATCACAAAAGAAAAGTTTCCTTATAAACCCGCAGGCATGACAGGAGCATTTAGTTCATGTATTTTCTTTCTCTGTGTCTCTGTGAAGGCAGCCTCACAAAGAACCATTTTCTGCAACGTTCTTCAGATTAACATCTTGAGATCCTACGCAGATGAGATTATTTTTGTGTGTTCTATTTGACCAAAGAAGTGCTTTGTGTGTATGTAATTGTCTACAACTCTACTATCCCTCTATTCTATTATAAAGATTTTATTTTTTTTTTACAGGCTGGAGCTGCATTGATTTATAGACTGTGAGCCAAAATTCTTTCCTAGAATAGCAATGGGTTCCTACTCCCCACCTAAAGAGATTCTTTAGATGACTTCCAGCACTAGAGAATCTCTATGGGAAGCCATGCATGAGCATGTTGTGTTTACTTTTCATCTTTGGGGACAAAATTAAAGGATTACTCTTATGTTCTTCTTGTCATCTCATTTTGGTTTCACTAGGAGGAACAGTTAATGTCCTACATCACACTGGGAAAACACTGAAACCAACAGTTTAGGCTGATGAGGCACAGCCACTAGAATAAAGACAATGGAAAGAGCAGAGCTACATGGAAAGAGGCAGAAAATTATCTTTGCATTTTTCAGCTCCTATTATTCCCAGCAATGCACAGTTTAAAGATCTTGTTTTCTCTGCTGCAATCAGAGCTATTGTTGTCACATGAATGATGATGGTTGTATAGTTTCTTCCCCTTTCATTACATTGTTTGGGAGAGAAAATACAAGACCCTCATTTACTCCTGACTGACTTTAAAATCTGAATCTGTCTCAAGGAGAAATCCATGGCATCTCAAAATCCAATTCTTTAGAAACATGAAAATAAAGTTCAGTAAAAAAATACATCATTATATACTCTGGTGACTTTTTAAATCTTTCTATTTTTTTTCCCTTTTTTAGGGCAGGAATCTTGGTTATTTAGGGTCGGGGGTTTATATGCCTAAAGCTCTAGGTATTTTCTAGAAGCATAAGTAAATATAAAAACATACACAATATGAACATACCTTAACATTATCCTTCTTCATGCTTATTTGAAAGTCAGCATTAAGCAAAAATATTCTGGGTCAGCTTATTCCTTTGCCTTCTGATTAAAAATGACAATGTCCATTCTGCAAGCAAGGTCAATGCCACAAAATAAAAGTTACCCCCAAACTGAGAAGCCCTTGGAGCTGTCGCAGGTGGAATAGGAAGTTCCTGTGTGTTTTCTCTGGGTTGTTTTGACAGCAGCCTGCACATCTGGAGCTGTCCCAGCCAGACCAGGGGTGTGTGGCCCTGGTGCCCATTTTGGGCTGAACTCTCCTGTTTACTGCTGTAACCCCATGGGCACCACATCAACCAAAACAAGAGCAGATTATTCCCAAAAAAGGGAAATCAACCTTCCAAAGGCCGCTTCTCCTAATCCTTTGTGCTTCTTTAAGAATTGATACTGGGTCACAAAAGCCACTGGAGGTAAGATATAAAAGTCTGGTTTGTTTTCTTGAACTCTCTGGTTAAAGCCATTTCATTCACAATCGCCTTCACGGAGTTGTTACCTTGTGATTCAACTGGGCAGATTTCAAGGCTCTGTTATTTGCATTTTAATCTCCAAGTTTTCTGCAGGTATTGTTACTACCAGGTGCTACCACATGATACTGTCATGGACTGGGTTTGTAACAGAGACTTTTAGCATCCTCCTCCACTTCTCCTGGGGAGAGAAGTCCATGCCTTTGACAAGTTTTGTTCTGTATTAGGAATACATTTCCAGGACACATTTCCAGAAAACCTCTTTTTACATAGACCAACTCTCAGCTTCCAGCTGAAGTTTTAAATTCACCTCAGTAGAGGATAAACAGCTGAAGGGACTTTCTGAGTGAATTTTTGAATGCTGTTTTATTGAGGTGGGTTGGGTGTCCCTGGAAAGGTTTTGTCAGCAGAGGGGCAGGCACAGGGGTGTCCTCTGGAGGAGGAAGCCAAGGTGAGACACAGCTGGCTCCACAGAGTTTCAGATAATTCCTGCCAGATGTTCTGATCTTGACTCAAAAGCTTCTTTTTAATCTTATCTCCTTCTCTCTTCCTATTGAATGCAGTGAGTAGAGTGTCTGGGTGTGTGGGGGCAGTGATTAACCCACCACAAAAGGAGATAATTTCCAGCTTTAAGTTGATCCCTGTTGTGTTTCATGCACCCTCTCTTCCTCTTAGATCTAGTCAATAGCATTACAATTTTTCATATTTGTATATCACATTACTACTTATAATTATTTGGCATTGAAAGAAGTAAAAAACTGTTCTGCACATTTTTTTCATATAGTAAAGGTTTTGTGTGGAAATTTCTGCATGGTTGGATGAGAAAAGTATCTGGAATGCAGCAAAAAGTGAAAACTGTGGCATTGCTTCAGAGTGGAGGAGAGTGGAACTGGGAACACAGAGAAGGAATTCCCTCAGTCAACAGGGATGACTGGAAGAGGGACAGCTGCTGAGGAATCTGTCACTCTTGGAAGAGCAGAATTTTCTACTGTTGGAATAAGCCCACTTAAACCAGCAATATTAATTTACTGGCAAGGGTTGATTTGGTTTGGGTTACTCACTTTCCCAATTACATGGTGTATAAAACATTGGTTTTGTTCTCTATTAATGATGCAATCTGCAGTTTCAATGGTTGTGAGAAGCAAGACCTTAAAAGTCACTTCTTTTTTGTTCTTTTTATTTTTAATGAGTCTACCTTCCTCCTTTTATTTTGTTAGGGAATAGAAGCAGCAGTTTAAAAGTCTGCATGAAATGACAAGCTGCAGAATTAAGTAAGTTTCTTTCCATAACTTATGTTGTTTGTAACTTAGTATTATCTAGCTTATTTAAACTGCTGAGGCTTTGATGATTAGCACTTGCAAAAAGGTCAGCAACTTTAGAGGGGAGGAGGTTATCTCCTTATTCCAATGAAGTTCAAAACAATGATATTCTAGTATTATTGCCTTATTTTTCTTTCTTTTTGCCTGATTTTAACCAGAAAGATTTCAAGAAGTATCTGCTTATACTTATCTTTGATTATCTAACAAGTACAGTCTATTTTAAAATATAAAATCTACTTCCTTATTTAACTGCTTGTTTTAAAATTAGTCATTAAGGAATACTATTACTCTTTTCAAATTTACTGCTTTCAGTGGAGCAAATTAAGCAAATTATGTGAAAGTACATAAAATGTCAGCAATACCTACTTTATTTAAGCCACTCATCCTTAATTGGATAAATTCACGCTGGCATGTCATTATGAAATCATTCTTTTTCTCCTAGGGATTCAAGATCAGATAAATTCTGGACCCTGCAGCCAAGGAAAAAGTTTTGATTGGAAGCAGAAGTGTCCTGCAGTTGAGGCTGCCACAGCCACTCTGAGGACAGAGGGGATTCAGAGGAGATGAGAGGTGACATCTCAAGTGCCAGACTTGCTAACCTTGTGACAAGGGCTTGAAGCATTGTTAGCTTGGGGCTGGAGTTCTAAGGGGGGCTGGGAAAAAATATCTTATTGACAGGCATAAATCATAATTTTAAAGTGCATTTAAAATATTTTGCAATTCTTTTTCTTACTATGAAAAAACTTCACTTAAAAACAGGATTATTTTTACTAGAGAAGTGGCAAGCTTAATCCAAACCATGTGCCTATTTCTGTTCAGTACACTGAAATATTAAATGTAAGAACAAAGCACTATGGCCACCCTATAGAATAGCTGGAGCGAGTATTTAATCATGATATGACACTTTTACCTCCTTCTCTGCCTCACTAAGTGCTTAACATCTGTTGTACATCAGATGCCTCAGTAGCAGATGATGAGTACTCAGTGAGGCAGATGCTAAGTAAAAAAACGAAGACAATTTAACAAGAAGAGGGGAGGCTGTAAAATATCCATTACCTACTTTCCCTTCCTTTGGAGGCCAAGTCCAGTATAAATCTGTGAGGCAGCAACATCAACAGCAAATGCACTTACAGACATTCTCTACAATGTCCTACTCTGGATCAGGTGGATTTGCATCTTGGGAAGGACAGAACAGACTCCAAGTACTTTGTTTCTGTTCTGTGATGCAAAACAACAGCAGTTGCTGCTAAATTTGATAATGATCTTTATGAGAATGCTGTTTCCTTCTAGGAATCAGGGTAAAACTACCAACTGTACAGTAGCCAGAAGAGCAGGGAGTGATCATAGAACCACAGAATGCTTTGGGTTGGGACTTTAAAGCCCAACCAGTGCCACCCCTGCCATGGGCAGGGACACCTTCCACTATCCCAGGCTGCTCCAATCCCATCCAGCCTGGCCTTGGACATTTCCAGGGATCCAGGGGCAGCCACAGCTTTTCTGGGCAGCCTGTGCCAGGACTAGCCCACCCTCATCCTAAAAGAAATTTTTCTTTATGCCCAGTCTAAATCTGCCTTCTCTTTTCTAGAGCTACTGTCCTTTGTCCCCTTACTACAGGTCTTTTTAAAAGTCTCTCTGCATATTTCATTGAAGTCCTTTCATGTCTCAGTCTGTATTGAAGTTGCCCAGTGTATCTTCCCTGCATTTCTGCCAGCTTTTCACTCACAGCTGGATTTGTTATCCCCAAAAGATGTTCACATTAATGTAGAGCAAGGGCCACTGGCAGCTCTGCTCTGTGTTCAGCAGACCATAAGGTAGAGGTAAAGAAGAAAGAAGTGAAGGAACACCCTGACTTGGAAAAAGGACAAAAATTAAATAGGATTTTGAAATTAAATGAAAACTCCTTTCACTGAATAATTTAATATGGAAGTGTAAATGTAGCTAATTCAGAGGTTTCTTTGAATTTTAATACATATATATACTTAGCATAAACCTAATTTCAACATTTAATCTCTAGGAGGAAGGGAGTCAGTAGCAGTTGCTAAGGCCAACTGGATTCCCTTGTCAAGATCTTGAGACCAAATGCACAATAGTCCAAGTTTTTATGTGAACTGTACTGGCAACAATAAGATGTGCAGCAGCTCTAGTAGGCAGTAGAAATTCTAGAATTAATCTAAAAGCAGCCTTGGCTGAAAGCTGTGTATGTAATGTAGCAGATCACAAATTCTACTGAAGACAAGAACAGAATGCTGTGTTTTAATGCCTTACTTCAGATAGGAGGAAGCAGCATCCATGTTTTTGGAGTATTTTCTCAAAATAGGAGTAAAATAGAAATTTCAGAGACTGGATATAATTTCTTAGCTAAAGCCTTCCAATATTTTGTAGGATCATCAAAAATCAAGCAAAAGGATAATCGGTAGGGTTACTAAACCATAACAAACCAACAAAAACCACACTGCTGACAAAAGCACCCAAAGTTTTAACCAAGGTAAGGGCTCAATTTGGATATGAAAAGAGTTTTAGCATCAGAAAAAGCAGCCATTAATTCCAGAATTTCTGGAATTAAACCTCATTATTCCAGGTGAAATCATGGCCTCATTAACAGCCAGTAGCAGCGAGATAAGTCCATGATTACATCTGTGAAACTGATACAAGACCACTACATCTTCCCATTTTCCTGGTGATTTTGAGACAAGACCTTTAATCCTATTTTGGGTATCCTTGTTCTCAGGTGCAAATAACTGAAATAAAATAAACAAATAAATTAAAATCTGTTTCTGCAATTTTTGTGGCAGCTATAAATGTGGAGCTAGGGAAAATCTGCTTTTATTCCTGGCTTATTTCTGTGTGACAATGACTATGGACCAGTCACTTGCTCTTTCCTTTGATAATGATCCTTATTTTTCCCTGTTGTTTCCTATTTGGATTATAAATTTAGCTATCTCTAAAAGTTACTGTAATATAAACAGCAACAATCTGTCATTTTCTTCCATTGTGTAGAACCAGAAGGATTACAGCAAAGCAAGAATCTCCTAGACCAGAGTGATGGTCTTAATTAAAGAATACAAAACTTTGTTCTGTATACCTGACTTATGATGTTATTTAACAAAATAAACCAAAAATAAGATTGTGAGATCAGTGTGCTTTTTTCTCTAATTTTATAATAACTGAAAATACCTATAATTTTGAGCAAACCCTTGAAATTTTAATACAGGCACAAAACACATTGCAGAAGAAAGGTTTGGTTTTCTGCCATCGTATGTTCAAATAAATTGCAAGGACACCTTTAAAGTTCTGACGGAAAGTTAAAGACTGTCTAGAAAAGTTGGATCCTGCTGTTTTAAAAACAGCACATATTTCACTTCACTTAATAATGTATAATACTTATAATATGATGTCACTTGTGTAACAGTCATAAACAGGGAAAGTATTAAAATAAATGGCCAAAAGTCACGTCTATAATATATGTTAGGAGGTAGATTTATAACAAATATCAAGTGACTGTATCTCCTAGGACATTTTTGTCTTCCTTAAGCAATCAAACTCACAGCCTGAAATGCAATATAGAAGGTGGTAGAATGGGTGAATAAAAAGAGCAGTTTTCTACATATGAATCTTCATGATAGAAAAATTAGTACAGATAACAGAGTGAGGGGCCAAAGTCCCACCTTGGAAGATGTGGAATTGTGATCTGCACCACTTGAGGAACTCTGAATCACACCCTGGAGTGGTTACAACTCTTATTGCAGAGTGTTGGGGGTTGGGTTGCTTTCTTACAGAATTTTTTCCCAGAAGTTGCTCAGAAGTTGATTGCTGGGTGCTCGTGGGCACTTGGGAGAGACAAAGGAAGGAGCTAAGTCAGGGAGAGGGTGGCACTGACTACGCCTCTCTCTCAGGGAGTTTTTTGACTCCCAGAGGGAGCAGAGTTCAGTCTCTGACTGCAGAGATCTCACCAGCCCTCACCTGGAGCTGAGCTCGGGGTGACTTTCGTGGGTCCCCCGGGAATTCTCCCCTGGTCTCTCCCTGCTGGGAGCTGCTGCCCCATTGCCCTTCACCCACAGCTGCTTCATTTTTGTTCTGGGTCTCTCCACGCCATTTCTCCTGCCCAGCCTGGACGTTTATTACAGCTCCAGCTACTGCCCATGAGCTCTGGATCCATCTCACCCCTCAGGACTCCTGCTCGCCACAGAAAGGTGCCAGCATCAGAGAA
>VZTB01000544.1:143324-169856 GCA_013397245.1 Thryothorus ludovicianus | reverse complement strand
GGGACCTGGGAACATCGGAGGTCTACAGCAGCTGCCCCAGCGCCGGAAGGATTGACAACCGAGTGACCACCCCTGAGAGATTTTGGTTCTGAATTTGTCATCTTTTTCAGAGCACTGAAAGACTGGTACCACCTAGTATTGTTCATTTTGTGTGCTGGGGAGGGGGTGTGCTGTGTCTGTTAAATAAACAGGTTCTTTCCACTACTCTCCGAGTACTCTCCACTACTTCCCGGACCGGTGGAGGGGAGGGGCCGTGTGGGTTTGTTTTCTGGAGGGGCCCCCTTTGGAGTCTCTCTCCCAAATTTGCCCTAAACCAGGACACTCTGGTGCTCGGGTCAGCAGCGCCCAGCCCCAGCTGCCCCCAGCCCCAGCCGTGCCCATCCACCCTGCACAGCCCACCTGGGCCACTGCAGGTCAGCAAACATCCCTTCATGCACTCCCACACTCAGCCAAGTATTTACACCTCTTCCAATATTTTTGTGATGACCCCAATATCCCCCAAAACAGCCTCCCAGCTTTTTATATTCCTCATCCTCCTTGAAGGGTGAATCCCACAGAGGACGGCTGAGTTTCTAGGCAGTACATTTCCTTTTTTAAGAGCACGGGAGCTGTTAAGACTCCAGTCATCATGTAACTATTCACAAGTGCTATGCTACAATAATCCACTTTTATGGGAGTTTGGAAGATGAATATAAAATAACATAATCCCCAGCTGTGCTGTTATGTGCAAAGCCATCCCATTAATCACACTCAGTTTTACTTTACAGCTTAAAGGTATGCAAAGTGTTGCTGCCATTCAGGTGCCTTAGTACTGGCAGTTGCACACCCTAACTGCATTTTAAAAGCTATCTTCTCAAGAAATTAAGCACTCAATCTTTTCCTTTCCTCCAGTGGAAATGGTAATTCAGCACCTCCTGATGTCAATAACATATGCAGAGCAGCCAAAAACTCTAGGTGAGCAAACAAAACCTCAGCGCTGTAACAGCCTCCAGACCAGAATATAACATGTTAAGGACATCAAAAAAACCCAAAAGTAGTTCAATAATTCTGTTTCTTTATAGATTATCTTCATTGATTTAGGATCTGTACTTTTCCACTAGGCTACTAAGCACAAAAAAAAAAGAAGTACATGGTAAACCCACATCTTTATGGGTACAAGAGATTAGATTATTTGGAGTTCACAAGCATGATTTCATGCTAGACTGATATTGCCAATAAAGGCATGAAATTCTTCTTAGGGCCTGTGGGAGCTTGCAGACCTGAGAGTGAAAACAAGTGATTCTTAGAACTGCTCACTTCTTTCCCGGAGCTGAAAGTTGGGATGGTTAGATTTGAATTGTGAGCAAGCAACTGAGTTTAGAGCTAAAAAAAAACAAAAAAAGGATATAAGTTATACTAAGCATTAGGGAAAAAAATCTTCCCTGTGAGGGTGGGCAGGCCCTGGCACAGGGTGCCCAGAGCAGCTGTGGCTGCCCCTGGATCCCTGGAAGTGTCCAAGGCCAGGCTGGATGGGATTGGAGCAGCCTGGGACAGTGGAAGGTGTCCCTGCCCATGGCAGGGGTGGCACTGGATGGGCTTTAAGGTCCCTCCCAACCCAACCCATTCCATGATTCCAGGATTCCATGTGACAAGTTCAGGAAATTGGGAATAACTGTAAGTGGTTACTACTTTTTATGTGACAGTTGGAAATCCACTTTTCTACTAAATCATCAAGGCAATACCTCAGATCAGACCCTTGGAAATGATGGGAAACAGCCTTACAGCTTTTTATTGCAAAATGTGGGAAGTTCTGTGACTCAGAGGGATCAATCTGTGATGTACCCCCCTACGATGAAGCTTCTCAGAGAGTAAAAGCAGAAAGCACAAGTCAGGGCAGTTATAAAATATAAAATTACTGAAAATGGCTTTAAGAAACCATATATATATATTGAATTGTATGTTCAAGAAGTTTTTACCTGACAACTTTGAAGGAAAATTGTATACTTTTGTTAAAGAAAGAGTTCTGCAACTGTTCTTTTATAATATGTAAGCATTAATATGATTTTGCATGTGCAGTGTTGGGTATTTTATATCAATTATTAGGGATTATGATCTGCAAAGGAATTTCTGGTTGTGTTTACCATTAAGGTTAGATGTTTAAACCAGGAATTGCATACAAATTTTGGGAATTTCACGGACACAGGATATCAGTTCCATTTCACTATCACTGTCATACACAGGGTAACACGAACATAATGAATGCTCTTGCAAACTTCAAAGGTGAAATAGATTAAATAGGGGTTTTTTTGTAAAATAAATTTGAAAGTTTATGTGTAATCCCATAGATTGTGAGCCTTGCAATGTCATGGATTTCACAAATGCATGGCACCATTCATCTGAATTTGTCTATAGAGCTCTATAACCAGATGACTGTCTGCTATTCAGCTAAAAAAGAAGAAACAGGCTCTGGAGTGATTATTAGCCAAGATTCACAGGTGCCTTGTGTAGAAACCCCCTTTATAAAGCTTCACTGCTCTGTTTCAGGACACTAATCTTTATTCAGTGCAGAGAAATTCTGCCTTTCACAGACAGAGGGTCTATTTTTGTCTTTGAAGTTAATCCAAGCCTAAGTTGCAGCAACACTTAGAAACCCAGATGCAGAAATTCTGTATAGACTTCCTTTTAAATATTCATGGCTGGAAACCTGTTTCTCTACTTGGATCATTTGAAGCCAAGGATTCTGGCTTTTATGGACTTTTGCTCATCTCTTAATCCACAAGTAAAATGTTTTCTCTCCCACACAGTTGATCTTATATCCAAATGTGGCTATATAGAGAGGAGTAGCTGGAATATGCAGCAGATGGTCAGCAGAAGAAATAAAAAAATCACTTAATGTCCAAAAACCTCATACCAGTGGCAAGACTCATTAAACTGTGGGCTGGACTCAGCAAGACAGAAACTGCTGCTCCAGGGTTTTGTGAGGTGTTGAGGGCTAAATTGATGAAACAGAAAGTCTTGCATGCTGGCCTGGGATTTGCTCCATTGCTCTCTGCTCAGAGCTTATTTTACTGAAGTTTTGTCAAGGAAGGCTGGGCCAGCCCCGTCAGCAGCTCAGCTTTCCATTTCCAGTGCCTTGCTCCCATCTTGGACACATTTGCCAACTGTCTCTTTTATATTTATCCTCTCTCTTAGCCATCACTCCAGGAATGATCCAACCCAGTAGTGCTTGCTGCAGATAATGCACTGATGAAGCAATCTACACAGATGGTAAGCTATCAACTTACATTAAAAAAATCATCAGTTATTGTTCCTAATTTTTTCCAAAATTAAGGCAGCTTTGTTCAAAAATCTGTGGAAAAATATATGCACAGTTTCAAGGACACAATGCCTTTGGGCTCCTCTAAGGCAAATTAAAGAATTGCTTAGGATTTCATCTTAACTATCAACAATCAGTGCTCTAAATTCAGAGGATTTTTAAAAACACACACAAAAATTAATAAAAGTTTAAGGTAATGATCCTAATTTTGGATCCTATTGGAAATATCCCTGTTTAAAATAAGGAATGGACATATAATGCAAAGTCTAGCCCTTTTTGATAGAGATTTTTAATTGCCTTTTAAAAGGAAATTTAACTTTCAAAAAGTTAAATTCATTCCAAATTTCTTTTTTAACTCGTACATTAATTTCAATTAATGCAACAAATGCTGATGTTTGCTGTATTTTTATGTAACAGGAGAGGTTTGAAGGAATATTGAAATTTTTCATGTCATACAGGTAGGGCAGGAACTAATTGTCTAAGAATCTGAATTACTAGAAAGCCATCTAGGAAATTAATTTTAAAAAAAATTAAATTTGGGGATTTTTTTACAACAAAAACCTGGAGAAAATAATTTTTATGGTAAATATGGTGGTAGCTTCACCATGGGGAAAAAAACTTGCCTTTCTATAGTGGTTGTAATTACATTTATAGTTCCTTGAGTTTTAATCAAATAGATTCATTGCAAAAGAGAAGGTGATTCTGGGGAGAAATCAGAGAAGGCTTTAGTTTGGTTTAATCTTATTTTAATATCTCAACAATTGAGATAAGTCAGTTATTAAAGATAATAAAATATAACTGTGTTAGAAAATTGGCAAGTGTCACTTTCTGTCTGGAGTGCCTTAGTTCTGCTCCTTGCTATGGGTAAGTCCTTTGTTTCATACTCACCACCATCCATCATTTCAAAGATCAGTTTCTAGAAGTCTGATAATATCCTGACCAAGATAAATTCCTTACAAATTAATTTTAATTAATGCCTTCTGCACCTGTGCTGTGTCATCTGCTGCTTCAGGAGAATTTTGCAGTGGTATGTGCTTATCCATTTTAAACTATTGCACCTGATGGTGTCTTGTTAATGTGTCCCAGAGCCCAAAATAAGGGTTAAACAGACTGGATGTTCTGAATCAGCATCACCCTCCTGGGATGGAGCACACAGGACCTCAGGATGTGATTTCTGTGAGTTCCTCATATGAAATCTGATGCATTTCTGTGGGAATAAAACCCTTCCTGACATTTCTGGCAGAGGTGTGGGTTGAAGCCATGGGAACTTTGTCATTGGTCATTTGATTTTCTCTTTGTCATTGGTCATTTGATTTTCTCTTTGTCATTGGTCATTATGCAGTTGTAGGATAAGGAGACAGCTGTTTAATTCCAAAACACTGGTGGGGATGTAATGTGGAGGAAGGAAACTCGATAGCAAGGCAATCTCATTTTCATTTCAAAGGTTGCTTTAAGGCCCTGATCTCCTTCACTTGTTGGTGCAATAAAATTCATTTGAATCCTCTCAGCCTGAAGCTTTTCTCTTTCCTGCCTAAAAATGACTCTAAAATTAAGGGTTTTTTTTAAAGTATATCACTGAAAACACAGTGCTTTATGTTCATTTTCTGTAGTATATTTGTGGCATTTCTCCAAAACAATAAAAACAATAAAAACATGGGAAATTTGCTTCAGTGTAGGTCTGTGCCTTTTGTACAGTAACAAAGGACAGGGAGGATGGACCTGGAAGGTGCTTGGAGCCACCTGGTGTGGTGGGAGGTATCCTCTACCCAGGGCAGGGCATGGAACTGGGTGGATTTTAAGGTCCCTTCCCACCCAAACAACCCAGAACTGAAGGATTCTGTTTCTGTCAGAATCTCTGGGTGCAGCCCTGGGGCTACATTGAGTTTGTAAGAAACCTGTCAGGGACAGAAATGTTCTGGTGGCACAGAATATGAGGTGAACCCCTCAAGAGCAGAGCTTTTCCCTGGGTGACACCTGTGCCCACAGCAGAGAATAAAACAGCTCTGGGTTTATTGTTCAGCATGGATTTGCTCTCACCCCTCCAGCTGTGATCCCTCCCGCAGAAAGGTGACATTTGTTGGCAAGACAGTGCAAGCCTGGACCTGCTTCTGATTCCTGTCCCTCCAGGAGCACGGAGGGCTGGGTGCTCCTGGGCTGTCTGCCTGGCAGCTCTCCATTGGGAGAAATTCATTCCAAAACCGGGGAAGGCAGGGAGGGAGAAGGACAAGGAGAGGGGGCAAAGGCACTCGTGTCATCCCCTGATGACAGCAGAGATGTTGATATTGCTCCTTGGGGTAAAGCAGTGCACATTGTCTTTACCAATCTGGATATAGCTACACTTCAGATGCCAGTAATGAATTCCTAATCAGAAAATTTTAATTTTTCAGAGGATCCCTTATGTTTCTAAAAAAAATAACTACTCTTATATATTTTTTCTTATGTTTTTGTTCATAAATAAACCTGAAAGTATTCATAGTAATTATGCACAAGATTCTTATCTAACAGCTCAATTTCAGAAAAATTAAATGTTTCCCCAGACTTGACCCTTCAACTTCTTTCTATCCATTTACTTTGCTCTTACCAAGAGCATATGAGAGAATTAAGAGAATATATTACCCCAAAAATTAAAAAACTCTGTTTTATAGATGACATTACATATTGCAAATAAGAGCTATTAAGTTTTNTGATTTTCTCTTTGTCATTGGTCATTATGCAGTTGTAGGATAAGGAGACAGCTGTTTAATTCCAAAACACTGGTGGGGATGTAATGTGGAGGAAGGAAACTCGATAGCAAGGCAATCTCATTTTCATTTCAAAGGTTGCTTTAAGGCCCTGATCTCCTTCACTTGTTGGTGCAATAAAATTCATTTGAATCCTCTCAGCCTGAAGCTTTTCTCTTTCCTGCCTAAAAATGACTCTAAAATTAAGGGTTTTTTTTAAAGTATATCACTGAAAACACAGTGCTTTATGTTCATTTTCTGTAGTATATTTGTGGCATTTCTCCAAAACAATAAAAACAATAAAAACATGGGAAATTTGCTTCAGTGTAGGTCTGTGCCTTTTGTACAGTAACAAAGGACAGGGAGGATGGACCTGGAAGGTGCTTGGAGCCACCTGGTGTGGTGGGAGGTATCCTCTACCCAGGGCAGGGCATGGAACTGGGTGGATTTTAAGGACCCTTCCCACCCAAACAACCCAGAACTGAAGGATTCTGTTTCTGTCAGAATCTCTGGGTGCAGCCCTGGGGCTACATTGAGTTTGTAAGAAACCTGTCAGGGACAGAAATGTTCTGGTGGCACAGAATATGAGGTGAACCCCTCAAGAGCAGAGCTTTTCCCTGGGTGACACCTGTGCCCACAGCAGAGAATAAAACAGCTCTGGGTTTATTGTTCAGCATGGATTTGCTCTCACCCCTCCAGCTGTGATCCCTCCCGCAGAAAGGTGACATTTGTTGGCAAGACAGTGCAAGCCTGGACCTGCTTCTGATTCCTGTCCCTCCAGGAGCACGGAGGGCTGGGTGCTCCTGGGCTGTCTGCCTGGCAGCTCTCCATTGGGAGAAATTCATTCCAAAACCGGGGAAGGCAGGGAGGGAGAAGGACAAGGAGAGGGGGCAAAGGCACTCGTGTCATCCCCTGATGACAGCAGAGATGTTGATATTGCTCCTTGGGGTAAAGCAGTGCACATTGTCTTTACCAGTCTGGATATAGCTACACTTCAGATGCCAGTAATGAATTCCTAATCAGAAAATTTTAATTTTTCAGAGGATCCCTTATGTTTCTAAAAAAAATAACTACTCTTATATATTTTTTCTTATGTTTTTGTTCATAAATAAACCTGAAAGTATTCATAGTAATTATGCACAAGATTCTTATCTAACAGCTCAATTTCAGAAAAATTGAATATTTCCCTAGACTTTACCCTTCAACTTCTTTCTATCAATTTATTTTCCTCTTATCAAGAGCATATGAGAAAATTAAGAGACTATATTACACCAAAAATTAAAAAAACCCTGTTTTATAGAAGACATTACAGATTGTAAATAAGAGTTACTAAGTTTTGATAATTGTGAAGCTGATATAAAAGAGTTATTTCTTTATTTGTATTGCAAATGGAAAAACAGCCTAGTAGGAATCAGTCATATAAAACTTTGCATAAATCTTTCTGTAAACTCATTGAATGATTTGGATTGGAAGAAACTATAAAATTTATCTAGTTCCACCCTCAACCATGGAGAGGGACACCTTCCACCAGCCCAGGGTGCTCCAAGCTCTGTCCAGCCTGGCCTTGGACCTTTCNAAAAAAAATAACTACTCTTATATATTTTTTCTTATGTTTTTGTTCATAAATAAACCTGAAAGTATTCATAGTAATTATGCACAAGATTCTTATCTAACAGCTCAATTTCAGAAAAATTAAATGTTTCCCCAGACTTGACCCTTCAACTTCTTTCTATCCATTTACTTTGCTCTTACCAAGAGCATATGAGAGAATTAAGAGAATATATTACCCCAAAAATTAAAAAACTCTGTTTTATAGATGACATTACATATTGCAAATAAGAGCTATTAAGTTTTGATAATTGTGAAGCTGATATAAAAGAGTTATTTCTTTATTTGTATTGCAAATGGAAAAACAGCCTAGTAGGAATCAGTCATATAAAACTTTGCATAAATCTTTCTGTAAACTCATTGAATGATTTGGATTGGAAGAAACTATAAAATTTATCTAGTTCCACCCTCAACCATGGAGAGGGACACCTTCCACCAGCCCAGGGTGCTCCAAGCTCTGTCCAGCCTGGCCTTGGACCTTTCCAGGGATCAAAGAGCTTCTCTGGGCACTCTCAGGGCCTGCCCACCCTCACAGAGAAGAATTTATTTCTTATATCTAATCTTCTTACATGCTGGCCAGATAGAGAGCTTGTTCCCAGAAATTGTTCTTTTGGAAGTCCATAACACTGGGATTTCTGCATTCTGCATGTTGGAAGGCAAGGATTGAAATATATATATGACAAACCCTGGCTGTCACTGTGAAAGGATACAACAGAAAAAGAGAATGAGGGAGATGGGATCCAGGCCAGGCTGAGGGACTGTGTTAGCTGTAGAGTGAGGGGATTTTGTGGCTCCACAGAGGATACCTGGCCACAGAATCACAGAAAAAGTTGAGTGGAAGGGACTCAAAGGGATCATCCAGTCCAGCCCCTGTCCCTGCCCAGACACCCCAGCAATCCCACCCTGTGCATCCCTGAGCATTGTCCAAACTCTCCTGGAGCTCTGCAGCCTTGGGGCCGTGCCCATTCCCTGGGCAGTGCCCAGCACCCTCTGGGGGAGAACCTTTCCCTGAAATCCAGCCTGACCCTGCCCTGGCACAGCTCCAGTCCTTCCCTGGGTGCTGTCCCTGTCACAGGGAGCAGAGATCAGTGTCTGTCCCCACTGTCCCATTCCCAAGGAAGTTGTAACTGCAGTCAGGTCTCCCCTCAGTCTCCTCTTCCCCAGGCTGAACAGACCAAGTGCCCTCAGCTGCTCCTCAATGGTTTCACCTTGAGGCCCTTCAACAATCTCGTGATTCCTTTGGATGCTCTACAACAGCTTTAGATCTTTCTTATATTGTGATGATGCTGAAGACAAAGCTCATTTTTACTTACTTTATAAATGTCTCAATAACTCATAGATGATAAAAGATATGCCCTTATGGTGGATTTTACAGACTCCCTGTTCAAATATTCTGATATCTGGACAATACTACAACATTCTGGACTTGGGATAGCCTGAAGCCCAGGGTGCTCCAAGATGCTGTATCTCCCTCTGGTGTCCTTGCCTGACCTCCAGCTGCATTTGTGGAGTGCATTCTGCTGAAGGTGGCAGGGTGCTGTCCAGAGAGGCTCACGGCCACCATGTCACATGCCATGACTGCAAACACAGATGGTCACCAGGCCAGGGGCAAACACGAGCAGCCAAGTCCAGGAATGTGTGCCAGGGTCTATCCACATGTCAAGTAATTATTTTAAAGTGTAGACTTCCAAGCCTAGTGAGTCACGGCAGTGCTGGCTCTGGTTCTGTCTCTGCAAGTGATTCATGTGGATAGGTGATTAAGACATCTTTAAATCTGGCCTGAGCAAAAGTCCTTTACAGCAGTTTGGTCACAGCAAAAGCCAAAAGGCCAAAAGCAAAATCTTCAGTACTGTGCATCTACACAGGGGTTTAAATGTGTTGAAACTTTATAGCTGAAATTCTTTAGCAGCTTTTCCTTGACCCATGCTTTTCTTTCTTTTTTAACACCACATATCTATAAAATAAAATGTTCTTTTAAGCATCTTGTGTTCAATTTTTTTCAAATTTTAAGGTTGGTCGGATCAATTGAATTACAAAATTTGCCTGGGTGAAAAAAAAGAAAGTTTGGACATTTGGGTTAGAAACAGAGATGTTTTGTTAGATGGAAGGGACAGAGGCAATTTGCAGTCATAACAAATTAGTGTCAGCAGATCTGAAATAAATGAACACCCTAGAAACTATGTCATGAGGGAGAGGAGGAAACTGAGCCCAATTTTCCACTTTGTCAGAACTGGACTGTATAGAGGAAATTCCTGTTCCTTTTTGTGATTTCTGTTCTTAGCACCCTGTCACTCATAGAAGTGAGCCCACAGGAAAGTCACTCCCCTTGGACAGGTGATTTCCTTGAGTCGTTTTTGGCTGCTGCACTTCTGAATTGTGACTCCTTTGAAAAGCCTGGATACCCAGCAGTCACAGATAATGTGTGGGTATTCAATACAACTCACATCTGTTACATACTTTTAAGGCAGAGGCTGTTTGAGGTGTGGTCAGTGATTCAGTAATCACATTTTAGTATTGCAAGTCTCAGAACAAGGTGTAACTCAACACCCTGCAATATCAAATCAGTATCATATATATCAGATCTCCAACATCATTAAATCATGTATGATGCTGCATTTTGTGTCAGATCAATCTTACTAAGATGATTTTTCTTTTTTTTTAACATTCTGTGACAAAATGTAAACTATGATTACCAAACACATTGTTTTTTAGGGGGCAGTAGCACTGGTAAGTTGTTTGTAGTTGAAAAGGACAAAACCAAATGTGATTTCTTTGCACATATTGCACATATGGCGTTTCCAAAGCAGGAATACTCCTGCCCTGTGACATTAATATAAACTCTCTACTCATTTCACTCTCTGACATGCTGAAATTACTTCATTCTAATGTTGCCATTCATCAAAAACACCAAAAGTGGAGTTGAGGAGCAGCTGGAAAAATTTTCATGGGTAGCAGGTGGTCAAGAACAGCCTCTCTGAATGTTCAATACAGTGCTGCACCATTAGAACCCCAAATCTCCTTGAGAGGGAAGGTATTTCAAGGACAGGTGCCACGAGCAGGCTGCCCTGTGTATTTACAGCTCCTAAACCACGTGTGAAAACACATCTGTACACAAGAGCCCACCTCTGCTTCTCCTTGTTTGCACGCCTATTATTTGCAGGGCTCCAGATCATATTTTTATGTATGTCACGTTAGTTTTAAATAACTCTAATCCCCAATCCAATTAAAGGTATCACCTCGAAGCAGATCATTTGATTTCCTCTGAGAACAGAAGCAGACTTAGTATTCGGGTTAGTAAAGCAACCACTGCCAAGCTGACCTTCACTTTGTCTCACACACTTTGATCTTATCACCTTCCCTGCCTGTGGCATGTGACTTTCAGACGTGCACCTGATGTGTCACATCCAATCTAAATTTCCACTGGGCAGGCATTCCTTTACATTAAAATTTGGAAATCTATTTTTAAATCCCAGATGTAATATCCTAATTGGAGCAGATAAAATAAAAATCTTTTTATTTTCTTCTTTTTTTATATACTAATATTGACAACACATTTTTCTTGGAACCACTTTTGTTTAGAAACATCTCTATGATCCTTGTCCTCTATTAAAGAAGATGTTCTAGAATCAGACAAAATACTCTTTATTTAGCACCTCATTTTGAGAAGAATCATTTACATTAGACCTAGCCCATCCAGAGGAGCTTGTGCTGCCTTACACTGCCTTTCTAAAACATAATTTTCCTCTAGGCTCCCTGCTCACCTTCATTCCAGCAGCCTAAGTGATGGATAATTAGATTTTTTTCCCCTTATATCCAGTGCCACAAATGCTCTTTAAGAAGAAAAGTCTCTGTGTGATGCACAGAGAAACTTTTATATCTTGAACTCAGTGGCTTCTTTGGTGGAAGATTTTATTCCTTAATAATGTTGTGCCCAAGAATCAATTACACTTACAGGAAAGCAATCTAAAGTAGCTGATAAACAACTTTGGGATGTAAGGAACTAATCCTGCATTATATCCTGAGGGAATGGGATTAACCTCACCATCCCTTTTATTTCTTACGTATTTCATTCTGGAGAGTTCTGAAGGAAACAGGTTTCCAGGCCTCAGTGTTCTGACAGACTGCATTTACAGATGCTGTAAAATAGTCATCTCTTTTAAATCTGTTTTGCTGCCTGTGGACTGAAGAGAAGACTAAGACAAAAATTCTCTTCTCTGAAGTGTTTTTTTAGAGTATTCAGACTTTGTTGAGATTCTAGGACATGTGAATATTTTGCTACATGAAATTCAAAAATAAGGGAGAATGAAGAAAATGCAAATTCATGGATCTTCCTTCTTTCATACCTGCCTGTGGTGCATTCTGTGGGAAAATCCAGAAAAAAAATCTCATTTTAGAAAGCAGAATTCTTTCTGAAACTCTTCTGTTTGATGTAGCTATTCACTGCCTCTAGTGATGAACTCCTTCTAAGTCTACGTTAGCTTAGGAGTATGCTTCTTAAAAAAAAAAATAACCTTCATGGAGATAAGGACATGTTTCAAATGTAAGTCTGCCAAGAATTACTTTCCTTCCAGAAACAGGGAATTTTATATGTTAAAATGTTTTTTTAAGTTAATAGGAAGTTTTATCTGTATTTGTCTTCAATTTCTGCTACCACAATAAGATCCTTTTTAAAAATGTCTGAACTATTGGTATAATTATCACCTTCACTGTAAATTATATGGTAATATTAAGCATCCAGTCTTCTCAAAAATTCAAATACTAACATTCTATTCAAAACTCCATGTTCTTGTGTGCACATGCCATATCTTGGTGTTCTAAGATTGAAATTCTTACTTACTTAAGATGCTGATAATCTTCATTTGCAGCTTGTTGCAGCAGGTTTCCATTTAGTTATTATGTAGGGAAGATGCAATTTTTTTCCCACTGACTTATTACTGTATTTACATTACATTTCTCCTTTTAATATTTTTGTTTATGTCTTTATTAAATCACAGATGGTACTGATTACATTAGACCTTAAGTGATGCTTTTTCATTATGAAATGATTTAAAGTGCATACAGATAAGGTTCATACCTACAATAATGTACTGTACTGAGTGTACTCACTCAAAAGGATGATTAGTGAAGGAACTCATTTGAATGACACAAAAAGAATGAAACCAAGTTATAAACTGGCACTTCTGAAGGAAGAAATGAAAGCTTCTCCTCTCTCCCATGCCTTTCACTAGTGGTTGGATATTAAAGCAAATCAGAGGAAATCATTGCTGTCCTTGAAAAGCATTTGGGAAAGGGAAGATTCTCCTTCTCCACCAAGACAGTTAATATTCCTTTTATGCTCTCAAGCATGGATGTTCCACTCCTCTCACTTTGGTTCCATAATTTGGGTGGATGTGGGTGCCAGCACAGCCCTAGCTCTGGTTCACAGAGGGGTTTCACTGACAACAATTCAAGGGGAGCATCAGGTCTCCTGTTCCTGGGATTTTCAGTTTCTCAGCACGGTCATTGCATTTCAAATTCAACCTCACTGCTATGTTCTGCAAAAAACAGAAAGAAAACCCACTTCCCCTGCCCAGAACACAGTGACAACTGTACAACCACAGCTTTGCTTGCTGCTTCACCTCTTCCCCTTGCTATATGTGAGCTACAATGGCTCTGAGCAGCACAATTGATATTTACTAAATCCCTCCACTTCTCTTTTCTTTGACGAATGAAAAGGTTCAAGAGAAGAAGTTCAACCTGAGGGTGATGTTAGAGTGAGAGCTGGCTCACAGATGTCACCCTTCAGTGCAGGTGTGAGGCAGCAGGCTCAGCCTAAGCCTGAGAGGGAACTTGCCCTCTCCGAGTAGGTAGGACATCACTTTCTGACTTCATTTGAGGAAGATGCTGCTGGAATCCAGGGCTTGGACTAAATGACTAGTTTAGTCCTTTTCTCAGGGTGGAGGCACTCCACAACAAACCTCTCCAAAGATTAACCACAGCTCCTCCTCACAGCTCGTGCTCCTAACCCAGCAATGCACACGATGAGCTCAGGGCACACACGTGTTCTACACCTCAGTGTGATTCCTGCAAACTGAATATTCTGTGCTCCTTGTGCTGTCCAACAATCCTCCCATCAGTATTTTACACCACCTGCTGATTCCTGCAAAGTAAAATGTGCTGTGCCATCCCTCAACCACATTCCTGCATAAAAGCAGGAGCTGCCATCGAGTAGGATAACAATGGCTGCATGCAGTGAACTCTGCCCAAGAAAACACAAGAATATTCCATGTTTTACAGGCTGATGTGTCAATGCAATGAGAATGTACTGGAAATTATTACTTCAGCCTCCTGAAGCAGCAGAGCCTCAAGTTCATGAAGGCAGAAGCTTACCTGGTAGTATTACTCTGCAGAACACATTTCTTTTTCAGAGAGCATGGTTTTTTAATCTTGTTTTTTTCTTTATTGCTTGAAATGGAATGTTTTATTAATCCATCCTTATACACGACATGGGAGATTACCTACACAGAAATTTCTCTGCTCCTTGTTCGCTTTGAATTTCAACTGGTATTTTTTGTTGAACTCAGACAACCAGTAAGGACTCCATCGATTACAGATTGATTGATTAATTCAGGTGAATTTTAAAAGTAACGCTCAGCAGTGCCACAATGAAAATCTAAGGGGGTTTGATGTATCTTGGCATGATCTGACTCGCAGGAAAAGGACCAACCATGTTTCAGGTTAATGAAAGCAAGCTTAAAAGCTGAGCAGAACATCTGGAACTTGAAAAGATTTTCATTGAACAGAATAAAATAAAAATTGTAATCCTGAGCCCATCTCCACTGTACACAAAAGTGCTGCAATAAATTGTTCTGACCACAAGGGCAAACTGAGAGAAAACTATTTATATTTTATTCTATCTGAAGAGTATAAACTGTGTTCAAAAAGGAGACGTGGAAATTTAGTTTCTTTAACCTGCAAGTTAATTCTTTTTTTGCTGTGAACAATGATGTTAGGAGAGGATTTAATGATACTTTGGTTTCAGGAATAGGAAATTAAAATATTAATGTAATTTAGTATTATGATTACTAAGTGGCTTGGTCTTCAGGAAATATGAAAGGAGTTGCAAGCAATTCTGTGTAACTCATTAATGTTCCATTTAAAACAATCAGGCAACAATTTGTTTCATGTTCAGGAAAGAAATTTTGTGGCCAGAGAAAAGAGATGATTATTTTCAGTAATTAATGATAACCTTGACCATATGCAGGAGCTCCTTCAGGCATGACCCAGTGATTTCTGTCAGACTGCACAGATAAATCCCAATGAAACTCCAGCCTCAGAGAAAGTTTTCATGAATTACATTAAACTCTGAGGACATACCTCCCAGTTTCATGAAAGAGAAAAACTAACACTCTCTCTCAAGATATTCCTTTAAAAATCCTTTATACATATATTCTATTGATTAGTGAAATTAGGTGTAAAATTAAACATTAGCAGAGCTGGTTTTACTCACTGCCAACACCATGACCTTTATTAAAAGCTGAAGCATTGCCTCTTTAATCTGTATCTGAAAAGGTACATTCTCCAAAAATACTATTGAAAATAGTATTTATATGTTCTTTAACTCAATCTAATTTCTGTTTCCATAATAAAATTCACCCAGTAGCAGAGCCCAAACACTAACCTGAAGGACTTGTTTAGAAAGGAAAAGAATGACATTTTGTTCCAATTCCCCCTTCTTGCTTGTCTGCAGCCAAGACTCTCCATGCACACAGAATCATACACTGAGTTAGGCTGAAAGGGACCTTAAAGATAACAAAGATGTTTCTTCTGCTTTTTTTTCTATCTTCTCTTGAACACACACCAAAAAAAAAAAGTGTACCAGGGTTTGGTTCTTTTATTCCACTCATTGTCTGCTGGAGTGTTTGATGTGACAGCTTGAGAAATGGTTCCTGTTTCTCCATGGCATGACTCAGGTACTCTTTCCACACTGACATTCACTTACCTGTTGGCAGGTATCAAAAATTCAGTATTTTATCTGGATTAGGTATATTCTCATCATGAGAAATATCTGAAAACTATTCTGTCAATGTTCTGTTTTCTTTCTCACTATTGGTCTTTTCACCACTGATATTCGTCTATCTAATACTTTATCTTGATCTATCAGGTTTTTTTTAAATAGGCTTGGACATTAAACCAGTTTCTTTCGACCTTTCCCCGTTATTTCTCATTTTAAAATTCTTCTTATCTGCCTTAAAAGCCTGGGTGTCAGGAGGCAATTTTCCCAGATAGTCAAATGAAATCCAACCTTTGAAAACCATCTCTTTTTGCAAACATATCCCACTGGCAAAGTATTCCCAAGCCTGCTTTAACACTGATATTTGAGTCATCTGTTGCTCATCACTACATTATACACCCTATCTCCCTCTGTACTGACAAGAAAAAAGTTTGGAGTAGTCACTAAAACGAGACATAATTAACTCAGAAGTAAGTGATGGCATTTCTAAGTTTGAGATACACTGCAAAATCAAACTGCTGTGAAAGATCAGTGCAACTCCCTGTAAAAGGGGCAGACTCATTGCAAGTAACATTTTCTGTCATAGAACCATGGACTGTCTTCAGCTTGGAAGGAATCCCAAGGATCATTTGGTCCAACCTTTTTGGCAAAAGCATGGTCTTGAAAAGAAGGCCCAGCACCTTGTCCATCTGCATCTTAAAAATATCCAGTGTTGGGGAGTTCACTGCTTCCCTGGAGAGCTTATTGAAGTGACTGTTCTCACTGTGACACATTTTCCTCTTGTGTCCACTCAGAATCTCCCCAGCCCTGTACCCATTTCCTCTTGTCTTTTCCATGTAAAAAGGGAGTCTCCGTCTTCTCTGTGTTCCCCTTTTAAATACTGTAACATGAGAATAAGGTCACTCCTCAGCCTTCTTTTCTCATAGCCAGCCAAAGTCTCTCAGCCTTTCCTAATGGGGCAGTTTCCTGTTCTGGAACCATCTTTGTGGTCCTTGTCTGGACCTCTCCCAGCCTGTCCACATCTTTTTGGAACAGTGCCACACCCTTATATTAAAAAAAAATTAAATTGTGAAGTTGCAAGTTCTGCACTGAGATAAAATAAAATCCTTCATATAATATGAAAGCTTGCAACTTTTCATATCTCACTTCATCTTTACCACTGCCATTATCCATGGCAAGCAAATATTGCTCCAAAGCCCTGTGGAGGTTATTTTAGAAGACCTGATTATTTTAAGCTATTTGAAATCTATTTTGTTCAGTATTGGTGGGGGGGAAAAGTGAGTCTAGACTCTTACTTGTGTTTTAGGAAGCTCTGCAGAAGTCATTCATGGTGAATTATCTCTTTGCAGGGTTCTCATTCAGGTCATGGCCAAGACACACCCGAGAGGACAGGAGGCTCTGCAGTGGTGTATAACCTCTCTTGGTAGAATGTTTTCTAATGATAAAATGACCCCACAAGTGAATTTTTGGTTCCAACTACCAGATCACAGCTCAAAGCACAATATGTAGAAGAAAGGGGGCATGAAAGCTATGAGCACAGCCTCCTGAAAGAAGGGGGAGGGCCACCAAAGGCAAAGGGGAATTGATGGTGCTCGAGCTCGCAACAGCAGAGTGGAAAGCAGGGGAGTGGAAAGTATCCCTGGCAGTTCTGGAACACTGAACCTAAACTAGATTTCTTTAAAATCAATGCAGAAACGTGCTAAAGGCAGGAGTCACTGGACTATCCCACAATGCTTGTGCTCAGAAGAACAATGTCCTTAAAAGCTCATTCATTTCAGATTTACTGTAGTGTCATTGCGCTAATTTCAACAAAGCAATTTTCAACCAGCAATCAAATATACCCACTTTATGCTAATGCAGATTTGATTAGCTGGCTTTCAGGATCTCCCTCTGTTTCTAGGAAGGACTGAAAGGCTTCTCTTTTCTTTCCCCAGGCATCCTTTTCAATCTAATTCATATTTGACAAACGAGACGAGAAATCAATTGTGTGTAGTATACAGTGTATAATGACCCGCAAAGTTCCTGAAACAGTTGTGCCTGCTCTGGAACAGTTATTCAGGATTCTGTACACAATTCTTTGGCAATGCTACACCTGGCCAAGTGCCACGGAGAGCAGGGCTCTGTGAAACAGGCAAACCAAATGGGATGATGAATCTCTGCTCGTGTCACTTCTAAGTTGCCTCCTGTCCTACAGCCGCAAACAAATCCAGATTTATTCTGACCTTTCCCTTTGCATTTAGGAAAACAGGAACGGAGCCTTACTGAAAGCTGGGACTCCTCAGCTCCTACAAACACGAGGACTGCACCCTGTGCCTGCACCATTCCCGTGGCCTCGAGGAGATTTTAGCGCCAAGTTTGGATTTCTCAAGATTTCACAGACTTTTTTACAGCAGCTTGGATTCCTCAGGATTTCAGAGAGCGTTCCTTACCTCTGCCTTGGCATGCGGATGAGTGGCTGCTTGTGGCACCTCTTGCTGAGGCTGAAGAGTTTGTGCACGGTTCTCTGGGCCTTGAGGAAGAGCTGCCTCATGCTGTTCTCCAGTTGCTCGTAGCGGCGTTGGAAATTAGAATCCATGGTCCACAAATGCATCACGGCGGATGTGTTCAGGAAATAATTCATAGGCAGCCTCTTCATAAATAATTTGAATTCATCTGAAAAAAAAATAAAATTGTAGACTTTAATTATGCAACAATGGTTATTCTTGCAGCAGAAATAGCTTCTAATTTGTTTGTTTTTTTCTTGAACCAATTTTCATGAACTCAATTTTTTTAAATTTTAAAATTTAGCATCGTAACTCTTTCACACTAGAAATGTGACTACATTTGTATTGGTAATATTAGAATAAAGCCAGCAAAATCCAAAATTCATGTAATTTTTAAATTATTATTAAAGCAATACAAGCATTGTCCTTATTTCTCAACCTGGATAATATGAAAAATAAATAAGAATCAGAGTTTCTTACCTTCAAACCTGGGATCTGAAAGCAAATGTGCATTTAATGATCAATGTTTGACATTGACTCATTTGAAGAACATCAGACACTGTCTTAGAAGAAGTATATTCCAATACTTAAGACATACAAGTAAATGTGATTTTACAGGCCATTCCTCTCATATATATGTTATTTTACCTGACACAAGCCATTAAACCAGACTTTCATAAGTATTTACAATCAAAATGGAGCCTTTCAAAGTATTTTATGGTATTTCAAAATTTTATGACACTTCAAAAAAATGTTCCTATAACTTCCTTTTGACATTAAAGTGGTGGAAAGGAGTTCTTAATCCAAAGGTCATTGTTACAGTGAACATGCCATGCTTTGTGACTTGTTCTGATAGCTCAGTCCACACAAGATATGTAGACAGAATCTTATTAACAGTTTTATTACTCAGAGAGTCTGTTTCCATAAGTAGAATTATTTTTAATTTCCGAATCTAAATAAGCTTCCACTAAAAGGGCTCCAGATATTGGGGAAATATGTGAAAATTAGTGGCACACTTGAATGCACATGTTTACCTTTTTTTACTTCTTATTTTTGTTTATCAGTATATTTCCCTGCCTACTCTCCTACCTGCTGCTATCCTCCTACTCTTCACAATCCCTTTTTTTCTTTCAGCTTGTTCCTTCAACTAAGTCACTCATCCCACAGTTTGGCTTTCACCCTGCCAGATGCTCCTTTTGGATGATCTACATTTCAGCAGGCTGTGTGAAAGAAAAGATCCCGCTGCCTGGAGTAGCCTCCCTCTTCAAACAAAAATAATATTTAACATTGGTGTGATTTTATTAATATTGGTGTAATTTTAGGCTGCTCGTGGAAGAGGGTTGATTGGGGAAAATGTCCCCTCACATCATAGAATACTCCATTAACACAGTTTTTCATAAGTCTTTTGGTTTAGCTTTAGTTTCGATTTTTTATCAACATTTTTACAAAAAGCAGGCAAAAATATTTTCTTTTTAATGGATGGAGAAAAACAGATCTTTTGTGAGCAAGCTGTAGTGGCCCTTGACCACAACCTGAAGGACACAGGGCAGTGATGGAATGCAACAGTCCCACTTCAGCAGAGTATTTTCTGTGATGTATTCAGCAGAATATTTTCTTTCTCATAACAAAAAAGGCATTAAAAGGTCTTCTGGAAGGCAAGAAATGAAAGTCAAGGGTGAAAGATGATGATTTTAGGTTTAACAAGGTGGTTTTAATAATTCCTTTGGGGATGTGTTGCTCATTTTGCCCTCTTGCCTTCCTCTCTGGGTAGGAGTTGGTCTCTCCTGGAGGACAGACCCTGTGCTGTCCACAGGGCTTGAGGGAAAGGAACTTTCATTATCTTATCAACTATTTGGAGCCTTTTATCTTTTGCTTTTTCCCTTCCTTAATTTTGTCTAAATTGGTTTTTATCCTCTGTCCAGCAAGAATGTCCATTCCTGGGTGTACAGCTAACAATTTGAATTAATGGGAATATTTAATAAATCCTACATTACCAGATGAGCAACTCTATGAACCTTAGTGTAGCTTTGGGAAAAACTGTTCCATTTTCTCCTTCCCAGGAGATAATTATTCCTTCCTTAGAATCACAGAATAGTTTGGGTCAGAAGGGACATTTTTAGTCCATTCCCCACTGGGATGAGCAGAGACACCCTCCACTAAATTAGGTTGCTCAGAGCCCCATCCAAATTTACCAAGCTCTGATTCCTTGGTGGAAATGACATAACTTTCCTTTTAATTTTAAGTAACTTTAGTCACGGGTTTGTTCCCCTTTCCCAAGAGGGAGGAGAACTGGCATCTGTTGTTGGTTTAATCTTTAAACCACCAAGGCTTTGGGTCTGGCTAGGCAGGGCCTGATAAGCTTCAACAAACAAAAAGGGAGTTTTGGAGGTCTGGGATTTCAAAATTTACATGTTGGGAATCTAGAAGATATGGAGAAGGCAATCAAACATTACTGCCTGGCAAAGATGGAGACACTCTGAGAGAAGAATCCTGTTAGAACCACATGTTATAAACACACATTATAAAGTTGGCTTTTCATAAATATTAAAATGAGTATTGCACATATAAGGTTGTTATAAATACGTATTGGTTTTTATTTTTTCCTTTCTTTCTTTTTGCAGCCATATAGAGTAGATATTAGATGTGTGGTGTGGAAATGGGTTTAAAGATATAGTTTTCTCAAGGAGTAAAGTAAGTTGATAAAGTGTCTTTGTAGTGAGTTAACACTGCCTGGTCAGGATCACACCCAGTGCAGACCCTGCTCTGATGTGGAGAATCTGCTGCTGATATCCCAGCCCCCAGCACTGACCATCTGTAGAAATTACAGACCAAGGCCCAAATTAAGACTGATAAGAAATAATTAAAACCACAGCCCAGAAACACACACGCTCTAAAATGGCAGAACCAAGGAGTGGCCATGCAAAGCAGCTCATAGAAACATGGAAATAAGTTCTTAGAAAAGTTTAAATATACAGATTTAAGGTGTGAGTTCTATAGGACAGGTGTGTTCTTGGGTCTTGGTCAGAGACACCCCAGCTGTGTATTTTGTTTTATTGTCTTGTCTTCATTGTCCTTTATTAAACCTTTTAAATCGTATCAAGAAAGTGAACTTCAGAACTGGACCAAATGAGTACAAAAGGCAAAGGAATCAATATCCAATAGAAGATCACATAGTAACTAATGAAAATAATTGAGTAATGCAGAACCAAAGAATACCTTGTTTTCTATAAATATATAAATATGTGAAAAGTCTTGCAATGGGCATGAGCAGTTGGAACGATTTCCAGAGCACATCCTGGCCAGAATAAAGGAGTGCCTGACTCACTGACAGCTCAAAGACAGTGTCAGAGTTTTTTGTTCCTTCCCGAGCTCAGTGCCACCCTCACACTGCCCCTTCCCAGACCTCAGTCCCTCCCAGGTCTGCAGAGAATTGGTGACAGGAGGTTTCATCTGGCTTGTCCAAATCAACCACAGTCCTGTTGACTTGGTAAAGCCTTCCAAGTCTAAAGATTTACAAATATTAAAAATGGTGGTTTAATTAAAATAATTAATAGGAAATACGGTTAACTGAGCTGATACACCGCCCTTTATAAAGCACAGATCTGCAGCTCATAAAAATCAGACAAGTTCTACCAGATTTAGAGGACTGAGGGTATATATATATATAAATATATACTCTGACACCTTGGTGGATTAGATCCCAAAGCCACATTCCTGACTCCACCTGCTTAATTCCTAAGGTCTCTTTTCCCTTCTGTTCCTCTGAGGCACTGGTATATCTCCTTAAAACCAGCATCAGGAAGCCAAAACAAAAGCAACTCCCTCAGGAGACAATAGGCTCAGACGATGCCTTTTCAACCCTCATATTGCTCTAATCACATACTTAAGGAACGTTGTCACTTTGCTGTCACTTCGCTGTCCTCTGTGTGATGGCACTAATCTCTACAGCTAACAACTGTTCTGTGCAGTGTTTGGAAGTGATAAGGAAGGTTTACACTCCTCAACTTGCAATGCTACAGAATTTCCAATAAGAAAATGTTTTTTTTCCTCCCTGTAATAAACGTCATCTTTGACTACCCTTGTGCCCTGTCTGATCCTGCTAATGAGCTCCATAATGCAGGTGAGAGAGAGACAGAGATAAAATGAACGTGGTTACACAGTGCCTGCTGCATAAAAAAAAAAAGGAAAAAAAAAAGAGAAGATAATGTGTCCATATCTTAAACAGACACATTTCATGATCTGTGAAACTACAACATGAACTCCTAACACTGAGAGATGATTAAACTATTACTCTCTAATCAACACATGGTGCCAGCCATTCCCGAGGATTAACAGCCAGTATTACAGGCCCAGGTGCCATAGAAATTGATACTTTAATTCAAAAAATCGAAGATATCTTGAGCTGGGAAGGACCCACAAGGATCATTGAGTGCAACCCCTGGCCCTGCACAGGACAACCCCAAAAACTAGACCATGATTCTGATATCACATAAAATCTGATTACAGCACTTCCCCTTTCATCTTCACATGGGTAGTGCATGCAATACAATTTTATATATTCCTAACAATTGCAAATAAGGTAAAAAAGGTAAAACATTATATGCAGTGGTGAGTCAAGCAAGTTCATTTTCTTGTTGGCTGTGTCTCTTTCCACTTTCCCTTTCTGCCAGGCAAATCTTTCTTTTGTCAACAGTGCCTGAAGACGGAAATGACATCCCATATTTCAGTGGGAAAGAATAAATGAGAAATATCATAAATGGGAGCAAACATTACTGCAGAAATCAGATTAATATCAGACATATTTAGGCTGTGGGAAGTACCTAGAGCTGCAGAGGTGTAACTTGGATGCTCAGTGTTATTTGGTGTCAGAGCAGGGCTCAGTGCTGAGTGCAGTGGTTACCACTCCGCAGACAGAACTGGCAAAGGCCAGAAAAATCCAGAAAGTCTCACCCAAGAATTTGACAGTGCTCTGCTCCAAATGAAAAAGGAGTAGAGTTCTCTTCTTGGAAGAGAACAGGAGCCCTGATCTCTCTGCTGTGAATATTTTGATTTTCCCTGGTATTTTGCTACAAGGCCTGTACGAGACCGTCCCACCCACACAGCACACTTCTGATTTTGTTTCCACTGAGGCTGAGTGGTTTGTGGAACCTCTCCAGGCTGCCAAAATGCCTTGAGTTGGCTTGTTTCCTAAGATCCCTTGTGGAGGATCTTTGGAAGCACCTTGGAAGTCAATGGATTTGTACCTGCTTGGGGATTCAAAACACCAGGTTATTAAAGGTGCTGCAGACTGACATCTGACGGCAGTGTCACGCTGGAAAATGTGAAAAAACCAAATTTTATCACGGCACTTTTGGCTCCTATTTCCTTTAGAGTAAATAGAGCAAGCCCACAACTGAGTTTGAAACCGTCATTCCTGAAATTTTCTTTTAAATCATAGAGGCACTGCTTCCCCAGTCGGTGTAACAGATTATATCAGGATAAGGATGTTGGAGCTATTTCCTCCTCAGAGCCCAGACACCTCTGCACAAAGGCAGGGAAGAGCCTGAGCCTCTGCAGTCAGGGTGACAGGGGCAGGGGGATAAAACAACAGCACCTTAAAGCCATGGTTTGTGTCTAGGGAGGTCTCAGTGTTGTGCTTATGGAACATCAGAACTCCCAAGTAAATAGGAAAATTCAAATTTCACATGGACTTTTACCATTTTTTTTCCTTCTGCTTCTTATTATGGCTGAAATCAATGACAACATACATGTAACAATAATTAAGGAAGGTGAAAATCTACATACAATTTAGGAGCACATAAGGCACAGTTTGAAAAGAATCTGCATTTGGTAAGATGCTAAGAGAAAAAATTGTTTCACAGCAAAGTAACCTACAAGAAATTTCAGCCACCTTCTCTCAGTCTCCAGAAATGGCAGATTCTGGGGAGATGACATTCCATCAAGCACTATTCTGTTGTTTAATTTAATGCCATATTTTCTGATGAGCCATTTTACCTAAAATGAAATAATATAATCTTATGGAAACAAAACCTTTGGCATTGGAAATTACAGCATAGTGCTCCAGTAAATATATAATACTGTCTAATTGTGGATTACATCGTCTACCCAAAATCAATTTTATTTTTTTTAAACAACATTCAAACCCTGAAAAAGCAATTATGTTTTCTGGGCAAAAGCAGCCTGACAATAAGTAAAAAAAAAAAAGTAAGAATCTTTTGCTGACTGAAGCATACTATTTACAATTTTATATAGTCTATGTATTTTCTAACATTAATAAGGATTTGGATTTTAGAGGTTTATTCCATTTAACAAACTTCAGCAAAAAATTGCATATAGGAGAAAACCCCTTTTTACACCACATTATCATGTCAAAATCTACCATTAGAGAGCAATTGTAATGGGCTGTTTTGTCATTTCTCTAAATGAGGCTCTAAGGAAACATTTTTCTCCCATAAAAATCTGTACATCTCTCATTCGTACACATCCTCTTTTTTTAATCAAGTTCTTTAACTTGCTCTAGAGGTATCAAAATTCTGACACCGCAGTCTAGGAGTAATATCTCCTGTAAGTACTGCTCTGCTTTGGCTCTAACAAAATGTTACCGTGGGATTAAGGCAAACTGACAAAAATCAACTGATCTTTAACACACGAGGGTGTGATGAGTCTGAACAAGCAACAATATCCTCTGATGTGCTGGTCCAAGCCAGAGTGCTTCAGATAACTTCAAAACTAGCTCAAGTGAATTCTTGTTCTCCACTGCATTTCATCTTTTCTCACTCTCATAATGAGAATTGCAAATGATCACTCCTCTGTACAAAGCACTGCTGCTTTAGGAAGCCAGCTTGCTTCTTAAACCAGAGTTCTGGGATCAGATGTTAAGTCAGATTTGATATTTTCTTGGGCAGTCTGTAGTCCAAGGAGAGAAGATCTTGTACTTCAAGCATGTCACTCTGACATCAGATTAACTTTTCCAGAGCTTGGTCCGGTCAGGATTTGGAAACTGCTGCAATCAAAGCTCGGGTGCCCTCATGGAGATTAAATTTCTCCATACCCCCAGTGTGAATGTCTCTCATTTCACTTTGTGCCCGTTGCCACACAGAGCCTGGCTCTTCTTTCCCCTCCCTGCAGACAAGGGGGCTCTGAGCTCACTGAAGTCTCCATGCCCAAGGCTGATCAGCCTCTCCTGCAGCCTCCCCTCTCAGGGCAGCTTCTCTGATGCCTCTCCTGTACTGTGGAGCCCCAAACTGGATGCAGCATCTGAATGTGGTCTGGAAAGTACTGAGGCTAATCCCCTCCTTGATCTCCTGGTCCCTGACCTCCTCTGTGGCCTTGGTACTGTCAGGCCACTTCATCCTCTGCCCCAGGAATCTTCCTCTAGAGCTGCTCCTGCCCAGGCAGATCCAGCCCCAGTGATGCTCTGCCTATCCAGAGCAGGATTTTTCCTTCTGCCTTGTTGAACTTCACCAGGTTCCCGTTTTCCTGCTCCACCAGCTTGTCCAGGTCCCCCTGTAAACCTGCCCTGACCCTGAAGATTTCTGTCTCACCCCTTCAAACTGGCAGCGTCTGCAAGCTTGATGAGAGTGCATTTTCTCCAAATAATTGTTAAAGAATGTCCTGGGATATTCCAGCTGGTGCTGGAAACAAGATTATTATTTAATATAAATAGTGGTGGATTTTTCTTACAGGTTAGGAGTTGGAAATGGGACTTTCATCCAGTTCATCACACACAATAGCCAAGAAAAGCTGCTAAGGCTATTCATGTCACCTCTAAGAGGGCTCTTAAGCAAAACCGTGCAAAGAAAAGAAAAGTCATTTTGTGAAAGGACTTTTAGCATTCCAAAGTTATCTTAAATCTTTAGGAATTTTCTACAATTTTCCAAATGCCTCTTAATTCCTCCGAAGTCCTCTAAAAGGAACATTGCAAAGTTTTCTTCTTTCACTTTGCTTTGAATCAGTCAAAATACTTCACCTTGACAGAATAGAATTTTTTTTGTTATGTCAGCTTTTAGTTTCATATTACAACATCAAAGTTATGAAGTAAAAAAAAATTAAATTAATAAANGCTGCTAGGGCTATTCATGTCACCTCTAAGAGGGCTCTTAAGCAAAACCGTGCAAAGAAAAGAAAAGTCATTTTGTGAAAGGACTTTTAGCATTCCAAAGTTATCTTAAATCTTTAGGAATTTTCTACAATTTTCCAAATGCCTCTTAATTCCTCCGAAGTCCTCTAAAAGGAACATTGCAAAGTTTCCCTCTTTTACTTTGCTTTGAATCAGTCAAAATACTTCACCTTGACAGAATAGAATTTTTTTTTGTTATGTCAGCTTTTAGTTTCATATTACAACATCAAAGTTATGAAGTAAAAAAAATTAAATTAATAAATATTTTAGAATAAATGTTAAATGCTTAATTTCTAAAAAAAAAAAAAAAAAAA
>VZTB01000544.1:107583-143215 GCA_013397245.1 Thryothorus ludovicianus | reverse complement strand
GATTGCTCCTGATTGGTTAATTCAAAGTATCAGTCTCTATATTTTATTACATCCTGTATATAAATCTTAATCTCTGCTACCCTTCAACAGACTTTTCTGTTTAGACTGCAAGCTCTTCAGGGGACAGCCTGGCTCCTATTATATCTTTTTAGGGCAGTTAGCACAACAGACCCCAAATTTAATTGTCATTTATTACAAATAATAAAAATAATTTTGCCTGCTGCTCCAGACAACTGCACCCTCCTTGGAGTGCTCAGTGGGAGCTACAACTGGTGTAAGGGGTGAGAGCTCTGGGGGGAAAGATCTCCTAATTCCCATTTTATCACACATTTTACTGTATTGTTTGTGCAAACCTGTTGCTGCTCCAACAGTGTGACCACCACTGCTGTCAGTGCTGTTCCATAACAATTCTTTTTTAATTTTAATCAGGACAATAAATACGATGGTGACTCAAATACCAGTGTCAGCTGTAAATCAAGATCTGAAAGCACAAAACTGGAAGTCTGAGAGGATATAAAGCACGGGACCCACATTTCAGATGCTTGGATATGATGGCTGTTCATTAAAGTGCTGCCTCAATATTGTGTAGATGTTATTAAAGAGATTTATAAAAGATAGATGTTTTTTAAAATATCCCACTATGATTCAGAAGCCTGGAGAAAACAAAGTGCTAAAATGAACATATATTTGTTTTTATGTTGCCATGAATTTTAGTTCTTTGTGATGCATTACTCAATTTGTCAAAGAAGTAGCAGCTGTGTTCCATGAAATATATGTTTGAAAATAATCCAATTCAAAGAAGCAGAAGATTGAAGCTGCAAACAACCTTATTTCTTCAGAGAAGAGACAGTAAATCTGAATTTTCCTTCCCCTTCTCCCTCCAATTTAGGCTACATCAGCCAGCTCTCCTGATAATTAAAATATTTCCCTCTCAAAAGCAAAGGTTTCTCCTTTAAACTTTCTGAAGGACAAAGGGAAGGAAGGAAATGTGTGAAATATCTGCAAGATATGGTTTCTGTTTTTCAAGGAAGAAAAGAGGTCCACACTTCCTTTGGGACAGACTATTTCCAGTGGCACAATCCAGCTGCTACAGAAGCCTCAGGACAGCAAATTTGGATGATTCTGGCAGTGAGTTAGATTTGGGGGGGTGGGTGTGGTTTGGTTGATTTGTTTTTGAATTGAGGAATGCTGCGAGGATAGATCCCCTCAGCCCTGTGCTCTGCAAAAGGGAAGAACAGGGATGAGTGTCACCATGGAGGAGGAATTGGTGGGGAGCAGAGATCCTCTGCTCAGCCATTTATAGACAGAGTTCTGAGGAACTGCATGTAAATATTAAAAATGATGAGAGGAAATGGCCTCAAGCTGCAACAGGGAAGCTTTAGATTGGATATTAAAGAAAATTTCTTAATATGGAGAGGGTTGTGAAGTGTTGAACAGGGCAGGGGTGGACTCACCAAGCCTGGAAGGGGTATAAAAATGTTTGGACATGGTTTAGTGGTGAACAGGGTGGTGGTGCTGGTTGATGGTTGGACTTGATCATCTTAAAGGTCTTTTCCAACCTTAATGATTCCGTGATTCTGTGATAGATGTTAAATATGTGTATAAATACACAAACATATGTACATATGTATGTTATAGAGTTAATGCTAGTAATGTCAGCCTGTTCTAGGAACACGAAACAAAAAATCTGCCTCTCACAAGCCTTGAAAGTCTCCTGGTGCCACATAAAGGTGAAACAATTGCAGTCAAAATCAGTGGTAAAACCAGAATATCATCCTATAAATCGTGGATTAATTCAGAAGTTCTGCTGGAGATAACAACCTTGCCTGGACTTCACTATGAGCTGGAAGGACTCACATTTTCTACAATGAAGCAACTAATTTCTTATTGTCAATATAAATATGACCTTGACAGCAAGGTGCCTTTTCAGAAATCAAAAAGCCAGACCACACAGTTATCTCTGTAAGTCCCAGCATTTGAAGGACATTCCCTTCATTCTTCAGGTTTGCTTCCAGGTGTGATTTTGGTTCATTACTCCTTTAAAAATGTTTCTACCACTGCCCTTCAAAGGGATGCTCCTTGGAAGTCACCATAAACTTTCTAGAAAAAGTCTCAAAAATTAATCTATGGGTTTTTGAGACAATTTTTTGTAAACATTTTTATGACTTCAATGTGGTTTAGAAGCAGTCCTGCAACACAGATGTCCCAAAGTCCTTTATTTCCTTTCTAGATAACTATAAATTCACTTAGTGCATAAGACATACTCCTTATGGGCAGATACAGATATAACCTCTGTCAGTTTAAAATTTACCTGAGTTGAACATGCTGGGAACCCCTACAGTTTGAAAACTGGGTAGGGTAAATAAACACCTAATGACTCACAGGAGGATAAAGGAGGGAAGAGAAAGACTGAAACCAAAAAATGTTCTTGGAAAACACATTGAAGTAAATAACCAGTGTTAAGCTGTTCCAGAAGAAGATTTAAGAAGCTATCAATCAAAACAGACAACACTCTCCTAGAAGAAAAGAGAGGCCACAGAGTGACATCACTCTTAATAAAGCAAGCCCAAAGCTGCCAAGGCAGATTGGAATTCCACCAAGAACGGGGGAATTTTGTCACTAGTTTTGAAAGGAATTACATTATGTCCTGTACATGGTGGACATAAGTAGAATTATATTAGATCAAGCCTTCTGCTCCTCCTCTTATTACAATGTCACCACAATGTTCGAAGTATTTCAGAGCGCAATGACACGCGGAACTTTAATAAGCTGATTTGCCAAGTGCAGTTTTAGCAGGAGCTGTATAATGCTTTTAGTTTTGGAACAGGGGCAATTATATCAGCTGTACCATTATTTTTGAAGTAGGACAGGAACAATTTAGACACTGACCCTCCAAAGAAATTATGCACACCCTACCTGTTCATTTTATTTAAACAGTGACACCTCCACGAGGGTGGAAGAGGTGGGGAGGGGAATATTGGTCACAGAAGGAATGACAGCTTGGTGCATCTGCTCATGTTATTGATTAAACATCCTGACAACCACAGAGGGAAGTTAATTACTGGGAGGCAAATTAACACCCCTGCAAGATAATAGAGAAAACAATAATTGTATTAAGAACTCAGGGGGCTAAGTTTTCTTGGCCCTGAGCCTGAGGCTGTAAGCTGTGTTTGAAAGCAAACCACTGCTCTACTGCTCAGGGGCAAATAGTTTGAACCATATTGATTGAAGTCTTTATTCTCAGTGAGTAAAAAGCACCTTCAACTGCCAGTGAGTCAGTTCAGACTGTTCACAAAGAGTCTTTCAATTAAGATTTCAAATGGGACTCTCTTTGCATGGCAATGGGTCTGTGGTGATCACAGCAGAGAGACACAGACTGTGCTGAGTGACCTGGTCACACCTGGCATGGGATCTGTGCAAGGAGCCTTGGAGGGACATCCTCCCAACCCCAGGGAAACAGAGCTTATCCGACAGCAAGGTTAGGTTTAGCTAAAAATTAAAGAAATCCTCCAGCACTCAGTCTGAACTCCAGATTTCATTTTCAGTCTTATTTTACGTGGATTTCAGTTGAATCACAGCAGCTGGAAAAGCAGGAATGTGTCACTGGACTAGGAGAGAACTCCTAGTGCAAACTGCCTTCACTGCAAGTGGAAGTGATAGAGTGGGCCCACGAATTTACAGTCTGTCTGTGAGGCCAAGTCAAACCTTGTCATTTTGTTATTTAAGGTTTGGAATCTCAACACTGAGTCTGAAAATCAGTCTGGGCATCTTATTTCCATTATAAATGCAGTAAGTTTCTTCTGATCAGTGTACAACACAACATCTCTGTTTAAATTGACATTTCCAAATTATGCCTGCAGTTACCTTCTGCCCTTTTACTTCCTTTTAGTAACTTGAAACAGGTATAAATGAGACATTTGGTACATGTTTTTAAATGTCTGTCTTAGAATGTAGTTTCTCTTTGAGGGATTTTTGGCATTTTTTAGTGGGGAGCTATTCTGAAGTTTTTTTGGAGGGGCAGGGAGTGGTTATTTTCTCTTCTCCTTTAGTAGAAGAATCACATCAAACATTATAAATCCCAAGAAAATTTTTAGCTAGAGATTAAATGGTAGTCTGAAATTTTTAAAAACAACTACACTGTATTTTGCACAGGAGTTATTGAGAGCATTTTTTAGCTCTTAGGGTTGTCATTATTACTGATGGTAAGAAGGAAGAAGACTGGGACCTGGGTCAGTGTCTCCCTGATGTCAAGCTACAAGCTGGGCTGATGGGAAGAATTACCTTTTTCCCTTGTCAGCCAGGTGACTTTGATTTGGATGCAGTGAGAGGCAATAAAAAGCAATCCCATGGTCTCCTCTTCTGCTAAAGCTGCTTTAAGAAAGGATTTGTGCCACAGGAATAGCAAAAATCTGTGCCTTATTGAGGTGGCACACAAAATCACACTTGATTTTTCTGACCAGATAGAGGGATTTTTAGGATTAAATTTCACAGGCTGAATGCAGATTTCCTGCAGCTTTTCTGGAATTGTCCATCAGAAAGGACATGAGCAACTGTTTAAAATGATGAAAAGGAGGAGAAAGACTGTTCCACTGCTTGCATCCCTTAATGCACTGCCAGGAGATATTAATATAATCCATAATTAAGAAGATTCCAGAACAATAGTGTATGAAATGATGAAAAGGTTAGTACTTATCTGATGGTGCAGACTTCTTGCCCCCCGTTTTCCTGTGTCTTTATGTTGTGATTCACATTTAATCTTGAAGATTTGAATTTGCCTTTGGCTCTCCTCATAAAGCATTCTGTGCATCACATGTCTAAGGTTTCTGTCTTCAGCACTGGACAATTTCCATTTATTTACATTACTTTTTTCTAACTTGAAATTACTTTTTTCTAACTTGGAATGTAGTCTATTTAAATCTACGTTAAAGATATAACTTTATATTTTGTTTAACTGCCTGGTTTTCCACCTGCTTTCTTAAAGCATCAATATATTTTTAGCAAATATATGTTTATTTATTTATATTTTAACAATTATATATATAAGTCCAGCTGTACCTGTTATTTTTTAATTGCTACAAAAAAATGAAAGAAAATGTAGCTCAATATATGTATCACTGCATTGCTATGTGCTCAGCATCTAGGAGTATCAAAATGCAATAATTATGACTATAATTCTCTTTTCTAAGAGATTTGTGTAGATTTTGAGATCAAATATGATAACCTGCTATGGGTGGTAATATTGATTGACTGTTGGACTGTCTCTGGTGTTGGAACAATCTTAGAATTCCTCTTCTGCAGCTTCTTTACAGTCTCAGCAATCCCAAAGGCAGAGCTGTTCATCTGTAACAAATACAAGAGGCTGGCAGAGAGGGTGAGGAATTCTCCCCTGAGCACCTGCACTTCCAGGTGGGAGCCAATGTTCATGTTCAGCTTTGATTTTGCTGTATTTTACAATGGTTTGCAGTTGGAAGCAACTTTCACAGTGAAAACAGGGATCAGGGAACTCCACAAGAACCAGTGGATCAGTTTTGGAGCCAGGAGTGGAGCAGGGTTTTATAAAGGCTCAGTGTGTGACCACAAAGGGTTGGTCAATCTTCTGTTGGGCTTGGCTTTCCTAAACCAGTTTCACACATGTGCTTAGTGGGAAGAGGCTTTTTTGTTCCAAAGTTGGTATTTTACAGCATGGACTTACTCCATTTAGGAAAACATGAGCTGGAGGAGAGGCAAGAGTTAGGATCAGCAAAATATGGTGATTTTCCATATTTTGCAGTTTTGAAGGTGGAGATGTAAATTCATGACACTATTAAATGGATAATTCTCTGAATCTCACAGCAGATTATGGAATGTGGAGATGATATTTTCTATTACTTTCTGTAGTTTTTGCATGAAAGCAATTATATAGGATGGAAATGCTACCCCCCAAAAAATAATGAAATGGTTGGACTTCCTATTCTTCAGTATTACTGATATTTATTTCAGTAATAAGCTTATGATCTCCTCTATTAGAATCCACTTTCTCCAACTCTTTAATTCCAATTCCTTTATACAAGGGATCTTGGGGATGTTGTTAATTCAATCACTGTAAAGAAAGGGAAAAATATAATTGAACTGAGGAACAGGACTCCAACGTCTCCAAAGCAATCTCTGCTGAGCAAACAAAAAAACTTTAACATCTGTGCAGGGCTATGTATTAACTGAGGTTCAGACCTCATTTTCAGGTGAACCTTTCAAAACTGTGCATTTTTTCAGATGATTTTAAGTCTGTACATGTAAATGGTAACCAGTGTTCAATGGAAAGACATCCCAAAGTTATTAGGGAATTATGGAATGCATTAGACATGAAATTCAAATCCAGTGAAACCAGGGATTTAAGAATAGCTTGCACCAGCATTTCATTTCTGTTAGTACTTAGCAATCAAAGCAGTGATGGCAGATGGATGGACAATGAAAAATAGTTTCAGCAAATATTAATGTGAAAGTTAATATCAATTTACTTTGGCTTACACTTGCACTGTCTGTGATACTGAAATTTACCTTTTGAATTATCTCCGTAAAGCAGACACAGAAGTGACTGAAAAAAATCAAACTCGACATTTTGAGAAGTTGTTTGTCATTTAAAGCTGCAGAAGGATGCATTTCAAAATATTTGCAAGGTGACTTTTCATTAATTCTGTCTGTGAAGCCACGTGCCTGTTGGAGTGAGCAGTGTTTGTGCTCAGGGGTCAAACCCTTCAAGGGCCTCACTGGCTCTGGCTCTGCTCCTCTAAAGCTTCTGCTGGACATTCCAGTCAAATCCCCCAAATTATTGGGCTACAAAGGATTCACACAGGCTCATAGTTCACTGCTTTACTGAATCACCTTCCAGCCCAGCTGTGACAGGCAAATTTTTGCCCAGTTTGTGGTGGGTGTGCTCTTTCCTTCCATCTTAGTTGGTATTTAAACTAAATGTTTAAAAGAATGAGCTTGTTGTTACAAAGCTGATTTGAGATTATGTATCATAATTTTATTGTACATCTCCTGATCTTGTGCTTTCCAAGGAAATATTCCAAAAGGGATTTTGTTGCCTGCGAGGGGGAAAAAATCCACTGCTCAGCATCTTGTGAAATATGCAGAGAGAAGGCAACAAGCTGCCATTGCATACCAGATATGTGAAAATAACTGCTTGATGGAAGATTTTACTTTCGTACTTCCAGGAGGTCTCATAAATGCTAGTGATAAAAAAAAATTTGCCATTTTCTATTGTTTGAGCAGCACTATCATCCATGTCCTTATTTCTTTTGATAGCCTTTTTAATTCCAAAAAATGAAATTACACTACAGAGACTGCTACAATTATTTTTTTTTTCAACGTCAATGACCACATCACCTTAAAAGAAAATTGTCATTTAAATTGTTTAAATGAAGTGTTCAGATTTCAGAGATACTCAGCAGCCAGCCACACCAAGTTTATGGCACAGGCAATGTGTGATAATGTTCTTATCCTTGTTGCCAGAACCCAGAGCCTGTGGATGTTTTTGGGGGTCTTCTTGACCTTCCCGTTTTTCAGAGCAGTGTGTGATGATCTCTGGAAAATGCTAAATTGCCAGTCAGTGTTGTATGTCAGAATTGATTTCTTTGTATATTAACTCTGTAACACTCTCAAAATCTTCCCAAACCAGTGATGTATAACACAGAATTTTTTTTATTTTTTTTTTATCTGCACCATCTTCAACACTGCTCCAACCATAAGCTGTGGAAGTCCCACCTACTTCCAAAATGTGAGAATTTTTTTCAAGGAATATTTTGACACTCTCTATTGCGGGAAACAAATTACATCCAAGTGCTAAAGTCAAACCTTCTTCCTGAAATGGAAAGGTGGATTTCACTGAGAAGATGAGGTAGGAGAAGCACCTGGACAAGTGCTCCTGTATTGGGGCAGAAGAGGGACATGAAAATTGGCAATATAAAAGAACAATTGAACACTGAGAATGTGAGGAAGGCTGCAGGAACACTCATGAAGATTGCACAGCTTTAACATAACGTGGCTGGACTTCATAATCTGGAATCTCAGGGCAACTTAGTGACCTGTGATAGCAGCAGGTCAGACTGGGTCATCTAATTGTCCTTTCAGGCTACAAAATCCAGTGAAAGGCTACTTTCATGCACATCAGGAAAGGTAAATGGAACACTGCTCGAATTCCATTAGAGGAGATATTTTTAGGCTGCATGTTAGTGGTAAGAACACGGATTGTTGGAGTGATGGACACAGGGAGAACTTTGCTTAAGTGGAAATTCAGCCAAACGCCTCAAGAAACTAATGAAATTTGTTAATAAAGGCTGAACAGCTTTCGTATGGATTTTTGATAAGGAAACAGCTGCTCGTTTTCTTGGGTAGCAGTGGAGTCTGGAGGCCACAAGATCTGATAAAGGATAAGCAGATGGTTCAGTGTAAACAATTTGAAGTAGTTCTTGTAATTTCTTTAAGATCTTGGTTCATAACCTGACACTAAGAGGTTATACAAAGCTCATAGAGCTAATGGTGATCAAGTATTTATTGCTGGAAGGCAGCTAGAGAGATAAAAAAGGCAGCCAAATTTACTGAGAGATAAACAAAGTACTGCTGCACGTCCTCTGAAATAGGGTTTGAGTAGTTAAAAAGTACCAGAAGAGCCTGAGTGAAATGCAGTCTGCACATGAGGACAAACAGCACATTCTGGTGTGTGTTCTGGATGTGTTTGGTCATGTAACCAAAAGAGAAAAGAGAATTGTCCCCCCCAGCAGGCCCAGATTGCAGACCACAGTCATCCTGTGTGGAAATTCTTTGATCACAAAGCAACAGAATGGCTGAGATGGGGAAGAGCCCCTGGTCCAAACCCCTGCTGAAGCAAGGCCACCAAGAGCCAGCATTTAACTTTGGGATAAGTCCAAGAATGGAGGCTCCACAACCTCCCTGGGCAAACTGTGCCAGTACCAGCCCACCCTCAGTGAAAAACTCTTTCCTGGTGATCAGAGGGAACCTCCTGTGTTCCAGTTTCTGCCCATTTCCCCTTCTCCTGTTGCTGGGCACCACTGAAAAGACCTTTACTCTGTCCTCATTGCATCCTCCCTTCAGATATTTCTAGACACTGTCCCTGAGCCTTCCCTTCTCCAGGCTGAACGGCCCTCTCATCCTTCCTTCAAAAAAAAAAACAAACCAAAAACATTCCTCTGTTATTTTATCTTGAACAGACAGGAGGAGAGATAACACAGAGTAAATAAACCATCTTAAATAGAATATTTACTTCTTCCTCTTTAGACTAAATCCTGCCCACAGACACTGTGAATGGCCTCGAGTGAACCCAGGAAGTCTTACAGGTCTGGATTAGGGGACAAGATTGGTTTCTGGAGTCAGAAGACTATTTTGTAACATCTAAGCTGAGAAAAGGTAAAAAAAATTAATTCTCTTGTATTTACCTTTCGTTGACTCTGGATTTCACAGTGTCATAGAAGAAATTCATTAATTCATTAATTCCTCTGTCATTAATAGTAGATTATATGGGCCAGCAGTGAGTGCTCTGGATTGTTTTGTCCCTTGCTGCTCAGACTGAAATCACCACATAATCTGGCCTCCTTTCTAGTAAATTTAATTTTTATTATAAATAGATTAGAAGAAAGCGACATACTGTTATCTCAGAAGCTGACTTCCACTGATTTAGACAAAGACTTAGCAGTTTTTTCATCTTCCTAATAAAGGTCACTTTTGTTCCCAGAACGTGCTTTTAACATGGATCAGATCACAATGATATTTGTTAATAATTTTTCATCATGGAAATATTGCTCAAGCTCCAAATGTTTCAGAATATGTCTCAATGGTTATATAAAAATATATAGAGAGAGAAATTTGTGTGGCTGGAAATGCTTTCAGACTGTGTATGAGAGCACTGGAAGAGCTGCTCAGTGGTAATAAATGATTTATATGAAGTTGGCTGCTCAATGACTAAGTTATCAATCAAAAATTCATATGCCAACTTTTTGTCAAGCACAGACCCATACAAAGTTACCTATCTCATCTTCCCATGAACAACTTTATGCAAAACTCTTTATGAGATAAAAGCAGAAATATTCTAAGCTACCTCTGAGTTGTGGAAGTCATGCTTGGTATATTTCTTAGATGAAAAATTATTTAAACTTTTCAAGGGCTAAAGAGGGGAGCGTGGCATATGTCTTAATGATGTTAATAATCTAAATTTCACACTTCTTAGTAACCACACCTACTAGCAATTACCAAATTGACAGATATATGTGAAGTTAGCATTTTAGTGAATCACTCAGCAGAGCTAAAGAGTCTTTTAAAAACCCAGTATTTAACTCTTACCAATTTTCCCCTGACATCCATGTCACAGACCTGAGCACAGGACCAGAAATGCAGCTGACAATGATTCAAACTCAGAATTAACTCGATGTCCATTACCCAGCTTGCTGTAGGAATCCTCCACAGACCCAGATGTGTGTGTTCTTCCAGCTTGACTAAAATTGCTGTCAAGGAGGTGCCCACAAAGGACATTCCTCAGGCACCAAACAGTGTCACAGCCCATTCAGATAAGACAAAATATGGCAGAATATGTGGCCCTCTGAAGAGTTAATTTATTTGCCTTAAATTGCAAAGTAATAAGTGATAGCATGGCTCCACAAATAATTAAAGGTGTCCAAACAGTCATTGGGAAAATGCACCCAAATTTACACAAAACCAACACATGAATTCATGCTTTTATAGTCAGAGGTGACTGAATTTTATAGTCAGTCAATATTTTCCAAGGAGAAATACTGTAAGTTCTGAAGTCCTCCTGATAAAATTGAGAATGGGGATGGGAAAAGGGGCCTCAGATCTTCTAAATAGAATCAGATAAAAATCAGCATCAAGTTAAAATTTGCAACAAATGAAATTTTAACTGATTGAAATTCTCTCTTGAAATTATCAGTTTTGTTGAACTGAGGAATCAGTCTTTAGCAATAAAACAAGAAATATAAAAATGAACGTATATAAAGTAGGGGTTTTATTTCATTCATATTCTTTTACTGATATTTATTCTACTCCTCCCTTGACCACAGAATGATCTTCCTCCTTTTCTCTTCTACTGATTCGTCTCTTTCTCCAACACAACTCATTAGAACCTTCAATTTTTACATTTTTACTGAATTTTCCTTATCTCCCTCAATTCCTTTTTTTTCCTCAACCATTTTTTTCCCAGGTCTGCTGAGCTTACTTTTCCCACCATCTGGCTAAGCAGCTGTTTCTGATAGCACTGAACAAGTGAGTTGTGAAAACAGTTGTTCAGAAGCTGATTTTACCTGTTGTTCCCATTCTCTGTGGGACAGGAAGTTCTGATGTTTCAGGACAGGTGAAATGATGTATGAAACAAACCTTGATGCATTCAGGAAAAAATAATGTAGCACGAGCGAGTTGTAAAGATGATATGGATTGGGCCAGGTGAAACCCAAACTATTCTGTGAGATACAGCTAAAAAGGGGAAAAAAATCCATAAAAAAACCTCACCAGATTCTTCAAATTCACTGTTGTATGCATTCCAGGTCTCACTTATGCGGATTAGGTTCTCTTCCATGGCCTGGATGTCCATGTAGGGACAGTTGCACTCCGGGAATTTGGGGCCACATTGACACCAGCAGTCGTTGTCCTTGCAGATGAACTCCCCCTCTGAATTGCAGGCAATATAGCTCAGAGCTGCCTGCACAAAATGCTCCTGCAGGTACTCGGGAAGGATGACCTGAAGACCTGCAGGAAATTGAGGAAATATTATGGTATTAAGCACAAAGGATGTTCTGGAGCCAAGCAGCTTCCCCAGCTTATGTAGAAAGCAAACAAATAACTACAAAAATCAAAAATATATGGATTTTTTAGGAAAATTTATGTATCTGTCCAGCATTTATACTGTGTTGTGTATTTCCTTTCTTAATAATTATTTTCAGACATATTTCTCACATTTCCCTCTCAGCATGGAACATCCATCCACTAATGAGTAACCTATATTCCTCATACAGAACGTTTATTGTTGTAATCTTTTCTAGGGGGATTGGGTAACATCAACTTCTCCTTGGGAAGAGCTGCTGAGTGAACAGCAGCCAGAGCCTTGCAGCAGGAAATCACACAGCTGAATTATAATCCTGGTGCCAGCAATAATGCAGATTCTGAAAATGCTGATGAAGGGAAAGCAGCCCTGAGAGACAGAGTAAAGAGACAGCATCATCAGGAAAAGAGGTGTAAACATTTCCATCCAAATTTGGGCTTGTTTTCCACACTTCCTTTGGCACAACGAGATGTAGCTTGTCTAGATAACACATTATCTCTTGTGATTCTGTGGGGGGAAACTAAGAAGAAAGGGGGGAATTGGGTTGCAAGAAATATTTGAACAATAAAATTTGTCTGATTGTTTATTTTTCTAGCATTGGTAGCAAATTGCTCTGGGATAGTTAATTGGTTGTGATGGGGAGGGCTACAAAACCTCGAGAAAGAAACTCAAATCTACTGAAGTTTTAGCATGGAAAAAGTGCAAAGTCCAGCTCCTGTGGGGTTTCAAAAAACTCCTGCTTCATGTTCCAAGCAATTTCTCAGCTTATGAGTTGGGTATTTGGTGATATAAGTTTCTTCTCCATAGGCACTTGGGTGATTTCACAGAGATATATCCCTTATTTTTAGGTATGTACAAAACTATAGCAGTCACAGTGATTTCAGAGCCTTTCCAAGTCAAAACTCATATCTCAACTGCTGAAACCTGACTCTGCTTTCTTCTGTCTCGTGTCAAAATTTGTAAAATTCTGCTGCTCCCTGAGTAAATGTTGTGATGTAGATGTGTGCTTGTGAAAAACCATGAGGCTGTGAAAGGAAAAAAAACCCAGTTGGATTCTTCCATTAATGAGTTTATACAATTCTGATCATACATTTCTCTACATGACAACAAACCACAGTCTGAGATGCAAAGATTATTCTCCAAATTTTAACTAACAAACATTATGACTATGCTGGGAACCATCAAAAATCAAATTTTCTGGAAATATTCATGGCATCCCAATGGAAATGAGAAGCTTTTTGGAAAAAAAAAATCCTCTCTGGGAAATAATTTTATGATTTTATGGATTTAATTGATTCTGGGGATAAAGGAAAAGGAGAAAACACATGTGGATAATTTAAGGAAAAGTCATAGAATCATGGACTATCCTGAGACTGAAGAGACCACAGCTATCATCATCCTTGAGAGCTGTTCTTAGTATCACCAACTACTCAACACAGAGTAATTTACAAACTACTTACTGTCTGAGTATTTTACGGAAATAATTGTAAATCTACCTTCAACTGCAAATTAAGGATTGTATTGTTCCCTCATGACATAGAGTCAGAGGTATACATAAATATGCTTAAAGAGAATTTAGTGGGTTTTTTTCATAGTTATAATTTGCTCATGTTTTATTTTTGTAACTGAAAATAGAAATTATTAATGGCCTAATACCATAAAGGGGGACTTTTCAAAAAATTTTATATCCTAATATGCAGGTCAGGAAATGCTTCTGCTGGAATTTTGAAAAAAAATATTATTTAGTAATGATTACTCATTTCTTCCTTTTGCTTCATCTTTCTGCAACTTTCCATTTTTCATTTTTATTTTTATACAAGAGCTACTATTTTCCTAATAAGTGAGATTTTAACCTTCCCAATTGTTGTTTTATTTTTTTTTTAATTTCCAGGAGGAGGAGCCCTTTGACTCCTGATTTAGAATATTTGAAAATGCACAGCCTGCTCCTCTGGTGACTCCATTAATTTTGGTGGGTGTAAGCTGCTGCTCAGTATGAGCAAAGCGGGCTGAGCACACGAAATGTCACTCCCAGCTGGGTGGAATCTCTGGGAATTCAGGCTGCTCGAGAGGTGTGCCAGTGGATGCTAAGTAGGGATGCAAAATGTTAACAGGGCTATTCAAATTATTTTCTGATGGGTGCAGAAATTGTTTCTGTTTGAAAGGCAACACGAGGTACTGACATTTCCTTCACTTTGGCTGGAACTCANAACAATTTAATTGGCAGAAGGATGCGTGCAAATGTTTAACAACAAGAAGTGCTATTTCTGTCAGAGAGAATCCTTACAAACACTGCACCTTTACTATACTACACAAATACTACAGGAGTATAATGCTCAGAAGGTTGTTTCATCAACTTTCCCTCTATTTCATCCAGAAATACGTTTCAGATTTGATTGTGGTGAAATAACAATTTAATTGCCAGAAGGATGAGTGCAAATGTTTAACAGCAGGAAGTGCTATTTCTCNCACACACACACACACACTCAAAAATTAGGAAAATGACCTTTTATGAGGTGGAAGAAGGAAGAAACAAATAGCGTGATAAATGTCACCCCGTTCCAAAACAAATTAATGAAATTGCACCTACATACCTTGCAACTGAATCTTATTTTCAGGACTCTGAACCAGAACAGAGCTGACAGAATCTAGGTTGTCATAGTTACTGCAGCCGAGGGGACCCGTCCGCGTCTCTGTTACCTGATGGGAGGGAAGGCAGAAGCTCTTACTGGGTTATCCAAAGCAGGCTGAGGAGCTCAGAAGGTTGTTTCATCAACTTTCCCTCTATTTCATCCAGAAATACGTTTTAGATTTGATTGTGGTGAAATAACAATTTAATTGCCAGAAGGATGAGTGCAAATGTTTAACAGCAAGAAATGCTATTTCTGTCAGAGAATCCTTACAAACACTGCACCTTTACAATACTACACAAATACTACAGGAGTACAATGCTCAGAAGGTTGTTCCATCAACTTTCCCTCTATTTCATCCAGAAATACTTTTTAGATTTGATTGTGGTGAAATAACAATTTAATTGCCGGAAGGATGAGTGCAAATGTTTAACAACAAGTGCTATTTCTCTCAGAGAATTCTTACAAACACTGCACCTTTACTATACTACACAAATACTACAGGAGTACAATGTTAGAATGGTGCAACACCACACCAACAGTCTAAAGACAGTTTATTTTTCATAGCTGTGGGAATGACAATGAGTTTGCTAAATACGGTTTATAAAAATGAGGACTGTGATTTTCCCTCTTGAAACTTGTGCACGTGACAAGTCCTGCTTGAAGTCATGGTAAAAGCTTGGACTTTTCCAGTGAAGAAGATCAAGATTTGGAATTAAAAGCCCTTTATGAGTGATATTTATAATGGTGGTAGTGAGGGGATTTTTTTTTTTATAAGGGAAGGGCCTAAGATTAGTTTAGGCACAAAATTCTGGGTATTCTGTCTGTTGTAATCTCCAGATCCATGGCCACAGAACAAAAATACAGCTCCATTTATCAAAACAGAACCTCCACAAGCAGAGCTCCAGCTTAATAGTGAAGGTTTGTATTTAGGGAAGCAGTTATTTGTATCATAGGGTCATTAAGTCCTTTCAGATATTTTCAAATATTAACCCAGCACACCCAGTAACACCACTGACCCATGTCCTAAGCACCACATCATGGGTTTTGAACACTTCCAGGAACTGTTCTGTCCTGGGCAACCTGTAGCCATCCTTCAGTGAATAAATTTTTTCCTAATATCTAATCTAAATGTCTGTCCCTGGTGCAACTTGGGAAGTAAACACATTTAAATAAAAAATAAAAAAATAGTAATTTATATGCTTCCTGGAATATTATCTATAATTCTTAAGTGTCAACAAGGTTGTGAAAAAGGCCAATTTTTTTTTTAAATGGGAAGTACCACCAATCCTTCTGTCATGCACCTCCAAAACTGTTCTCAGCCACTCCGCTGGAACTTCCTAATTCTCTTCCTTGGACTGTTTCAGAAATTGTGGCCAGATTTACCCTTATTTGGTATCTTCTTTGGTTTTGAACACAATCACTTCTGTTTTCTATCACTTCGGGTATCACATCCAGAGAATAAGCCTAAATGACAGGGTCAGGGAGCAGATTTCCAAAATGCAGACAATGCACTGAGCAGGTGACAGCCATGCCACCAGCCAAGCAATATCAGGTGTAAAGAACAGAAGGGAGAGAGCTCTCTGAACAGTCTGATTTGATGGGAATATGAAGGTTTGCTGGTATAAATCCTGATTGCTCGTGCTGCTGAGGGTAGCCTGGCTCGCCCACAGCCTGTGGGTGGCTGCAGCTGGGTGATGATGTCCTCGAAACCACTGAGATTTTACATTCTCACCCTTTTACAAAGAATATGAGAGATTTCCTGTCATTCCTCACTCCTGGCACATTTCCATAACTTGGAGGTTGAGTTCCTGAGGGTGGGCACAGAACTGGCCTGCACCAAACCTGTGAGCAGACCTCGACAGGCATGAGAGGAAACGGGACCAAGCCAGGCTGCATCCTCTCTGCACATATTTGGCAATCTTTAATATTTATGACAGCAGCAGGTTTGCTATGGTTTTTGCTTAATCATCCTGAATCAGCACAGAGACTCTTGCAAGGGGATAAGATTTGGACTGGACATGGCTGGAATGACAATTGTGATTCACCTGTGATACTTCAGTCCTCTGCCAACAAGTCGTCTAAAATTCCAGTCTAAAATATGTTTTTTTGGAAGTACCTCCAGTCCAGATATAAAATCCTAATCTCTTTATACAATAACAAAGACTGTTACCTACATTAAATAGACAAAAAAAAAGACAGGCAAAAAGACAGGTAAATGTTGTAATGAATTTTATCCTTACTCTGACATATTACACTCAGCATTTATCTATGCAATTCTTTATGTCAAGTTCCATTTATTTTAGAGTTGTTTCTGTTTGCATATTATTATTATGGTTTTCAAGCATTTCTCTATAAGGCAATGCAGCTTCATAAAGTTATATGGAATGTATAAACTATAAAGAAAATATTATTATTCCTATCCATTCCAATTACTCTTTTATGCCCCCTGAAATCATAAAATAAGGAAGGGTGGTAAGTAGCTTTGCAGTTATTGTGCCCCTTTTGTTCATATTTCTTCACTCTTATTTGGATCATGCCAGACATAGGTAGAGACTGCCACTGTTTTGAGTGCTAGCTTTTATAAATACATCAATTCAGAAGAAAATTACATAGGGCAGCTTTGATATGACTTACATAAAATCATTGCAGTTGTGAGATGTTACATGGTGATTTGTGTCATTATGAAAACAAACCATGGGATCTGTATAAACATGGATACTGAGCTTAAAGTAAAATATGGACATAAGACAAAGGAAAATAAAATAATTTCATAATTTTGTTTTAAATCCTTTTGTTGTGAAATACTGACTTTTGCTATTATACTTTTGCCACTATGTAACAAATAATTATGAATTGTACCCACTTTTAAGGACCATTCTTTTAAATGCTAATTTTTCATTCCCATCTATATATTTATACTGTTCATTCTTTCACTTTTCCAGATCCCTTCACACCCTCTGTCAGCTGCCTTGGTCTGGTATTCTTATCTTCTGAATAGAAAATACATTGCAAGAAAAAATTCAGAATGAATGCTCTCAGTATGTAAAAAAGAAATGCTAAAGAATATAAAAATCATCCAACCTTCAACTTTTGATAGATGACAATTCTAGTGAGAGGTCAAAGCTATGCAGTTACAAATGCTTTTGTATACTCTACACAAATCCTACTCTACAAAGATTGCAAATCAGAAAATGGTGAGTGATAGATAAATGAACGCTTCAAATTTCTGTTAAATTTTTGGATGAAAGGATTTGATTTTCCTAAATTTTACAGTTACAGACTGGTTGGGTTAAAAGGGACTTTAAAAATATTTAGTTCCAACCCTTGCCACAGGGATGTTTCCTGGACCAAGCTGATCCAAGCTCCATCCAACCTAGTCTTGGGCCTTTTGGGGTAACTGGTGAAAAAAAGGCAGACTATAGAAGATGTAAAAGCCTTTTGAAAGAATAAAAATTCATTAATTCTGGTTTGAGCCAAGTGTTACTGATGATTTTACATTTTTTGTTTCAGCAACAATAGGAATGAAATTGGAAAGGCAATGGCACGTCTTTAATTATCTTCCAAGCAGAGAAGTGTGACTATGTTCAGTCCCAAGATCACAGCTGAAAACTGCTTTGTCAGAAGGTGTATGAACAAAAGACGAACCAAAAAGAGGAGAGGGACAGGTAATAAAATAGAAAATGCAGATTCTGCTGAGATGTAGCATGGTCCAGAAGTGACTGACATCGTGCAAAGAGCACCAGAACCACGTCTTTGTTTGGCATGACCTGCAGCCCACAAAGAACATTAACTCACAAAGCAAAAGCATCACAGAACAAAGTTATCAAATAACAGAAACCCCCTAAGAACAAGTAAAAAACACCTGTGAAATCATCTGACACGAAGCAGGCAGGATGTTCTCCAGTGTCTTGTTTTCAGAGATTATCACAGAACAGGTGTCCCTGGGCAACAGAGTTTTCAGTTCCCAGAAATAAACTCTAACATTTGGCATTAATGAGACAAATGCCTACAGTTTTCAGTCAGTTAAATCTCATAACCATGGTGATAATGACCCGATTATAAGTGCACTGAGAACATACCTCCTAGCACTTTAGCAGGGCTGAATTCCTGTGATATCAGTGGGTAGTATTTCCCTGGGAAACAGCCTGCTTTTCTTGCCCATGATAATTAAGCTATAGAAGACTTTCCTAATAAAAGGGAAATACATTTCTGCAGAGATTTTGCTCCTGGTGCATCCTTTTAAGCGCACGTGGCTAATATTCCTAACGAAGTGCCCATGCAGAGGTGGTGTGTGCCTTGCATAAAGGACTGTCCTCTTCAGCAGGACTCTTTAAAAATGGATTTGGCTTCTGAGGATGAGAACTGAGCCAAGCACAAAGGAGGATGAGGCAATGCTGCTCACTGCAGAAAAGGCAGCTGCGTTCACATTCACATGAACCTCTTTAACACTTTAAACATTCAAATAAGGATTTAGAGCAAACTCCTCATATCTGCATGGGAGCAAGGTCTGTCCAGAGCACTTGTGCTGACAGAAGATGGGGCAAAAGTGTGGAATAGGGAGAAACCTGCAGGCTTTGGGATCTCCTGAATAACACGACGGTGGTGCTGGGCTGATGGCTGTGTCTGGTGATCCCCGAGGCCTTTTCCAGCTCTGATGGTTCTGATCCCATCACTGTCCCACCAACCTCACCTTCAGGCCTTGTCCTGCAGCCCATGCTTCCACCCCTATAGCCCCATTCTGCACTCAATGCTCGTTTCACCTCAAAAAAGAGTTGATCAAATAAATAGGCACTAAATGTACTTTCTATTTAGATGTGGATCTCCTGTCAACCCTCTTCTTTCTTTTTCCCCCAGGCTTGACAGTTTTTCACAAAAGCACCTTTATTCCTGCCACACAATACTTGCTGCTCCACTGCCCTATTTTTGTCATTGAATATATTAAAAAAATCCCGCTAATGAGTGTGTAATTAAAATAAATCAAATTTTCTGAGTGTTCCAAGCACTGATACTTCTCACGCTACAGGCTAGATGAACATTTCTGAAGGAGGTACAGACAAACCAGAAGCATTCACAATGTCAGGGGTAGGATTCATATTTTCAATATGAATTCTTTTAATTGCCAGGAATCTAAAACAATACCTCAAAGGCATGACATATTTTCAACAGATTTTCTAGCAGCATAGGGCTGATGTTTTAATTTGAAGAGACCCCCTAACTCAGGAGACCTGGAAACACCCCCATCATATTTTCTGTCATCTGTAAAATGGAAGGGGTACAGTAAACTTGATCTTTCTGAAAAAGAGATAATTGCAAAATTTCCATTAACTTCATTAGAAGGGAAATAGGGACTTCTTTCAAGTTTCTGGGCAAGGAGACAACTTTGAATTTTACTGAATGCAGCACTAAAGCTTCCCAAGAGATCAGTCTAATCCTTCCATTTGCACTTCTTTGTTTCTACACTCCCAGGAATTTATTGTGAACCAGACTGTTACCTTAAAATAACAAGGAAATTGAAATGTATTCTCCTTACATAAAGCATTAAACACCTCAGAAATCAGAATATTTCAGGAACTGGAAATGGACTCACACTATTTGAATTCTTCTCTGTTACATCTGTTGAAAATGCTATGATTTTTTAAGGCTGCTCAGGTCTGTCTGATAGGAAACAATCCCCTCTCTGCTCAAGTCTATTCCCCATTATCTCGGGGAGCAATATATTGTCTGTAAATTCCAGGAGAATCTACAAGAGTATTGGAATAAGTCTGGCAGCACCGACAGCTTTGGCATCATCCTTTTCAAGGACATTTTAAATCCCCTGCCTGTCAGATGCCACATTCCCGTGCAACCTTCAGGATTGCAACAGGGAGGTTTGCAGGAAATGAGGCTGCTGGAAAACCAGTCAGGGCAGCCGTGCCAGAGCCTTTGTTTCCTGCACTTTCAGAAATCAAAGGTGCATCAGCCTCGTACAGGGAGTAAGGACAGGCATTATCTCCAAAAGAACAGGTTATCTCTTTTAATTAATCTTGAGGAAGACATGACAGTGAAGTTCTCTTACAGAGACATAATAGAGTTAGCAAAAATGAAATGAAAACGGGGGATTTTGTTTCAGTCTCCATTTAGCTACTTCTGCTTGCCCATATCTTATTTAAATTAACACTAATATTATTTTTTTCTCAGCTTTTATTGCCTAAAGAGACAGCTGAGCAAAACAAACAGTAAATGAAATCCATATATTTGGTTTAAAAGATAAAATTAGAAACAGAAAGAACAGCACAGATACAAATTAAAATAATATTTCATGTTCATAAAAATCTCAAGGTATCTGCAGAAAGCAAAAGCAAAGATGCCTATTTAAGCAAAACCTAATTCCCAACTTTCCATCCTTTTCCAAATATAATTCCATTACTATATAAAGGACAAAAGGCTCCAAAGAAATTTGGGGGCTCATACTGTACAGGTTAAATATCTTCTTACATTTAACCCAACTGCAAAATCCCATGCAAGGACTTCCTAAGAGTATTGGGTATGGGATCTGTATCTTCATGGACCAGCTCCAAAAGGCAATGCTGAGACCACTGGGATTTTTCACTCTGTCCCCACCAGTTTCAAGAAGACAGAATGATTTGCCTATTTATAAGACTCACAGATATTAATAGTCATAATAATATTGCAATTGAATGGATTTATTTTTTATGTTGGGAAAGTATGAATAAAAAATATAGTCCTCCTAAATCAGGATGAAAAGTTAAAATTATCCTTTTCTTTTTGAAGTGTCAGGAAAATGAGTCTCTTGGTAAATATAAAAATTATCTTTGGATCATTTGGGAATGTTATACCTTTAATGTGGTCAGTTTTTTAAAATCATGTCTGTACTATTTTTAAGAGGAAAAAAAGATTAAAAACCCCAAACCTATGACAAATGAAAAATGTGACAGGTAAACATTAAGTCCGAAAAAGAACATGAAAGGCATTTAAAGTCTTGAAGTTTAAAAATCAAAATGATAAGGGCAAGTTAATTAAGAACTCAATTTTCCACAGAGATTTTACCTTTGATTCTACCTTTCTGTGCAATTCTAAAACTTAGTTGCAATATTCTTTTCAGCAACATCTCTACAAATTCACTGATTTAAGCTGTTTCCAGGTCTTAGGTTTGCTGCCCAGAAACTCCTGAGTTATTTGTGCTGCCCATGGCACTCCAGCTCAGAACACCCTGCCCCTCACAGGACATTTTTCATGTCCATTTTATTTTGCCATCAAACTCCCCCTCCTGTGGTTGTCATCCCAAGCTCTCACCAGGAATCACATCAGTGTCCATAACGTGGGTGTCTGCCTGGCTCACAGACATGTGTGCAGGGATTTATTTTTAGGTTATATCCTCATTACTTCCCACCCATTTATTCCCTCTGGTAAATGATTGCAACACATTTGCCCTTTCTGTCTCATTGGGACAGTCAAATCTCAATTTATAGTTCTGCTAAACTCTTGTTTTTATGCAACTGGTGTTTTAGTGTATTTTCCTGCATCTTTGCAGACCTGCCTACAGAACAGGCAGCTACACCTGATCTATAATTGAATCATTAAATCCCTATCAGTTATCCAAGCTAAAGGGAATTTACCTTTGCTAAATTTGTGCTAGGGAAGAAAAGCAACTTAATACTGAAGCTTTGAACTTCATTTCATACGGCTGCTTCATTCATATGGAAAGTTCTGTGTGAGAACCAGGTGAGTCTCAATATTGTTATTACCTGAGCTAAACTAAAAGAGATATTTTAAGAATTTAAGATATTTTACAGAAGGCTGCTCTTAGAATTAGGTTTTGAGGGCAGTGCTACCCAGACTGACTGCTGAGCCCAGCTGGAAAATCATCCTGAATCATGGGAATAGAAAGATCTATCAAACACCAAGACCTGTTCATTAAAACATACATGAATGCATCCTACTATGGGTAGGAAAAAAATATAGAATATAGATTATAGGATCTTGTTCAAGGGGTTTTATTCATTCCTTTCTGGTCCTCACATGGATGAGCCAAAGGAAAGGACAAAGAATGATGCATCATAAAGGCATGTGCATTTCTTCCATGAAAAACAAGAGAAAAAGAGAGAGCCAGAGTTCCTAGATAGCTCCATGTCCAGCTCCTTTCACAGTATGGCAGGTGAAAAACCTTTTGACAAGAGTTGTTTTCTCAATTAAAATCTTACACATGTAAATATCTGGATTAAATTCATATATGCCACTGTATATTTTCTTGATGCTCTTTTGCTTATCAGAATGTTTCTCTCATGTGTATGTACCATTATTTCCAAGCCATAACACAGTGGTACCAGGGTAGAACTCTCAAGTCACACACCACAGACCTGTCAGTTTGGGATATTTGCATCAAGGAAGGACAGATCCTCCCCAGTGTAAACCAATACCAAAGAAAAGCAGAGAAACACACTTTATTTTTTATTCCTGAAGGAACATGGGCTATTTATTTCTGACATTGGCTCAGTATTCTTGTGAATGTTGTGTTTCAAACAGAAAGTTGGAGCAAGAACAAACTACTTAAGTAGACTAAAACATGACAGGAAAGGATTTTTTAATGGTCCTCTTCAAACCATTTTTTCTATTATCGTCAAGATTTTATCATCACTAAATTTTACTCATTAAGAATTTCATGAAAAGCTGAAGAAAAAACATGGAATGATTTTTCATTTGCCAGACTCTAGATACACTTGGAGAAGATAAAATTTAACTGTAATATGTAAATTTACATATTATTTGGGAGACTACCATACCCTCCATTTGGTAAAATTATTATAAAGGTTATAAAATTATGAACAATTATAACCATGACACAAGAGGGCCTTTTTATTATTTTTCTTATTACTTTTAATAAAATTCAAAAGATGAGTACCCAAAGCCCATGAAATGTATTAGCAATTCCCTGGGAAATAAAGGGTTAAATTGGGAGAGAGAATGAATAAAAAATTGATAAACTGGGAAGATGGAAATTGAGGCTGACTTGTGGAAACCCTGATCTCAGTGATACCAACATGAATGAGAAGAAACTTCCTTGACATCAGCGGAGTTTATTCCTTGCAAAATGTCAGAACCTCACCATGAAAATTAGAACCACTTTTTACTCTGCTACAAAACCTGTAGGACAGTGAGGAAACTTCCAGCCTTTCAGGCATTAAAGATCTGAAAATAATGATCATTCCTGAGTGTAGAAAGTCTCCTGTGTGAATAATGAAAACTTTCCCAGTTTTGCTTCAGCATGTAAAGGCCTTATATGCGTTATTTTGTAAGAGATTAAATTATAGTTTTACTGTCAGACAGGCAAATTCTGCTCAAGCTCTGTGAGAAGGTCTACAAGATAAAAATAACAGTGAAATGCAGAAGACAACAATGATATAACTCTCAGTGCCAGTTAGGTGTGAAGGATTCCCACACAAGGGATAATTTTTCACACTAAATGAATAGATTGAAGGGCATGATTGCAGATTGAATCATAAATCATAATAACAAAACATGCAAAAATGTATTATAGCCAAAAATTCTCTAGGAAAAATAATATGAAAACAGAAAACTTTCCACAGCCTTTTATTGTTCTCTAAGCTGATTTCTTCTTATGCTGAGTCTCTATTCATCTGAGATATTCTTCCTAATCTGACCTCTGTGCTCATACACGATGTTGATACATGCTATTCCTATTTCTGAGAGCTCAGAGGCAGGGAAATGTTCTGTGAATTTTATAGTCCTTGCTTGACATTCTCTGACCTGCTGGCAGGCAGTAGCTGCCAATTAGAGGGTGGAGGACAGGCAGAGTGCTGAAGTTTCCCACCCCATACATAAGCCAGCCAGAATAAAGCTCAAATTGAAATCTGTACAAATCTGAGGGCCTCCAAATTCCTGCTGGAATGCTCTGTCTAACTGCACTGTTCAATATGTTCACTGTGGAGCTGTCAAGACTAAAACCCTTCTCCATCTTCTGGGTTTATTTACTTTAGTTTCACTTTTATAGGGAGGGAAAAAAAAATGAGTATGGAACATTTAAGGAACTGTAGTGTGAATTGTTTATAGGTTTTTGACAACTGTGATGGCAAGTGTTGTGTGAGTGCTGTTAAGGTTTCTGGTTTACATATGTATATATATAGCCTGCTCACGGTTTGGCAGCCTTCATTTCCCTGTTTGTTTTTTATTCTTCTCTCTTGACTAAACTCATAACTAATAGAAGAGCTCTTCAATTCGTTTTGCTCCATCATATCATGTATTCTATCCTATTCTGTTGTTATTTTGTGGTGTTTCAGTGTTTTATTTTTATTAAGTGGAGAATATTTATCCAAAATCTTTCTGAAATGCTCATCCGTGCATCTCTATTATGTGCTATTATATTGTCCTGAAAGCATCTCCTGCTGTGCTGCCAATGAGCTGGCAATGCTGTAACTCCTTGCACTCATTACTCCTCTGCACACGCTGCAGCTGAGGTGTAGCTGGCACTGGAGGCTGCTGACACACCTTGGGTGAGGGTCTGAGGCTGCAGCTGCTGGGAGGGACCGTGGCAGTGATGCTGCTGAGTGAGCATTGGGAGGGATCAGTGAAATGTTACTGCCTTAACTTCCTGGGTTTGGAATCACAGCATCCCAGATTGGTTTAGGTGAGGAGTTCATTCCATCCCACTCCTGCTATATCTTCCACCATCCCAGGGTGCTCCAAGCCCATCCAGCCTGGCCTTGGACACTTCCAGGGATCCAGGGGCAGCCACAGCTTCTCTGGGCACCCTGTGCCAGGGCCTCACCACCCTCACAGTGAGGAATTTTTTCACAATATCCCAGCTAACCCTGCTCTCCTTCAGCTGAAAGCCATTTTCCCCTCTTCCATCACTGCTTGTCCTTATCAAAAGTTCCTCTCCAGCCTTCTTGAAAGACCCCTTTTCAAGTTTTCTGAGTCACTTTCTAATTTGATGTTTTTCGTAGTTCTTAGTTCTTTCTCACACACGGGTGTTATTATCAGAAATATGTTTTTAATACCATGAGGTTGTTTCCATACTTTCTCTTGGTGTGAAGAACAACTGATGGGCAGGTGTCTTGACCAACGGGATGGGAGAGGTGTCAGCCTTCTTCTCCAATCCCTGCTCTGTGTGGAAATACTATAGAGTCAGATATTTTAATAAATAGTTTTTAACCTTCTTCACCAAGAGTGTCTGTGTGTGTCCTTGTGTGTCCCACAGTGACACCTTTCATATATTTTAGGTTTCCCCCACCTTTTCTCTCAGTCTCTGAAAAATTGAGGGCCAGATTCTCACAGGAATTGTGCTGTTTTACACCTGTTCAAGAACTGACCTCTATGTTACCTTTCAGAGAAAGCAGCCCTGGAGGTTCAGTTTAATTAAAACTCAACTGTCCAAATGAATTAAAGAGTTCTTTTAACATCATCACCTTAAATTCCTCAATAAGATATGGAAATAAATCCCTCACCTTTCACTCGGTGTATTCTTAAAATTAGTGAACAGTCCACACATAGCTATACCTATTTTATTCCAAAGATCTCCTACAGTTTCCACATAAAAAAAGTATGAACCTTCAGGTATTTAATTTTTATAATGACACAAACACAAATCCCATCCTGTGCAGTGGAAGATGGTACAGAGACTTCTTAGATACCTTCAGGTGATGCCAAAAGTCTAATTGCATTTCCCAGTCCTTCTGGCAAGATAAAATAATGACCCAAATTTAAATTTTAAATTCGTACTTAGCCATATTCACAGCAAGGTGAGCTCTTGAGTGACATTTCTATAGACACCTGGAAAAGTTTTCAATTCTCAGAAATTTCAGGGAAGAAAAACATTTGAGAAGACAATTCCTATCTATTTCCTAACTTTTAACTCCCCCTTGGGAAAATGCCAAGCTCTGGCCTTGTATGAAGGCAGTCTGATCTCCTAGGGTAGTGGAAAATTTGGCATTTCAGAATGGTCCTGAACAATAGCTGTCCTTGGAAATGTGTCCTGGGACTTCTCTTGACATTCCTAAATCATGTCATCAAATATACACAATGGGGAAATCCCTAATTTTTTATAATTATCAGTAATTCTGTGGATTGTCACAATTAAATTTACATTTATATTTCATCTCTTCGATGAAATCAATAAAAACCTGCTATTACAAGACTTTCCAAAAAAAAATGTTTTTAACTTTAAAGCTGTTGCTGGGCAAATTTTTTCCCAGTCTTTGGTCCCTTACAAAGTTTCACAGCTGTACAGTCTTAAATTCCACTCACAAAGTGAATGGATAAAGTGAGGGCAAGAAGGGTTCAAGATCTGGATTTCAAAAGCTTCCCAGAAATTGGCTGTTTATACAAAACTGTGCAAACTATTGAGATTTAGAATTTGCCAGAAATCTGACAAAAGCTCAAGGATTTATAGTATTTCAACATTTCTTCATTTGAGTAGGGTAATTACTTGAATTCATGGAAAAACACAAGCAAATAGGAGGTATAAAGGGAAAAAAAAATTGAACCAAGCAAGCTTTTTCAGACCAAACAAAGCAAACAGAAAAAACAAAGTCTGTATTTCAGTCTGAGTTTTGAGTGAGAAATTAATTTCATTACACTTAAGTTTCCTCTCTAACAGCCCACGAGTCATTCATGAGTTAATTATAGATAATCAGATATAGTTCCCACCACAATAGAGCCCTGTTCTTTGCAATCTAAACTTCTCAGATAAAACAAACTGCAACAAACTGCTTAAATCTCTCATAGCAAAGAAAAGAAAGTGGTTTGGGGAAAGTAAAAAGCAAATTGCACAATAAAATTTAATTGGAATTACAGGGCACGTTCTCCGGGATGTTTATTCTTTCTCACTCAGATGGAATAAATGGGCTGTAAATAGCTGTAAATAGCTGGTGGAAAATTCAATTTATGCATCTGTTCTTCTGTTGCCTCCTGTTCCTTTGTTGCACTTTGGCTCTCCCAGAACTGTTTGGACTCTAAAAGAGCACCTCTGCTGGCCCAGCTTCCACAAAAGGAGATGTATTCAGGGATGGAAGACAAATTTTCCAAGAGACAGCTATGGAACAGCCCCACTCCATTAATGGCAATGCTATAACATAGCTGTGTTTAGAATTTTGTAGAATTCACTGAGACTATTCAGTAGTATTTAATTTACTGCGCAGACAAGGTGGGTTTTATGGTTTGGACTCATTGCAGAAGTTTGTTAGGGACGGTGCTGGAATTACAACTTGTGGCAAACTGGAATCGTGGGGCTCAGACAGCAGAGTGAACCCCAGATGTGCTGGGCACAGCCCTCTCCCACCCACCCACAACCACAGAACTCTCTACAGAGCTGGTGGGAGTGTGGCCACACCACCAGGAGACATCAGCAGGGTCATCCTGCCAGTGGGCAGTGGCAGGACATGGGGAAAAATGCTGCCTTTATCTGTGCTCTCTGCCTTTACCTGTATTCTCTGCCTTTACCTGTATCCTCTGCCTTTATCTGTATTCTCTGCCTTTACCTGTATTCTCTGCCTTTACCTGTATTCTCTGCCTTTACCTGTGCTCTCTGCCTTTACCTGTATCCTCTGCCTTTACCTGTGCTCTCTGCCTTTACCTGTATTCTCTGCCTTTACCTGTATTCTCTGCCTTTACCTGTATCCTCTGCCTTTATCTGTACTCTCTGCCTTTACCTGTATTCTCTGCCTTTACCTGCATCCTCTGCCTTTACCCGCATCCTCTGCCTTTACCTGTATCCTCTGTCTTTACCTGTATCCTCTGCCTTTGCCTTTACCTGTATCCTCTGCCTTTACCTGTATCCTCTGCCTTTACCTGTATTCTCTGCCTTTACCTGCATTCTCTGCCTTTATCTGTATTCTCTGCCTTTACCTGTATTCTCTGCCTTTACCTGTATTCTGCTCCCACAGCAGGGCAGGGTTTTATGAGACAAGAGCAGAGCACACCCCATCATCCTAATAAGTTGTTCATAAGGAGAAGCAACAGCCAACCGTGCAGCTGAAGAGAGGTTTTTGTAGGAAAACACCTCTAAAATGAGCGTGCCAAGGAAGTGATGTTGGATATGTCATATTTCAAACACAACAGGCTGTATGTTCATGTAAATCTTATGCAAATGAGACACAGCCCTCAGGCACCTGGTGAGGTTCCAGCAAGGCCCTGGAGGCTCCATACTTAAATTTGCACTAAAATGCATGTGCTAAAATCATATTGAGAGAATGTATGTGTCAGGGGACTTTGAGATATATTAAATATTGATACAAGCTATGGGCTCTTTCCACGGACATTTTGATTTCCAGTCAGAAAATGTTGCCTCTTTTAATGTAGAATAAACAGTGGATTGTCTGCTCAATTAATGCAAAGCCTCCATCAGCAGCAGTCTCAATGCTACTTTTAAGGCTAATTATGTCACGGGTAGTAGGAGAGACAAAAAAATGGCAAGAAAGGACACAGAATTAATGTAGTAATCTGTTTAGAAGATATATCACATGTGGATAAAAATTATCATTTTTTTAAGGAGAAAATCTGCAAATTTTTTTCACAGAAATAGAGCAAAAAAAAAGGTGTGAGAATGATGTAGTCTAATCTGAAAAGGATGCTTATACTGATTTGGGGGGAAAAAGAAGGAACACACATTGTCTTTGTTTGTGGGGGGGTTGTGTGCTTTTGGAGGAATTTGTATTTGTAATGTCTCTTCTCAAATAATATTTTAGAGGTGTCCCAGCCATCAAGATAACTGTCTCTGAGCAGTACAATCAGAAAATATGTTGGTGTGCAAGCAATTGTGTTATTTTTTCCTAACTCCTGCTGCAGTTTCAGATTGCCCATCATGGCAGTAAATGTGACAAACAATAAAACAGCAAAGCAAATTATTCCTGTTCATTTCAAAGCCCCAAACTCCAGGAACTTGAGTGGCAGATTTCATTTGTGCACCAGAGTGCTCTGATTTAACTGCAAATGTCAGGGCTTGTGATTTGTGTTTTAAGTGTTTTCTGTTCCATATCCTATTTTTGTTTGGCTGGTTTATTCAGATATGTATTCCCAGCAGGGTCGTTATGTTCTTCCTAGTAAGAGCATGAGTTCTGTGAAACATTTTCGATACTCTCAGCGCTCTCTTCCTAAAATTTAAACAACTCTTGCTAGTATGGTAGAGTCTAGAACACCACATATGAGAAAGCTATCCAAAATTAATAGAAAATGACAGTATCAAATACTAACTAGGTCCTGGACGTGATTTTTTTTGTTGTTGTTGGTAGCTAGTCAGCAATCAAAAATGATTGTTGTGAAAACTTCTAGCATTACTTTAGAATTCTAATATTTCTTTAGAATTTTAGGGACTTCTCAACCTGTTGCAATACCTCTATCTTGGATTTCTTTGATGCTGGTCAAAAGGCAGCTATACCAAGCTGTGAGACCTCTTCTTGGGCTTCTTTGGCAAATCTCTTGTGCAAGGAAAGCTTTGAGCAGAGCTGTGGTGATCATGACAGACACAGGAGGTGCTGGTGTTGGAAATGATGGAACTTTTAAAATTTTTAACTAACTTTGGTTCAGGGGGCTGTTTGTCTTTGCCCAGGAAAGGAATTAAGGTTTCTTTTGAAAAGATTCTGTTGCCTGGGTGAGGCCTGGTGGTCTTAACATCACGGCCTGGGAGTAGCACAGGAAGATCTAATGAACGAGGAAGGCAAAAGGATCAATACCCACAGGAAACCAAATACTGAGAATTGTGTAACTCGGTCCCAACAAACACATTGGACCAATGGATTTCTCTGGGGTTTGTCTGCATAAGTATGTGAAAAGTCTAGTAAAGAAACCATGTGTGATGGAATGATTTACTCTGCACAACCTGAACAATATGTGGATGAAATTATTTCTGTCGCACATCCTGGCCAGAACAGCACCCTGGCCAGAAAAAGGAATGCCTTCATTCTCTAGCACTAAAAATGATGTTGCAGAGTTTTTGTTTTTCCTGCAGTTTAAAAATCCTGGGATTTAAAAAACTGCTTAGGAGTCTACAGTGTAACAAGCACTGGGGTCACTTCTCTGATGGTCACCCTGGTCCCCAGGGCCTTCAGGGTGTCACTTCTCCCAAACCAACCCTCAGGCTGGGACAGAGATCTGGTTCAGCAGCTGTATGGAAGGTACTCTAAATCAGATGTCAGTATACATGTTCTAATGAATAATCTTCAAATATGCTATTTACATCCTGGATCTAAAACTTTACTTGATGGTTTTCCAGCTTTAAAATAGCAGTCTTTCAAAAACCTGTGCACATAGAGCAAAAGTAAATGCCTTCCTTGGCTGTTTTTTTTGCTCCTGCATTTCAACAGAAACAGGTTTGTGTTCAATTAAGTATTCTGACAGTAGAAATTTGTCATGCAAATGTTCCCAGCCTCTCAATGAAGGCAGTGGAAGAAGCCAGGGTTTCATTTATCAGCACTGGTGCATCTGATGTGAGAACCTGGAGTCTCCTGCCCTCAATTAACCAAATCAGATTTGCTGATGGACTAACTCTTGGTTTGTATCCATCTCAACGGGAGGCTGAAGAGAATTCTTCCATTTGTACTGTTTGTAGAAATCTTTGGACATGCAGAAGGTTTGCTCTGTAAATTGTAGGTGGGCAGTGTTGAATTTTGCATTGTAACACAAGTTTTCTTAAAAATATTTCCATGGCTTTCAAGCAGTGTTTTGTCTCTACATTTCTATGTTCTGTCACTTGAGTTACCACTTGCTGCAGTTATCAATTATCTTCACATAGAATGAATTTTTGCATGTGGAGGGGGCCTGGTTTTAAAGGTTACTGTACATCTACATAATAAACAATCAAGTTATGAAGTCACATCTGAGGGATGGGTGATGCCATGGTCTGCAGCAAGAATCATAGAATTCAACCATTAAGATTGAAAAGACCTCCAGGAACATCAACCTTCAAAGCACTCTGTCAACCAACTCACATCTCAACCACTCACTTCTTGAACACCCCCAAGGATGTGAACTCCACCACTGCCCTGGAAAGCCCCTTCCAGTGCCTCACCACTCTTTACATGAAGGAAGTGTTCCTAAAATCCATCCTGAGCCTCCCCTGGAATACCTGAGGCCATTTCCCCTTGTCTATCACTAGCTGCCTGGGAGAAGACTCCAACCCCACCTCACCACAACCTCCCAATCCAGCTCTCCCTCCAGGGCCAGCTGATGAGATGGGCAGCCTCAAACAAACCCTGGGTTTGTTCTGGTGCACTCTCAGCTCAACTCTGGCACCAGCCCTGAGCTGGGCTGAGCTGCCATGGCACCATTCCAGGGTGGATGGCACTTTGGGAATTTCCTCAACAGATGAGCAGCCACACTGGAAACATGCTGTGCAGCCACAAATTCTGGTTATATCCTTCTCCCAGTAAAGGCACTTCCAAGGAAGTAAACTTATATTTACTTGAATAACAGCTAAGGCAGCTGGGAATTGCACCTGGTTTCAGGTGTCTTTAGTGAAGATCTCGGTTACCAGTGAAAAGATCCAATGAGCAGAAAGGAACCTAAATCACATCATACATCAAGATCTTCATAATTACTGCACTCAGCTGCAAGTTACAATTTTGTTTGCCCTTTAAAGCTGGAAATGAAGTGGGAGTGGATATTTTGAACGAGTAATATAAGACTAGAGATCTCCTGTCCTACCTGGGGCACTGATCTTGGCCAAACATCCTCCAGTGCTAGGAGTGACCTGCAGCAGTCAGTGCAGAGGGTGCTTTGACTGACAAACTGTGCTAAAACTAGTTCCTAGCAGAAAATAGTACATCTCCACAAAACTGTAGAGCCAGGACCTCCAAATTATTCCAAAGGTCATGAAAAAAAATTAGGCATAGGAGTACAATAGCTATACTAATTAAAAAAAAAAAATACCATGAGAAATATAAATCTGTCTATAAATGAAGTTAATGATTACACACGTTCATGAGGTTGTCCCAATGACCAAACACTTCTATAAACACTTCTGTATCAATCAAATTACCTATCATCCATCACTAATATCTCTAGTACATCTTCAGACCCTCTTCCATGCTAGCATTCTCCTTATAAATGGAACACATTGATTCGGGTAGAAAAGAGAATAAAGCTGATTATTTTGCTAACAATTACTAATCAAACCAAACCTCCCCTGAAGAGNCCCCTGGTTAAAAGAGCCAGCCTGCCATTTGGTCGGGATTCTGTTGGAGCAGTTACTGGACTCAGAGGCCCTTGGGCCAGGAATAAAACTCTGAATCAAAACCCTCCATCAGAACCGGCTCCTTCCTTCACCCTTGAAGCCTCACAGTCAAAGTTCCTGAGTTCCTGCATGCCTGGCTTGTCTCCAAGCCCTCAGCTCTAACATCCTGAGGGACCACTGGGGTGAAAACACCAGAGCTGCCAGACAGGCAAACAGCGAGGGCACAGCTCAGGCACAACCTCCTGGGAATACTGGACCGGACTCCAGCAGGAGCTGAAGCTGGGAGCTGCCCTGGCGGTGTGTGCTGGGGCTGTCCCTACCTTGATGGCGGTGGAGGCGATCTGGATGTGGTGCAGCCGCCGCAGGGTGCTGTCCCTGTCGATGAAGTAGGAGGCTGCCAGCTGGTGCAGGGTCTCCAGTGTCACCACGGAACTGTTGGCACTGGGGTCGCTCCCTTCCGACCTCTTGCTCAGCTTCCGTTTGTCCACAAAAATTGTGAGTGACTCCTCTCCTGGGCAGGGAAACAGAAGCCCCAGAAGGCATCAGCAATGTGCAGCAGCAAGGAGGGATTTTTGTAGATGTCAAACTTGAAGGACATACAAAATACATTTATTTCCAAGGTCACTTCATACATTCATTCTGTAGCATGCTATGTTAGCATAAAAGAAAATGAAACCAGTATAAACTTGAAATGTTTGTTTCCTTCTCTCATAACACCTATCATAGCTGATTTTAGAGGAAAGGCGCCTTGTTGCACCTTGTTATGAGCACCCATGTGCTTTCTAATCAATTCAGCAGTGCCTGAAATCTGATAGAACAGTTGCCTTGAACCAAATTTCTGAAACTGAAAAATGTGGGGGTTTCAGAAAGTTGGTGTTTTTCCAAAAGAAAATAGAAGCTCCAGCATCCTGTGTTGTGGATTTCTCACTTCCTGTCTCTTTACAGAGACGTGGATAAATACTGTTGAATTCAGAAATTTTAATTTCTGTAAGATTATTGAAACCCAAAAATCTGACTTGCTTAACTGAGTGAGTTCTTAGGAACATTTCCAGAACACATCTACTGATACTATCAAATTTTCCATGTTTATTGTCTAGTCCATGGATATATTTTCCTGTGTTTCAGGCTAAGCAAGAATTCATTAATTTAGTAAAATGTTTAGGCAAAACTCATTACACCACAAAATAAATTGGAAAAGTAATTTCTGGACCCAGTATTTTCTTCTGTGCAATTTATGTCCAAAATAAATGGAGCAGAAGAAAATTTCCTCACTCTCTGAGCGTGTATTTTGTAACCTGCATTCTTCAGCATTTAGCTCAACCATTGATTAATAATGTCATTATACCTAGATTTTAGGTGCTGAACAACTCCACTGAATGCCTTTTCCTAGTTCCTGGAAAGGAAGCTACCCTGCTAAGGTCTGACTTGCCACTGGTGCTACTTTTACTGCTCACCCATCTGCTGCAGTGGCACTGTGCCTGTGCAGAGGATGGGATGCCAACTTCAGAGGGGTTTACGTGCCAAAAAGTAATAGCTGTAGGATAAAAATCTAGGATGAAAACATGACATCATCTTTAAAGGGAGCTAATCTTGGTAGTGAGCAATGCTAAGTGAGGAACATGTGTGTCCGTGCAGGAGATCACATCTGCTGGCAAATTTTGACTCTCAAAATTTGTCTTTGGCTAACACGAGCGCTCTCTTTGTTCCCCAATATACATTATGTGCTTTCCAATCTCTCAGAAATCCAGAGGCCAGTCAAGCCCTTCAGACCTTACACAGACAAAACTGGCATTATACAGGAACTTTTTATCTAATTAGAGCTGCAGGGTTTGTCTAGAATATTCCTTTCCTCCTGGAAGGGACAGGTGGCTGTTCCAGCTGCAGCTTACCTCAGTTTCCACCACTACATTTATGCTTCTCCTCCTACAGTTTCCTAATGGGTCATTATTTTGTGCATGAAGTCATCAAAGCAGGGATTAATTGCCTGAAGCTTCAAAGAACCAGGAATTAACACAGCCTCCTTAAGTACCAGGATTTCCCCGCCCAATTATTTAATCTTTCTGCCGTAATTTGCAGACAAAGGTTCACAACTACCGTGAGGAGGGAACTGGGAAAGCACAGCAGACTCTAATGACCTGGCCCCTGAGAGAAATCTGCCATCAGAACCTGCTCTAGGTTCCAGCTTTGCTGGCTTTCCACTGTGCCCATGCAATAAAACCTGACTTGTCACAGCCTGCCATGTGACTCCAGCCAGGATGAAAGATGTTTGTGGGATGAAAAGCAAGGGAGTGGGATGAGATTTGAGCCAGGGGCCGTGGGCTTTGTGCACCTGTTTGTGCAGCTGCAAAAACATGGTTTAGAACAGATATAAGAATAGGATTGTTCCCTGTGAGGGTGGGCAGGCCCTGGCACAGGTGTCCAGAGAAACTGTGGACGTCCCTGGATCCCTGGAAGTCCACAAGGCCAAGCTGGATGGGGCTTGGAACAACCCAGTCCAAGGATGCCTTCCAGTCCAGACCATTCCATGGTTCTGTGGTATCAGAGAAGACAACTTCAGAACTGAGAGGGTGAATATGGTACCAGAGACCAGTCCAGGCTGCACAGATTAGGTGCAAAATTTTACTAGGAACTTTCTCTCTATATTTTCCCCTTTTCCAGAGGTCTGAGCTAGTTTGTTCAAAGTGGCTTCTGCAAGGTGAAACACCTTTCCACTGAAAATATGTAATATTGAAAACATTTTAATTGTAAGGGCAAAGAAAACTAGGACTTAAAGCTGCAGGAAAATCTCTGGAAATTATTAAAAAAAAATTAGGTATTTTGTGTTTCATTATCACAGAATTATAGATACATAGACTGGTTTGGAAATGAAGGGATTTTTAAAGCCATTGCCACTCCCTGCCATGGGCAGGGACAATTCCCACCAGCCCAGGCTGCTCCAATCCCATCCAGCCCTGGCTTGGACACTTCCAGGGATCCAGGGGCAGCCACAGCTTCTCTGGG
>VZTB01000544.1:70331-107559 GCA_013397245.1 Thryothorus ludovicianus | reverse complement strand
CATCCAGCCCGGCCTTGGACACTTCCAGGGATCCAGGGGCAGCCACAGCTTCTCTGGGCACCCTGTGCCAGGGCCTGCCCACCCTCACAGGGAGCTCAGGGTATGTTGAGATATTCCTAACATCTAACCTCTGTTTCTTCTCTTTTAATTCAAAACCCTTCTCCCTTATCCTATCACTATCTGCCCATGTAAAAAGTCACTCCTTTTTTATGAGTCCTCTTAAGTCCTGGAATGCCACAATAAGGTCTCCTTGGAACCTTCTCTTCTCCCAAACTCTCTCAGCCTGTCTCTGTAGGAAAGCTTCTCCAGCCCTCAGAGCAGACACTGCATCTTTTTCTAATGGAAACACTTTTGATCAATCTGTATTAGTCATTACTAGAGATGGTGAGGCTCCTTATATAACAGAATTCTGCTAACTTTTATTATTAAATCCGACTTTACTGAGTTTTGTTCACATGAAAAAGAATCTCGGGCATTTTTCCTCTCCCTGCTCTCCCGGAGCAGACAGTAGAGCTGCAATAAAAACTCCCATTTGAAAAACAAACAAACAAACCTTGAAAAAGGACAAGGCTGTGTGTTGTCATGCTTTCCTTCGATTAGAAGATGTCAGGAAAAGAATGTTTGGACCATGTCAGAGTTATCACATGGTCCTATTTGCCTTGTCCTGCTTGACCCTGTGCTTCCCACAGCAGTTGCAGGTGGGTGTGTTCTGGCAGGCAGGATTGCCAGGCACCTCCAGCCCTGCAGGCTCTGTCCCTACTCCCTGACAGACATCTCTAGGTTTTCATTCAGACTGAAATGGCTTTGAATGTTTACATGGCACCTTACACAAAAAATCCTGACTCATCACTGGCATTCCCAAGCTCTGTGCTACCAGCAGGTGCCATCAGGGGCAACTCAAAAATATTTGCTGCCCAAAAGACTTTTCACAGACTTTTTCATCTGTCAGAGCTGATTCAGCTCTCACTAGAAAAAAGTGGATTTCCCCAAACATCAGTGCTTAGGCACCCATGTCCCAGCAGAGCTGTGAAAGGGCTCCCTTCAGCACCCAGAACTGCAGGGTTTGGGAAGTAACACTGCCAAGACTGGTTTGGAGAAGATAATTCGAGTTTTAAGTTCATTTGGAGAAAATTAAACCCATGCCAAAAGAGCCCCTTTTGTCACATTGAAAACATGGATGAATCTTGTTTTTCACTAGTTACTGTCTGCCACCATGAAAAAACAGACTAAGACATCCAAGCACCAGCTAAAGAAAGTGAGATTTAGAAAATTGTTCAATCATATGATTTAAATACTTAGTGCTATTTTCTGCCTCAGTTGTTGAGAGATTGTTTGCCTGTACCCATATCTTTGGAATAATGAAGGGATTATAAGACTAGAAGTTTCATATTTTCATCTGTAGACTGGGAAGTGGTAGGAAAAGGCAGTGATCCAAGCAATTCCCATCACTTTATGTCAGAAAGAGAGGAAACAGGAATAAAAGGACAACACTCCAAGGTAGCTATAGCTGAGCATAACCCACAGATGCTTAGTTAGAACTCTTTCTTCATACAAATAAATGTATCTTATACAGGACTAAAGGTCTTTGGCTTATGAACTCCTCAAACTTTTGTGATTAAATAAAATACCTCAGATACTGCCTAAATAACTACACCTAAATAAATACACCAGCTACTACTAGAAAATCTATTCCTGTCTGGACCACCAAAGGTGCCATTAGGATTTTATCAGGTCATTTTCCCAAACTTAAGCAGATGCTGATGGAAATGCACAGGCTCAAAACCAATATAAATTAATGTCAGGCCAGATGTGGTATCATTTCCATGGTTCAAGTGAATAACAGTGCACGTTAATTCTATATAGACCATCTGTTGAAGGATTTAAATTTTTTCTTCATTAAGTAGACAAGAGAGGAAAGAAAGTTAAAGTATTTTGTGCTTCTTTTTCCTCCCCTTAGCATCCATATTCTTAAATGCTGGGGAATTTACATGCCCATACAAGGGGTGTAACTGATGTTTGCACGTCTGATGCAAAATTTTCAAGTTTCTTTCTCACTTCACTCATTTGAGACTGTCCTCTCCTTCCCTTGTTTGCCAATAGTTTGTATCTTACCTTGAGAGAGTGTTATGGGAAGCAAAGGTCGTATCTGCAGTTAGTGTAAGTGCTAATAAATCCTTCGGAATTCATTGAAATTCACTGTTTTACACCACCTGACAACTTCCCCCATCTCTGCAGGCAGAATAATGTGCAGCACTATGGGAATATTGATGAGGGGCAGAAAAGCTGGCTCATGGAAAAGTAAAGGTGTAACCATCACACTTGCAGGGCTGTAATCAGTGGAGAGAGGCTGGGGCTGAGCTGATCTGCCCACACCTGTTAAAACTGTCTGTTTTAAAGACAAAACTACTTTTCCTTCCCATTCACAAAGCCTTCAACAACATCAAGGGCTATTTCCTGACCCAGGGAGCTGAATGGATTGATGGCCTGGTAATGAACACCTTGAGCAAAGATGACTGACAACAGCAGCAAAAATAAATTGACCTGGAACATTTCAGATGAACACTCAGACAGTTGCCTAACGAGGTTCTTGTTTCACAAGGAATTTGGGCATTGCCCTGCAGATAGGTTTATTCAGAGCAGTTGCAGCTTCCCAGGTGTGAGGATTTGCTTGCACAGCCTGCTGTCTTCTCTTGTAAAGTAAAGCACCCAAATCACTTCACCCAAATGCCTGGAACAAGAGCCTATCATCTCACTTCCTAATTATCCCCATCACCAACTCTATTGCTCTGCTAAATGGCCTCTGTAGGAATAGCATTCAAGTGAGTGTCTAACATGAGAGGGATTCGGGTTTGTCCTCTCCCATTCATCCCACAGCAGTATCCCAGGTTTCCATTCACCCTCCAGCTCCAAAGCTCGCATCTGTTTTTTGCAAGTCATTAAAGTGTAGTTCCAGCAAACTGGACCATCATTGCATTACTATTGTGGGCAGGCTAAAGAGAAAAGTATAAATGCAAAACAAAAGGAGGGAAAGTAAAACTGAGTGCTCAATCCGCTGGGTCACACAGGGTCCTTCAATCATGGGGCTTGGAGCTGCTCGTTATGGACTTTGGGCTTGTGTCACAAGGAGATAAAATTTCCATAAGAAATAAAAGCAGTGAGAAATGTCACTTTCCACATTATCTTGTGGCAGCAAGAAATATAGAACTTTTTTTCCCTTAGCTCTCGTTCCTGAATGCCCTTGAGGAGCGTATTTCTGTGTTTGTGAATAAAGACTGGGGAATGTTTCACAACCAACCATGTGCAAGAGTTCTCTTTATGCTCAAAAAAAAAAGATCTTTATGGAAACCAAATGGTCACAGAGGCACACAAATCTTATCGCAGCATCGTTCATTTGCCAAGTTTTCCTTTCTGTCCATGAATACAGATGATTGGGGATTCATTAAATAAAAGTACTGTGCACACTCCGTTTGGTCTTCTGCTTTTAGCAAGCTGCATAAGTGACAAGCTTTCACAATAAAACAACTCGTAATTAAAGGGAAAGTACTAATACATTATTAAAATAATAAAAAAATCTAATTATATGTTAATCAAATGTGGACAAGCATCTGTGGGAATCCCCATTCAATCGAGCCCCAAAATGAGAACTAACACATCCATAAAGTATGGGTTTATTAGCTACTTCATGAAAGCTTTCTTAGAAATTACTAATTCTCTATAATTATTGTAATTGAACTAATTTTTCAAAGTATTCAGCACCCATCCAGTGATAATGGAAGGCAGCAGGTGTGCCTCAAATCGTGCCTAAAAATTGAGACTAGGGACCTAAATCAAACCCCAAGTTAATACAAAAACTCCCTTTGACTTCATTAGGCAGTGACAGAGTCCAGAAGTCAACAGTGTCTCTCTCTGAGTGAAAATTTGGGCAAGATGCAGCAGCTACTGCCTCTTAGAGCCTTTCTGAGGTGAGAAAATGGTACCCAACCTCAGCTTCCCTGCAGCAAATCCTGAGGCTTTGGGGAAAATACAGAATGTCCAAGCTAGAACTTTCAAATGTCTTCAAAGAAAATGCCATTAAGTTTTAGTTTTACTTAGGTCCAGACCTCCTGAAAGTTGTCAGCCCTGTGGCTCTTTGGTGATCAGTGTGATACTGCTGTGGTCATGTTAGACTGTTTTCCTGGAGCTTTTAGATCCAATTTCACCCTGACAATGAATTTCATCACATGGCTGAGGAGCTACTGCTATTTACATAACTTAATAATCAGCAGATGTGTAGCAATACTGAAAAATAATTTTTACCACTGGATAACCCTTGAGGTAGGATACATGCTGCAGCCAATGCTTTAATTCTTATGCTTTATATTTTAAGAAACACTTTTTCTCTTAAGCATTTAGTTTTCTATTCAAATATGCCATGTGTTCTATACTCAAGAAATCAGTCATTTATAAAACGTGTATATTTGCATGCAAGAATATTTAAAGAAATTAAAAGAAGTTCAGGGATTTTTATTACAAATTGTTGGTCAACACATAAATTTTTCTTCAAATTTTAATAGTAATGCCACAGAGGTACTAGTTCCCAAAATAATGATAGATATTAGCTCTATATTTTTTAAAATAGCTACAGCAAGACAGAAATTCCTCTTCTCAAAAGAAGAAAGTCTCCTTCAAAGGAAAGCCTCTGTGAGCCATTTGGGTTGTTACAGATCTCAGTTAACAGCCAAGAGAGACTAGGAGGGCTCTCATTTCCTTTACAAATGGTTCGGATTCAGTTAGGAAATGTATTAAATGAACCATTCCTCAGGTGAATAAAGGATTTCAGCAAGCCTGTCCTGCAGGAAGGACACTCAATCACCAGAATTATCTTTAATATTATCACCCACGATGGGATAGAGCTGCATTTCTAAAATGTCAGTTCACTGTGAAATGCCTAGATGGGTAATCACAGGTACTAATTATCTTTCATTCGTAACAATTTATGCTCTCCTTTGAACATTAGGCCTCTTCACTGGATTTCTTCAATCCATCTGGTGACTGGATCCCAATTATCCATGGGGCTACCCTTTCCAGATTAGTCTGTAGGGACTTAAAGACACAGATTCCATTAAGTAATGGGAAAGACATGGCAAAGCCTCATCATCCCATTTTGAAAATGCAATCCCACTGGTTAAGCGAAGACTAATTCTAAAAAGGGCAGAGTGACAACACAGGGATTTTCCAACAGACAAAGTAGTTTAAAAGTCTCATAAATGAAAAGATTTGTTGGAAATAGTTGTTACTGGTTTTCTGGCTTCATTTCTGCAGGACTGCAATGGACACAGATACTTCTGCAAGCTGTTAGTATGTGAATTGTTACCAGGACCACTTACAGAAACAAACGTCTCTCTCCCTAATGACCTTTTCAGGGACCCTGAAAAGACTAGGGGCAGCACAGCAGGAGCTCAGGTAAAACATCTCAATCTCAGCAATTGGGTGTCTTCTCTTTTTGTGCACAAAATCCAACACACAGCACCAATAAAGAGAAGAAGGAGTCACATCACCTGTGGACAAAACCTGCTCCGACAGAGAGCGTGTCCCATCCTGGCGGCTTGGAGGAGGCACAGTTGTGACCAGCACTTTTAGTCTACTCACACCAACCTCATCCCCAAACATTCCCAAGAATTAACCCTACCTCCCAGGGTAGCTGAGAGCAGGAAATGTGTCCCATATTTCTTGATCAGGTTTTCTGTGATCTGTTGGAGGGTCGGGCGTCGTCCCAGCAGCCTTATGTTACGGAAGAACTCGGGGGCTAGTGGCAGTGGGGAGCCAAGGAAATTTCTTCTTTCCACAGCAAGATTGTTTACTTTCCAGCGGCCAAACTCTCTGCAAAACAAAGCAGTTCTCATTCAGAAATGTGTCACTCAGACAAATGTCCTTCATTTGCAAACGACTCTGCTCTGCTGAGTAGCTGGGGGCAACTCGCTGGGAATTACAACGGGCCTTGACAGTGCCACTCTGTCATGTGTTATAGACAGGACAAGCAACGAGGGTTATTTATTAGAAGTGGAGGAAGTACTCCATAATAAAATAATTGTTGGGAAAGAAATAAATAAAAACTAAGCCACTTAAGTTGCTTCTGTTCCTGTTGTTTTTGTGTGGCCTCTGACATGAATGTAACTCTTAAAAGCGCCAATTTGGTAGAAACCAAAATGAAAGTAATTATTTCCCCAAGAGTGGGCCAGATGCAACAAGTATTTTTGATGGAAGAAGGTAAATTTTAAAATTGTAACAAGACAAAGTCCATGTTCTTTGCCTTTTGATGTTAAGTCACTTAGGTACATGTTTTGGTTTGGCCTTGATTCATTTTTTGGTATGGAGTGGTTCCCTGTTAGGGGCCTTGTTAGCTTCCTCTGGACCCAACAGAGAACCAATCAGTAGCCAATTTTAATTATTGACACATGATTAAACCAATGAAAAGGGTAGATACACCTTCATGAACACACATTTTAAAACAGAAACTACAGCTACTCATCAGAGGGAAGACATGTAAAGAGACCAGATGAAAACATCAAGATCAGTCAAGAAGGAATAAAGTTCCAGATGGAAGGAGTATGGGGAGTTGCTTTCAGGCTGAAAATATCTTGTGTGCTATGGTGATTGACTATAATATATTGAGATATTTCCTTTGAACCATAGAGAAGTATGGGGAGATGAAAAGTCCAAGTTGTAAACCTGAGCAAAGGAATGGAGTGTTAAAGTGAGCCAGTGCTGAAGTCTCTGTGGTTCCATGAGAAGTTTGAACAGAGAGATGAACTGATAAAGACTCCTTGCCCCCGAGAGAAGAGAATCCCTGTTCCCTGGGATGATCTCAGGGATAGATAAAGAAAACCTTTGCTTTGAACAATTTATCTTTAAAAAGATAATAAACCACACACATCGATGTGGCCCAGAGGCACAGCTGAGAAAGGACTGTGAACATGGGAGCAGCTTCATGAATTTTCCATGCAGCTGTTGTTCATGAAGGTTGAAACCATGAGAGAACTGTTTTCTTTTGGGGGAATTTTGCATAGCAAACTAGAGATGTTTCCTTCCCTAAGTGAACTGAAGAAAAACTATTTTAGAGGTGGAAAATTGACTGAGAATTCTGAGTGTTGTCAGTGGGAAAGAAAATGTGGGGAGGGAGGAGGAGTGTTCTGAAGGTTTCATTCAGATTCTTGTCCTTTTATTTTCTTTAAGTGTTACTTAATAAAGTTTTATTACTTTTAAGCTTAAGCCTGCTTTGCTTTTGATTGGGAAATTTCAAATTGGTGAATCAAAACCACTACATGAATTGGTGCATTGGCTGGGAAAATCAAACTGGAACCACGACAGTATAGAGCTGGATAAATTGGAAAACTTGAAGAAACACTGTCACAACACATTTGACCTTGCTGTGATAATTCCAGTTTTCTATACTTTTGGCTTCCATTTTGAGAAATTACACAGATAGAAAGACTAATTCCTAAAAAGTGATGATGTTTTGATTGTAAGAGGGATATAAGTGAATCCACAGACTTGCCCCCTTCCCCTCTCCAAAATAAATCAATGACATCAGGGAAAACAAACAAGCTCATTGCACAGCAAAAAACACATCTTTTATTAATTTACTTGACAATTAAGACACCAGATTGAGCTATTAGTGAGAAGGACTCATTGTCCTCAAATCATGACAAGAGCCAGCCTTGGCAGGAACTTGGCTTTTCCCAGATATTGCAATGGCTGTTTTGGTTACAGACTCTGGGAATAAAATGCAAGCGACCTGAGGACTCTGCTTTAGCCACCACTTTGGTGAGTCTTTTGTAAGGCCACATCATTTAGGATTCCTCTTAGGCAGGATTGTAGAAAAGCAAAGAGCTTATCAAGCTCTCAAGATCCTACTGAAGGTCCCAGGTAAATACAGAGAAACTTTTACATACAAAATAGCACAGAAGCAGAAATCAAAAATGCAGCAAAAAAGGAATATTTGAGGGATGCCAGAAACAAAGGGTTAGCAGTGACCAGAGCTGTGAAACAAATACTCAACACCAGGATTTTTTAATACTTTTAAGTCCACAGTTATTAGTAGAACCCAGATAAATACATTCTTGTGCAGTCCTTCTGCTTTCCAGCATCCTCCTCTTTCTCTCCCGGATCCAAACTGCCTTTCCTCTCAGACACATTCTGGCAGATGCCAATTTTTAATCAAAAACAAACGTGAAGAATCATGGCAGGGAGAGATTTTTGAAATTTAATGTGATTTACCAGTCAAGGGCACAATGTTAAACAGATCCCCACAGTTCTACTTTACACATCACCCATGTGCCTAAATTAGTATTTGAGAAGTGCTCTCTAATAGGAGATTTTCCAACTTAATTGTCAGGTTTCGAAGTTTTCTTTCACAACTTTCCTTTCCTTTTAGGAAACTATAAAACCTATAACTTCTACCTGCAGCTTTTATGGAACTACTGTATATGAGTAGGGAGAAATGAAAATAATTCCACACAAATATTTTTTGCCTGCAAAGTGAAAAAATCCTCACTGTGTATATTGGTCATATTAATGCAGACACTAAAAACAGTGAATTACCTTGCACTTAAATGTAATTTTCAAGTGAAAAACAAACCACCAAAAAATAATTACAGAAAAATCTTCCTTTTTATTGTTGTTTAAATTCTCTGCTTTTTGGTCATATTTTTCATTTGAATACATAAGAAATATTAGTTAACTGTAGTTCCTGAACAGATCAGCAAGACAGACTTGCTTTGACACCAAGAAAATATTACAAGTTTTATGTTGCAAAATATTTATTTTATGCCTCAAGGAAACTTTTTGTTCTAAGCTGGCTATCTGAGCTGAGGTTCAAACACAAAATTAACAGAAAAAATACAATTCTTATAGAACACAGTGTGCTGCCACTTTTGATCTGATTTTTATTGTCAATATTTAGGCAGAGAAGATCACACTAATCCCCTCAACCTGTCCCCTTTTCAGTGCAGTCAGAGGAATCTCACCAAATGTCTCCTGCAGTCACACCTTTGGCACTGAGAAGAAACTGTCCCCCAGAAAAACATCTCATCTTGATTTAAATTCTGAGGATTTCTCAGAAATCCTCAGCAATCTGCTGTGGTATTTAACTGCTGAGTGTACATTCTATTTTCGGTTCGAACATTGCCAATTCCAGTTTCCAATTTTTAGAGCTCTTAATGCATACTGGGCAACTGAAAAATTTTCTAAATATTAGATACATTCTGTGCAAGTAATTACAGCTCTTCTTTGAATCCCTCTTAACCTTGGCCTGAGCCTGTTGCCTTCCTTGGTGTCTTTGCCAACAGTGGGCTCAGGCATTGTGTCTTACAGCCCCTCTCCACAAACAGCAAATCCTTTCTTGGAAGAGTTAAGCTGGAAACAATGGCCACATCCATAACAAATTCAGAATAATTTCCAAGTCCAGGCTGCCCTGACCTACTACAAATCCTTTATTTACTGAATCCAGGGACTGAGTTACTCTGGCACTAAGAGAAACTTGCTTGGCTTAAACAAATTTGAATTCCTTCCACAGTTTTTGCTACAGAAGGATTATTTTTTTCTGCTATATATTTAGAAAGGAAGTAGGCAAATGCTTTTTAAAAACTTTTGTCTTTCTTTTTTGGTTCAGAACATATCAATGGAAACATTTATTAGTGCAGCAAGTAATCATCCTTTGAAATTCACTGCTGAGGAATCTGGAAAATAGAATCTGGAAGATGGAATCCTTTTAAAAAGATGTCAGTTTTATAATTGTGCCACAGACAGAGCTGAAGCTTTGAGACATTTTGGAAAACAGCTTTTCTATTTTGCTGAGGTCTTTCTTAAGGAATATGGAGAGATGAAGACCTAAAATCTCTGAGAAAGACAGCAAGGTTCATCTCTGAAGATAAAATAGGGACGCAGGACACTAAAAGTGTCTGCCTGTCTGCAGGAGCAGGGATACCTGGATTTGGACAAGCTAGAAGTGATGAGCAGCTTCCAGAAATGAGGAGATATTTCAGACTTCAGAAGGAACTGGGTTTATGAGAGTAAAGTGTAGGAGCAGGGTAAGAGCTGGGATGAAGCTCAGGTGCATTATTTCTAGCATGTTGAGTGAGGAGGTTTTCACAAATGCTTTCTGGGTCACTAGTAGCTCCTAAAATTAGAGCTGATTTCCCTTTTTAGCAATATCACTCTAAGTAAAATCATATCCTTAACTTCTTTTTCATATAACACATAAATATATCTATTTATATAACTATCCATATAATTTCTGGTTTTAATCTTAATTTCACTTTGCAAGCAGTGCTTTTCCCCTCTCTTGTCACCTCTTTCTTTACCTTGTCTTTGTCTTTACTTTGTCTTGCAGTCTCTCTAACACAAACTCTCCAACCCCAAATATTTTGTTTTCTGCCCAATGCTCCTTATTCCCCTTTAGAAATCAAGCTCCTGCCCATTGCCAAAGGCAGGCCAGCAGGTCTGATGGAGTTAATAATCTTACTCTGAGCAGAGAAAATGCTGCTTTCCAGAGTCACTGAGTTCCATCCACCAGGAGAACATCTCTTATAGAACAGCATGGCATTGATGCTGGCTGCTGCTCAAGAAAACCAATTTTCCACTGAGAACAAACACTGGAGTTATGAGAAGCTTGTCCTTTCCCACTCTTCCCCTTCTTCTGCTCCTTAAGATCCAAGACCAGCAGCTCCCATGGTGTTCTCAAGGAGTGAATGGCAGGTGGCACCCCCTGTGCTGCCCATCTATTTCCAGCAGGAGCAATATGTGATTCACTGGGGCTCTTCAGTGCCCCAGGCAAAGCCTGCTGTGGGGAAGGACGATGGCTCAGAGTTCCCAGGCTTGCACAAGAGAGAGGAAATCAGTCTGGCTCCTGGGATGAAGCCTATAATGGAATCACGTTATTATCATAAAAGTAGTGCCTGAGGGTATGGACAGCATTCCCTCTGTCCTCCCAGATATCAGAGCCATGGATTTGCATGTGCTGCCACAAATCTGATCCCTGGCTGGTGCCATGGGGCCCTGCAGGGCTGATTCTGACCGGGTGAAGCACAGCCTGTCTCCTGCCAGTAGTTCTGCTGGGGATGCTAGGCTGAAGAGTGACCAGCCAGAAAGTCAGTGTGGGATGAAAAGAAGCACAGCTCAAAATGCAGTAGTCATTTCAGGACTATTTCTTTTATTAATGACATTGAGAGAGATGTTTAATCTCAGGAAACCATTAGTGTTCTGACAGGAAAGACCTGTTAGTAAAGTATCATACAAGTTTTGGATAAATTTTTATCTCCGAAGAAGCTAAAATTGCAAGTGGATCTGAAAGGAATCCTAGGGCAGAGGCCAGAAAGAGCTGTCAATCTCTTTTGAGTTTCAAGCCACAGCATTTTTTCCAAATGTGTACATTAATTTTATACTTCCTTCTATCACTGTATTCATTTCAATAAATTCTAAGTCTTATGGCATGGGGAGCAATAGGGAAAGCTCTCTATAAAACATCTAGATAAAATAAATTTTAAAAATGCCATTGTACTCTAAAAGGGTAGTGTGAGGAGATTTGAAATGGGAATATAATATCTTCCATTGCAGTGACTGAAACAGCCTATAAAGAGATTTACTGTGAGCTTGATGGATCCTTCCTAACTCCCTAAGGTCAACCACACACAAAACAGAACCCAGGAAAAAATTAGCAATGTTAGACTTCATTTAAAGTAATTTATTGTGTTTTATAAATCGATATTATTACTGATAACCATAAATGTTACTGAATAATATTGTGGCATAATGCAGAGAACACTCTTGGAAAATGAACTTCATATAATTTCTAATACAAAAGAACTCTTCTGCATTCCTTTCTCTTAATGTCTTCTAAACGAGACACCTTCACTCTTGGGTGGTGAGAACTTGAGTGTTTTGGACGGGCTGGAATGACAGGGGGAGCCTGAATCCGATGTTTTCCCATGCAGCTGCAAGATCTGCTGTTGGCAGAACGGCTCATTAAGAGAATATTTGGTGTTTTTCTCCTCCTACCTTCCTTAAAAGCCTGAGGATTTCTAATTCCTGAAGCCATGGCTTGAATAAGGCCAAGATGAGGTGAAAGTAGTTTCATTTTATATTAAGCTTCTACCTGCTAGCAGTTCTAAAACAGGAAGTACAGAAAATATTCACTAGAGAGAAGAAATTTACTTTTAAGGAGAGGGTTCACCCAGATGTGGACAGATCTAGAATCAGGTAATATCCAAGACTGTGTTATTAACTGATTGTCAAGTGAAAAAATTTTCCTTACCAGCACAGGTCATAAAACTTTCAACACTAATTACAATCAGTTAAACAATGGACAATCTGCCAATACCTTTACTAATTGCTTGTTATGGCTGATTTTTCTATAAAAGGTGAAAAAGAAGGGAATTAGTTACATTGTGGCTGAGCAGCCTCCTGAAAATCTCTACCTTTGTATAGAAACATGATAATAGAGAAAAACATTGCAATAGGAGCAAAGCAAACAGAACAACATCCCTCGAGGAAAAGAAGCAGGACCTGATAGTACAGAACACATCTCATCTATGTCCCTGAACATATTCAATTATCTGCATGTCATGATCAGAAAGAAAAAAAATTCAAGATATAATAAGCTCCTTTAAAACATATTTGCCCTCGATGAAACATTTCTTCATCAACTTTATGCTTGGAATTGTCTGACATTTAGTCAAGATGGAAACAAAAAGTTTTAGTGAACATATGTTGCTACTGAATCAGCTGAAGTGGACAATGTGTAGAAAGCACAAACCTGAGCCCATGGGAGGCAGGATACTGAAGGATGCTAATGGGATCTTTCCAAAAACGGGCCGTGTTTCTGGTTCTGGTTTTCCTTTGACATACAAGGTCCTGTCCCTGTCCTGGGTTCCAGATTGGGCCCTTGCTCTCAGGTAACCCCATATACTGTTCAGGTAGCCACACCCCTGGCTCTTTGGATGCTGTCCCTTGGACTGTGTGATCCCTGTGCTTTTTATTTTACCATCATTAAAGTTCTGTTTTTGGGCACTCCCTTGTACCTGTCCCTATATATCTATTTCATCCCAGCAGGACTGGAATTGGGATCATAGTACCACACTGCATTAAACATAAGCATTTTTTCTATATTATTGCTTTTTACCTTACAGTGATTAAGCACTATCAGTGTGAATTCTTTTCATCTTAATATCATTTTATCCTAGTATTTTTTTTTCCTGTCTATGCCTTTTTCACCTTATCTGCTTCTTAGCATTTGAAATTCTACTTCCAGAACTAGAATTCATCAGTACCAGCTTCACTATCTCCTTGCATTATGCATATGAAAAACGTGGAAAGGTATTTCTGAATTTTAATAAAACGTACATACATTATACATAGAATGTACTCAGATATATTTCTTTTTTATGACTAGTGATAGTCAGATTACTGCATCAGCTACTGTGACATCAATGATTTTGAACTGCTCACCTGCCATGAACACCAAAGAGACACGAGGAAGGAATGTGGCTTTCCTTTTGTGCATGTCTGATTAATATTTAGCCTCTATAAAATATGTGCTGAAAAATTTCCTCCTCTGATGAAATCCAAGAGGAAATTATTTTGGTATCTTGTCCTGTGGCGTTGTTTGCCTTTTACCCATGATTAACTTCCCCAAGCCTTTGTGAACATTCATTCAGGAGCTCACCATTCACATATTTAACTGGCCCTACATTCATAGAAAGGTATTTGCACAAAATCAGTGGCTCCTAATGGTTATTATTTACCTCCTGCCTCAGAGGCAGCTCAATCACCAAGTGGCACAGAACGAAGCAGAAACACATTCAGCAGGAGCACGTTGCAAATGGCACAAGGGATAAACAGCAAGCCCAGTACTTCAGAACTGAAATGTGTTTCTATGAACCATCTAAGAGTGAGGAAATGGTGGATATTCTTGTAAGATCTCACCAGTTTGTAAAGACTTGTAAAACAAGGATTAAATTCCAAGCAAGTGATTCATTAGCTCTTCATGTGGCAGTAGTGTCAGGGAGCAGAGAGGAAAGGGAGAATTCCTAAAACCTACCCTTGCTTCCACTACATCTGAAATGGAAAATGAGTGGGATGCTTGGGAGGTGTTTTGTACAGGCTGAGTAAGCAGGAAATAGATTTTGCACCTCTTTTATATTTCTAGGATTCGTTTTCTTAGATGTGCTCTGGCCTTGTAAGTGCATGCAAATATCTTAGAGGTGAATGACAAGAGAATGGGACCAGACCCTTCAGTGGTGCCCCGGGACAGGACAAGAGGCAACAGGCACAAACAGAAACACAGAAAGTTCCATCCAAATATGAGAAAAATCTCATTTTCTTCCAGGGTGGCAGAGCACTGGACAGGCTGCCCAGAGGGGCTGTGGGTTCTCTTCTCTGGGGACATTCCAAACCTGCCTGGGTGTGATCCTGAACTGCTCTGGTGACCCTGCTTTAGCAGGGCTTGCACTGGGTGATCTCCAGAGGCTCCTTCCAACCCCAGCCAGTCTGGGGTCCTGTGAAAATGATGATAAAAACCTGGGTTTATAGCCCACGGTGAGATGGTGACATATTTGGAGTCAAAAGTAGTTGTCCATCCAAATAATGACAATAATCCTTTCTCACTGCTTTATATATTTATTTTTCCCTGCAAAAAGTATTGATTTAATGGTGTGTCATACATCCTAGAGCGATTGGAAAACTGTTCCTTCTCCTCTAAACAGTCTCAAGAGAGTTTCCAACACCTTGTACATGAAAGCTCAAAGCATCCTCTTTTCCCAGTTTACTTCTGCTCATAGGAATCATTTGTTATCTAAACAGGTAACAGGTTTGATAAAATGGTGCATTTGTTTAGACTGGCAGAAGAGAAATGAAATCCAAAAAAATTCCTCTAACTTGGAGATCCTTGCTCTTTTTTTTTTTCATTTTATTAGTGACTCTTATGGAAGACTATATTGCCTGAAATTCAGTGTGAGGAAAAGGTTTGGATTTATGCTTTGTAAATGGAGTAAAAGATTGTTTCACTTTCAAAGGTACCTTACCTATAGCTAAAACAGTAGTTAATCTTTGAGATGGGGAAGACTGTCCTGGGAAAGAGTTTTTTGACAAAATAAGGAGAAAAGTTACGAGAAAGAGAAGCAGAAAGGTTTGTTCACAGCTACTTTCCTAACCTTAAGAGCCAGTTGATATTATGGTCCTGTCCCTGTAGTTAGTTGTAAAGAAAAAAAATCTGATTATTTTGGATCCTAAGAAAATGAAACTCAAAAGTCTCTGGAACTCTCATCGGGGCTGGACTTTAGGGATTTGGCTACACCTTATACTGCTTCAAAATCAACATGAAAATCATGTTCTTCTTCTGTCTCTTTTTGTCCTGATGAAAAAGAAAAAGAATTGAACCATGTTTCTTGTAGAGATAAGGAAGAAATTTGAATCTGTGGAAGTGTTTTAGTGAATAAATCAACACAGGAAAATACAGTTTATGAAGAATGAATCAGCATAAAAATCTGTTGGAGAAAATAAAAGAGAGCAGAGGATTCATAGATTCAGTGTTGATGGATACTCCCAGATGAATCACAGGGGAAACACAAACTGCTAAAATTCCTCATCGTTATGTGATTCAACTCATAGTCTCAAAGTCTTTGAAATGCCTTTTATTACCATTTTTGCAACTTCTATTTCAGAACTACAAATTGATCTGTAGTACTGAGCAATGGAGAGACAAACCCACACCATGATAAATGATTTAAAATTTAAAGGGAGTGTTCTTACTCACCTTAGTTCTCATTTGAAAAATGAGGCACAGTTGGGATAAGAATTCTGGCAGTGCTGTGAGCAGCCATGACCTCCTTCTACCTTGTACCCAGAGCCAAACCAAAAAAACTTTATGACCTGGATACTGTGGCAGGGAATATGAGTTCTTAAAGCCTTTGGAAGCTATTTACTTGTTTGTTTCTGGGATGTTACTGATGCTCAGGATTGGTTTGTGCTTGGTGTCACAGAGACCAAATTGCCTTCTATTCAAAACAAAAGCTGACATTACTCCTGACTGCCTGAAAAAAAGGAAAATTGCTGGCTTCAAACAAAATATATAGTCTCAAATACATTCTCAAGGAAATACTGATCCAAAGCCTTATTTATGAAGCTGTATATAAAATCCAGAATTGTTCCTTTTCCAGAAAGAATGTTGTATAAACTTAACCTTCTACAGTGTAGATTACTTGGCTCATTTTCTATTCCATTTATAAGTTTATCCTTCCAAAGTGGAGGCTTTTTGTCTCCAGTTTGATGCCAGCAGTGGTATTTACAGCACTGATGGATGACAGTTACTTAACCTCCACTTGAATTTATAAAGGCAGTTGTTTCTACCAACCCTCTGGGATGAGTCTGGCTTCACACAAGTGTAAATCTCACGAACACATGCATAAATGCTGTCCTGATATTGTGAAATATAACAACTGCACTATTGTTGTCTGTAGGAATTCAAATTGTTGAAAGGAGTAGGAGGTAAATCCAAGTATTTCCTGAAAATATTTGGTGTTTTGTTTGTTTACAGCTTAACTCTTGGGAGAATATGCAGAGGATCTTCTTTTCATCTAAATGTTCTCCTTCTATGCAAGTGTTGTTTCACTGGTAGCAAGAAATGCTCAGATCTCTACATGCACACAAAAAAATTAAGTCAAGAATTCTTATTCAGCATATGAAGCAAAGGATGCTTCTCTTTTAGGAAAACTATATCTATTAATTCCAAACTAAATTTGCAGAGTTAGTTCATTAAATATGGTCCTGGTGTTCTTCTTTTTTCCAGTGGACTAAATTGCAAGTATCTCTAAAGAAGCAGTGGAATTGCACTGGCAAACTAAACAGAGAATTAGGGCGAGAAAACTGTCAGTATAATTCTAGATTATAAACACAGGGCTTCCTAATGCTAAATCAAAACATTGGATGGGAGTTCAGTTATTAATTTCTGCAACAGAAACAGTGAAGAGTTAAATGTGTTCTGTGAAAGAATGAAGCGTATGTTTATCTTACTTTATAGAATCCCAGAATCCAAGAATGGTTTGGGTTGGAAGGGACCTTAAAGCCCATATGGTCCCACACTCCTGCCATGGGCAGGGACACTTTCCACTGTCCCAGGTGGCTCCAATCCCATCCAGCCTGGCCTTGGACACTCCCAGGGATCCAGGGACAGACAAAACTCTGGGCACCCTGTGCCAGGGCCTGCCCACCCTCACAGGGGAGGATTTCTTCCTAATATCCAATCTAAACTGACTCTCTGGCAGTGGGAAGCCATTTCCCCTGGTCCTGTCACTGCAGTTCCTGGTGAATTTTCCCTCTTCAGTTCCCTGGAGCCCCATCAGACCCTGGGAGCTGCTGTGAGGTCTCCACACAACCTTTTCTTTGGGCTGAGCATCCCCAGCTCTCCCAGCCTGGCTCCATAGGAGAGGTGCTCCCCTGCCCTCAGCAGCTCCATGGCCTCCTCTGGATTCATTCCAACATTTCCATGTCCTTCTTATGCTGAGGACTTGAGGACTGGACACAGAGCTCCAGTTGGGGTCTCACAAGACCAGAGTAGAGGAGGAAAATCCCCTTCCTTGGCTTGGTGGCCCCAGTGCTTTGGATGAGCCCTGGACTCTGCTGTCTCAGGGCCAGCTCACGGGGAGTTTTTCCTCACCTGGCACCTCCAGGTCCTTCTCCCAGGGCTGCTGTCTGTCCTTTCCCTGGACAGACAGCACTGGTGTATCTGGGATTGCCCTGACCCAGGTGCAGGACCTTGTACTTCACCTTGTGGAGTCCATGAGGTCACACAACCCCAGCTCTCCAAAACCTGGCCAGGCCCCCTGCTCCATCCCTCAGTCTTTCCTGAATGGTAGGGATGTGGAAATTACACAAGGTGGGGAAACAAACTGGGAGACAAAACCTTCAGATCCCTGCCAATCGTACAAAACTGGATAGGATAGCTAGTAATGTACCTTGTAATACACCCATTGGAGAGTTACACATTTTGTATGCAACTAGACTTATTCTGAATCTCAACCTGCATTAAACATTCTGAGAAAGATACTTAACCTCTCTAAAGAGTCCAAATATGAGCTTTTTAAAGAAGCTGTAAATAGAATAAAGCTCTACATATTTACTATTGTAAAATATATGTATTGAAAATACATTACTATAAAATTTCTGTGTCTCTGGATTAATTTCATTATCACTCTTTTGTAGAAGAGGTCTTAGAAAGAAGAATAAAGGTGATTTTGAAAAAATTCAAGTGGGATATAAACACTAGAGGAAGATAAAATAACATTAATAATGCTATATTAATATCACCTACACTGTAGATTTTAGTTATAATACCACAAGTCCTAACAGAGAGTTGGAGGGACTGAGATTTTTTGCCCCCAGCAGAGGTTTGTGCAAAAACTGCAGACCAGTGACGTACTTTACAGCAAGAGGAGCAATATATGACATATCCTCCCAAACATTTAGCTATGGGCAGGGTTACTCTGCCTTCCTCTTCCATTTTTTTTCACAGAACATGAGTGTTAACATACTTGAGAGCAGCGTAAGATATGCAGGCCAGTTGAAATAAAGAAGAAGTACAATAATTAAACTAAAAGTAACATAAAAATTATTACTTATCTTTTAGGTATATTTCAGTTTGAGGTTGATTAGCCAGTAATTTCAGATTATTACCCACAGTATAGCAACCATGCTTTGGACCACATTGTCCAGGATGCTGTTCTGCCTCAGGTTTAGGATAATGAGGGCCTACATGAACATTGCAAGCTTTTCCTAGGAGGCTTGCTTAGGAAGAAACAGAATGAAACATGGCTCTACAGGTCTAGAAATAAATCCAAGATTAACTGACTTCCCAATCCATATGCCCAATACATGTTGGTGTTTATTCCCCAACTTCTTTGTGTAAGGAACAATGCAGAGCAATTACCAGGGATTCGGTTTTGGCCAGAATAAAGTTAACAGTTGCTCTTAATGTCACAGCCAAGATGATTTTTGTTTGGTTGTAGCACTCACCAGTTCGGCAATGCTGCCAGGAAAAAGCACCAGTGTACCTCTGCAGTGTGTCTTGTTTTCACTGGATCAGGATTAAATGTTAAATATTGTCCTGTGTTTCATGGATGATAAGAATATGTTCCATTAAATGAAAGGTGTGAGAATAAACGAGGTCATTTATATCATGCTTATGAGCAATGGTAGTGCACGAGACAAATCTGCTGACATTGGGTCCTGTGAGCAGCTACAAAATCTTGCCCCTTGAACTGCCAGCTTGAATACAGTTCAAGGTACAACAAAATAGGAATTTTTGCCATCTGACAGCTGGCAGTACCAGTGTGAAGGGACCCCCAACTTCAGTTCCTGAGGGAAATATATATATATAAATTAACATATTACAGGAGCTAGCTAATCAAGGTATTCATAAATGGTCTCACTGAAAACAAGGCAGAAACTACATAACACCAGGGTTTGCTCCTCCTGTCTCACAGCATATAAACAAAAAAGAGACACTATGGTTGAAGATTTTCCTTTCACCAAGATAAATGCTCGTTTTGTGCTATTGATGCCTTGAGTTGTACAAGGCTGTCCTGTATGAGTTAGAAACCCACAGCCACCAGCTCTTGTTCTCTGAGCTGGACCAGGGGTGGTACAGCCTCTGCTGATTCTTGGTGTGCTTCACACCAGGTCAAAGAGTTGCTGTGCCACACATTGAGCAACTTTCTTTCACCCTTGAACTTAGAACCAGGTGAAATCAGGACAAAGAGCGAAAATTAGTGACTATCTGAACAGCACAGAAATCCCCCTGACATGAGACTCCTTGCTATACTTTTTTTGTAAGAAGTAGTTCACACACAAACAAAGCCACAGCCCCCAAAACCTCTCTATCCTCCCACACCACCTCTGTCAGGCAGGAAGAGGCAGAGGTAGATACTCCTCTGATTTGAGGAATTTCTCGATTTTGGTGTCTCAAATTTGAGGAATATCTCTCCTTTTGATTTTCTGCAGGAGCTCAAACATTGCTCAGACACACAGAACGGAACCACCCTCTTCATTCCCTCTTCATTCCTCTGCTTTCTGCTCATCCTAAACCTGACACTTGCGTGTGGTTGAGGTTTGGCTCCCCTTGCCACAGGGTCACCTAAGAGTGGAGATAATTCTTCCTCTCCTGCAAGGCCCACGGGCATCCATGCCCAGGGGTGGTCAACAGCAATAGTGGCCTCACCCTGCTGAAACCACAGCAGAAAAAGTAGAAAAGCAGGTTTCCAGAAAAAAATAATAACTCCCACAAGAGCACTGGGCTTCATCTGATCTACTCCTGGAACCATACACTGTTGCCTCCCTGGGAGCAATCCTGAGCCTTTTTTTTCCCCTCCAAGGAAATGAAAGCACAAGGAAAATGCAGGGATATTCTGCTTTGAATCTGGATAAGACCAAAAAATGCCCTTGATAGGAAGAATTAGGAAGTCTTAGATCCAACGATTCTGACATAGTCGTGAATCCCTGCACTCTTTCAAGAGAAACTTGACCCAGCAGCAGCTGCACAGATAAGAACAAACGCTTTCTTCACCTCTTTAACCTAAATAAGCACATGAAATTTGCTGCCAAATAGCGACTATTTAGATGCTAATTGGGACAGCAGGTGATTTCATTTCCTCTCTAATTTTTTCTTGAAACAAGAAAAAAGAGTTGGAGCAATCCAAGCCTTTCTTGTTATTAAAATGGTTGATTTTGTTGTAACTTGTTCTGTGCAGTATTGCTGCATCTTATGATAGCTAATTTTAAAAATAAATTTCTGAAATTGAAGGAAATTATGGGGAAAAAATATCCTCCAAGTCATACATCTGTGTCGCATTAAAATTATTTTACTGAACCAAAGAAAAATTGAAAGTTGTTATACGTCAAATACTTTTCATTTGCACAGTAATTTTTAATCTATTTTCTGTTAATAGTTTAGCACACCTTAGTTGATGCTAAAATAACAAAAAAATATTAAATATTAACCATGTAAATTTTGATTTTCTAGTGGAATTTTTGTAGCATTCTGCATACACAAATCGCACTTTCACAACTCACATATGAGAGAAAATTTTTGTGTCAAATAATTGAAGGCCTCACTGGTACAATTGTCTCCTTTTCCACAGAAACTCTTCAGCCCCAGAAATTATCTGGAAGTGGAAAATCTCTGTGCTGTGGATCAGCTTGGAGTCCCCCATGACAGAATTTTATCTGTTAGCATTCATCTACAGCCCCAATAAATGATGCAGGTTTGTGTGTCTCAGTGATGCCTTGACTTTTAGCTTTTGTATCTCTCAGATTCTGTACTGCCTTAGTGTGTGACTCTGAATTTCTTATGAAAGTTCAGTCAGACAGAACAATCCTTTTCCAGCTCCAGAACCAAGGGCACCACTGCAGCTTCAGGCCCAAAAAGTGCAAACAGCAAAATTGAGGAGAGCAATGTGGGAGGATGGGACTGCAGAACCTGGAGCTGGAATTGGGCAATTAACCCCAAAATGGAAATGGACCTAAACTTAGAAAAGTGGGAAAACTCCTGACTGGTCATCCATCATGGGTGTAGCCATGGCCAGGCTCTTGCACTGCCCAAAGTCTATCCTCTGCAGGTCTTTTTAATAAATACTGACTTTATTCCTTTAATTCTGTGTAGCCTCTGTTCCAGGTCAGCCTCTCACAGGTGCCAGTTCTGGCACCATCAGCACAGAAAGAGTGATTACAGTCATTTGGCTGAAGGTGGTAGACCCAGATTTACAAAAGGATTTGTTGTTCCTGGTGCATTATCAAAATAGAAAGGATCCTACAGAGATTATCCTCAACCTGATCTTTTTTGAAAATTCTTATTATTGAGTAGAATGATAGAATACCCAGACAGCATTAAGCTGAGGGCCCTAGCAAGTACTTTGGAGGGTTTAGAGAAACCAGAGAAGCAATTGAAAATTGAGAATATGACACATGATAAAAGGTAAGGCACTATGCTAAAAAAAAAGAGAAAATACCACAAAATGTGGCAGCTGGCCTTTTTTCCCAGGCAGTGAGTAATAGGACAAGGAGAAAAGGCTCAGATTGCACCAGGGGAGGACCAGGTTATTAGGAAAAATATTTTCTCTATAGGAAAGGCATTGGAACAGGCTGCCCAGGAGTCGCCATCCATGAAAGTGCTGAAAAAATGACTGGATATGGTGCTAAGAGCTGTGGGTTACTGGGTAAAATGGGATTTTGTCAAAGGTTGGATTCAGTGGTCTTGGAGGTCTTTCTCATTATATAATTTTATGAAAACTAATAATTAAGCAAGTTGAAATACGGTGAAATACAACACATTTCCAAAAAGTCCACTTAATTATTTTTGGATATCCACTGCGATCTCTAAAAATTCTAACAGGAAACAAGAAGGTTTTAAGTGTGACAATGAAATAGCTACATCACTTTCTAAAGGGCTGCTAAGATCCCAATAATAGTCCTCAAAGAAATAAAACAAAATAAAATAAGATAAAGTAATAAAAATAAAATAAAATAAAATAAAATAAAATAAAATAAAATAAAATAAAATAAAATAAAATTCTCTTTAAATAATTTTCAAAATAACAAGTAGATAAAAAAAGACATAAGAAATTCCTTAGAAAAAAAGATTGCACAGTTGGATCTTATTGGACAACACAAGACTTCCAATAACACATGAAATATTATTCAGAAACAGGAGGTGAAAAATTGCTTGCATAAGAAAAGCAAACTTTATTTGAGGGAAAGAAGGCTGAACAAGAGCTGTGTCCCAGTACCTGTACATGCATAAGAAAGTCTTGGTCTTTTGGTGAGTCCCAATACACAAATTAATAATATTTGTAGTTATTGTGCTATAGTTCCTGAAAAGTAGAACATTATCACCAAGGAAAACAAGGGACTGTCAGCAAAAGAATTGGATTTAATTATATTTTATGCAAGGCAGGTTTGCCACAAGTTGATAGAAGAATATGAAATAAAAGAAATTATTAAGTGCTGATTATAATTGCTATGTTTTGTAAAGGATCAGTCATGTAGTGGATGGCACAGTATGCATGGGGAATTATTCCAAAATGCCAGAGTAGAGCTGTAGTCTGGAGCTGTAGTTGAGAATGTTATTTTCACTGAAAATGTCAAATATGCAGTAGAAGCTGCCTGTTTCAACATTTCAGTAGATTTACTGTGCTTGGATAAAATGTTTTGTTTCAGTGGTATTAAAATATTTTCAAGACTATTTTTTAATCATCTATAATTTTATTTAGACTGATATTTTTCTAAAGCTGACACATTTTGTCTCAGAGGCACCAAGGAGATGTCATTTTAATTACAGAAATGTTGGATGAAGTATTATAACGTAAATTTTTATCCTCATGGGGCTGAAAATAAGAAAAGGCACAGATATGTATAACTTTTTATTACTATTAAGTTCTAGGCTTATTTGAATCATTTCAGTTGTTAGTAAGATTCTGAGTTATCATTTAATCTCACACCCAAGAAGAAGAGGGGAAGAAATTATGTATATTCATATAAATAGCAGTGCTCTTAAAGAAATTGCTACTCATCCCTGAAACCTGGGGTTCTTTGTGTTTGAGGCTGCAGGAAGAGGAACAGTGAGTCCAGCCCACAGGTACACCCAGCATCCTTCCTGCAAGGCAGACAGGTACTGCAGTGGGACTTGAGGGAAACCTCACACTTCAAAACTTAATTTGCGTGGAATGTTCTCCTCCTTCAGCTCTTGCTTGCATTATGTTGTTGCATCTTCTGCTGCATTGTTCAGTAGCTGCTTGAAGCATGACCTTGCAAAGTGCTAATTTTGTTTACACCACTGCTGCAGACTAAAGTGCTCTCTGGCAGCTCATAGCAATCCTACAACCCCTGAAAATAAAGCCTTATCATAAACCCTGTGAGGATTAACCCTTATAAAGGATTATTTCGGGTGAACACGCTGAGAACAGGTGACTCTTTAGAAGCTGATGCCTTCAGTGGGAAGGAAAAGAGAAGGAAAAAGTCTCTTTCAAACGGGAGAGTTGTTTATCAGGAAACAGCATTTCCAGGCTTTCCATGGGTCTTTTATAAAACTGCATTTGTAGCATTTTTCAGTCAGGAATTCAGCTGTGCCTGTAACTCAAGGATAGTCACTGCCCTGGAGCTGGACATAGCAGGTGAAGCAGCTCTTGAATTAAAGAAATATGAACATTGATCTAATATCAATGTCTATCTATTAATGGACAAAGACTCTCTGACAGTTTGGAGTTACAAAGTGTGTGTTTATTTCAGCTGGGCAGTGTGTGGGATATCTCCCTAATGCACACTGCAAAGTTTCACAGGTGATTACAAAGCTTTTATGGACAAAAATGTTGAATATACAAAATACAAATGCATATTCATACTCTTGTCATTTCTCCTTTTCTGCTTCATATGCTAAATGGCAAGGAGGCTGTTAAGTATGAGTGGTTTGTTTTTTGAAATGAGTTGGGGGTCTTTTTGTGAGGAATCAATTAAAATTATGAAATAAACTAAGTTTTCTTAGTTCTGATCTTTTTACTTTTTTAGGGTATTTGTGACAAACAAATCTTTGTTGAATTTGTAGATTTTTGCATTCAATTTGTTTCCTATTATGGGAAAGCTGGCTATTGTACATAAAATTGACAAGCAATGAGTTACTAGATTTGGGATATCTTATCTAAGATCTTGCTTCTCTTGGGTAAAATTTGTCTTTTTTTTAGCTAACACAGTAACATCTATTCTAATTGTAATCTTAACTTTTCTAAAATCCTTAATTCCTCAAAATTAACATCTCACTCATCCAGGGGAGACATTGGCACAATTGGAACGTGGTGCCAGGAGAGAGCAAAAGTCAAGAACAGATAAGCAGCAGCAATCCCCAGGTGAGGGGTAGAGCCTGCCCAGAGCTCTGTTCTTAGCAGCAGAGCTGTTTGGGAGTGCTGGAGTGGCTGTGATCCCTGACAGGATTCCTACCACGCTGGAAGCAGTGGGGATTGATCTTCCATTAAACATTTACAGGCTTACGAGTGAGCTGCACAAGACAAAACAGGAAAGCACCAGAGTGCTGAGGATTCCAGGAACACCCTGCCTTAGATCTTTGATGAGAACATCTTGGGAAAGTGGAACTGAAATGTTATTTTATGATTCTATTTACCTTAAATAATCTTCAGGCTTTTTAAATCAAAATATTTTTCTGCTGTATTTGTTCAGCCAACAACTGGAATGCAAATGTTTTTGTGTAGTGGACAAGACGTGGCATCTCCCTTTGAACTCTGATCTCATTTTTATGGGGAGCTAGACCTACTCTCTGCAGGTATTTTATTACACATTTACACTGTATCAGAATTTTCTCTTTTCTAGCTAGTGTTCCAGGATACAAACTACATGAGTAATAAGCATGCACCTGACCTTATGTTGTTTGGGAAGCAGCTTTAGGGATTTTAAGAACAAAATGTGTTTTGAGTCTCATACAGCCATTGCCAACTGCGTTTGTTTGAACACAGAGAACAACCCCTTCCAGCCTCAGTTTTCCCAGCTGGAAAAAGATAAGTATTGAGACATTTACGTCATAATACCTATATCTGTAAAATACTATCAAAAGCACAATGGAACGGGATTTTAAATAGGTTTTCCAGCATTATTTCTGCAAATGTAATTTTAAATGGGGATGCCCTTTAGATCTGTGTAACGTAAAGATTCCTTTTCTCTTGTGAATTTAAAGGATCTTTGTTGGAAATCAAGAATTTAGACTCCCTCTGCTTTCACCAGAGGGAGAAAAGAATGTAGAATTTGAGTTAGAACGTTGTTTTTGCAGACTGATTTCTTTTATCCAATAAGTAATTTTTAGTATCAAATATAGTGTCCAGTAAAATTGCTCCACACCAGCACACAATAACAGACCTCATTTCACTTCCATGCAGCAATGGAGTCTCCCTAACTCCAAGCACTCACTCCTGCCCCTAAAAGACATCGTTTCTGTTCTCCCTGAGATGCTCCAGTGCTGGAACCCAGAATGCAGAGAATCTTTCTCTGCATGTTTTAAAGCATCCAAACCCTCTGACAAATCCTGCTTTTAACCTTTGTCCATGGAAAGGGCTTCCTGTCCTTTGGGATGAAACAGAATTTTCAAGAATGTAAATTAGATAGTAGCATAATATGTAATTTATCACAGGGTGAGAAATGTAGATTTTTGAGTTTGATGGAGGATCCTTGTTGTTTTTAGGCTTCTTCCTCCTTCTTCATCTCCTCCATATTCTGCAGTTTTGGGGACACAGGGTGATTGGTCAGAATTTGCTGCAGTGTAGTGTTACTTGAATAGAAATTTACTCAGTTATTGGTAGAAAAGTAGAAATAATGCACATTCTTGGTGATAATTGGGTGAATTATCTTTAAGAGAACCTTGATTCTGTGTGTTCAAGGCCTTTTGGTGTCTTTTCTCCCTCACGCCAGGCTGGTGTAAAGCCTGGAGTGCAGAAATTGCTGATAAGGAAAGAATAAACAACCTGGAGAATGAGAACAACCAAAAGTCCCATTTGGCTTTTAATTTAACAAGGATGCCTGAAAAAGGCCTTCCCTGTCAGGGAAGAGACATGTGGGAGTGGAAGAACCCCAGCTCTCCAGTGGTAACCATCTGTATCTCTGTGCAGATATTCTTGGGCCTCTGAGCCACACTCCAATATCAAGACAGGAATATGGCCCTGCCAGAATAATTTCCTAGCAAAGTAATAACCATGGCACCATAGGACCATCTAAGCCATGTATTAACAACTACTCAAAAAGGTGCCAATAATCCAAGCTGACAAGATTCAAGTATATTTAGTTTCACAGGCGAGTTTAGGCCATATCACTTACACATGCCTTGAAGATTTTTGGGAAGGTGCAGATGGGGATGGATGGATGGGTGAGTTGGTTTAAACATCTCACATCAAGCTGTCAGTCAGACTGCTGACAGCAGCAAAGGTAGGTTATTCCCAGCATCAGAGCTGGGCTTAGGGGCATGCCTGACATTGCTATATTTTATAATTGTGTACACTCTGATTTTAAACTACAGCCGTAGCTGTCGTAGCTGAATTGTCCAGAACAAAAGTGAATCCTTCAAACAGAAGGTGCAAGACTGGCAGAATAAGAAGACAGCAGTAAATCCCTTTGCCTGCTGGAGCCCTTTTGGTTTCTACCTGCCCTTTACTGCTGCAGTTCTTTGACCTCAGGCCGTGTCACAGCAAATGTAACTAGCTGGCATTTTGATTTTTGGCCAAACACCCACACCCACACATGGGACATTTCTGTGACAAGTTTATTGACACCATAAGAAAGAAAAGTGTTGGATATAGTAGGGCTTTTAATTTCTCTTTCTATATAACACAAACAGAAGTAATGGCAAAAATCAGAAGCACAGCAGAGGATCATAAAACAATAAACTTGCTATTACCTGAGGGGGATTAGTTTGCCCATATCTTACCTTAATCAAGATAAATCCAAGAGTAGAAGCATTCTGTGGAAATTCACCCCTCTGGAAATTCTAAGCATTTAAAATGTGCCGAAGAGAATGATTAAAATTAAAGATATAGTAGTTTTAATTTAAGGTAGAATCTGGTCTCCTAAATTCAGCATCTGCTTCAGTGAGGAGTAAATATGCAAAGTGTCAGTAATTCGTCTTTCCATCTCCCACCTGGCTTTTGACTTAATTGATTAAAGACAATCAAAAATAGGTTTAAAAATTGTAAATGCTCACCTTTGTTTTAATCTATACCCAGACATTTGAATATCTAACTTCTCCCCAAGGCATCTTTACAAGGAAGAGCCATCAAAATACTTTCCATAGCTCCAATAAAGCAATATTCTTCTAAATAAAAGTTTGGAAGCACGACTACTGAAGTAAACAATGATTAATTCAGAAATGGCAGGGGAATGAGGAGTGAAGAACGTTTGTTCTGCACCTGCTGGAGTTATGCAAATTTGCCATGAGCCACTGGAGGCCTCACCCTGGGAGGTGTCTTCAATAATGAGGCAGAAGTTGGTGTTTATACCAACATCAAAGAAAGGCAACTTTCTGGGCTTACCAAGTGTCTAATGAACATACTCAGGACACTGATGTTGTGATGCTGTGCACAAATATTTTGAGCCTTAGAATTCCAGCTCCTCTGATACTGCTGGCAAGCAGTTGTGACACTGAATAATGACACACAAAAGCAGCTACCCAACATTGATGAAAAACCAGCAGCTGGAATGTTCTCATCCTGAATGGACACAGTCATTAAAAAAAAATGAATCTAAAAATTAATCTTATTTATTAATTTGTAGTAGGTCTAAATAAGTGTATGTCTATATTTGGGGTTTATGTAGCATGTGTGAGAGATGTAATTTAATGATACACAAAAATACCTACACTGGAGACAAACAATGCTATTAGTGAGCTCTGCTGACAATCCTACTGCCCTGTAAGTAAATTAAACCCAAGGCCTGTCAGAAAAGCTAACAGTCCTAAGGAGTTAGAGCATCATGTTTACTATATTTAGAGATTTTAACAAAGAAAATAAGTTAGTAGATGCAAATGATTTTTCATCTCAAATGCTAGATTTATAATTATCATTATTAAAAATAGTAAAGTGGACCCTAAGTCTTGTGATGTCTAATGTATGTCTACTCTGTGAGAGCTCAATACAATGCCCACCGAAGTAAATGAAGAGCAAGAAAATAAATCCATGAGCCACAAAAATTTTAACTGGTAGTTTTAGCCTTCTGATCTTGAAACTGATTTATAACTATGTATTTGAGTAAATTACTCACAATCAACGTCCGATTGATTTGAATTCTTTTTGTTCACAGCATGTCCAGTAGCAGATTATTGTTGCAGCTAATTCAACGTTTGAATTAGCAGTGAGAATATTTCCCTTGTATTTTGTACTGGGGATAATTCATTGTATCTGCTTGCCACCACACCCAGAGTGCCACGTAACTGGGATCACGGCATGAATCCCCTTGATTGGATTATCAAAAGCAAGCAGATGTACAGATGAGCTGAACCACTCAAAGGAGAGGAAACCAGAACCTTCCCACTGCACACTATGAACCTGGAAAGCTTCCTTGTGCATTTGGCATCAAATAATCCTGCAAGAATTGAATCAATAGAAAGTTACCAAGGCCAGAAATCCAGATGGTGTTGGTTTCAGCCAGCTAAAATTAGCTTCATTGGGTTTGGCTCACTTGTCCATTCCTCTTGATCTATGAGAATTCATGGATAACTGGACAAGAGCCAAAGCCATGCCCTATTCATTACTGGATGTGACTCCAGTCTTTCCTGTTAGAGGAGATTGTAGAAGACAATCTTTTTTTTTAATTTGAAGTAGATAAGAAATTCGATTTTAACCAACAACTTGTTTTGCTGTGATGAAAATTGTGTATCTGTTTGTTAATCAATTTTCTGAACACAAATGTTATATTTTTACTTTTTCAACCAATACCTCAGATGACTTTAAAAAACTAATGACTTTTTAATTACCCTCTGGATATATCATCCTTATTGGTTTCAGATATGATTTGCTCTTCTTTCTTATTTATATTTTAGCAGTGTCCCAGTACCTGAAGTTATATTATTATCAAGGTTTATTATTTAAAATAAGACACCACAGAGAGTTGCAACTGAAATTTATTCTATTAATAAGTAAAATAAGTACTGATAAGTGAAAGAAAAATATCTTTCTATCTAATTTTATAAACATTGTGCCACTTACCATAAAATATACATCGACAAGATATGTGAATGATAGAAAACTCTCTCAAAAAGAAAGGCTATGGTGTTAAATAAAACACATTCCCAGATGAAAGTGTCCTTACCATAAATTAATCCGAGGAGAAGCGATTATTGCCCACTGACTACTGGTGTATGACACAATTTGTAAGGCCTCTAGCAAGCAGGTTGAAAGACATGTTTGAAGTACAGTGATCATGGATTTTACCTTGCACATCTATATTTAGTTCCAGCTGTACCAGGTCAGAATCAAAGGCAAAAAGGCAGAACTAGAAAAGCTCGAATTTCAAAGTGCAGGAATGTTGACTCAGAAAGGTCATTGCCAGTTAATCTGAATGTTTCTTCACTGCAATCTGAACTGTGGGTAGCTGGAAGGATTTCTCAGTACTACTCACACCTCTTCCTAAGCAGCCATAAGCAGATAAAAGTGAGAAGAGTTTGGTCAAAATGTCCTCTGGAACTCCCTGACAATGAGAAAACCTACCAGCCAGAAAAAGTTGCCTTTGCCTATTTCCATTTAGTATGGAGCAACCAATTTTTATATCCACAGAGCATCACAAGAGTTTTGTTTTGAAGGAAGGACTTAAAAAGTCGTTGACTCGAAATTTCTGAGTTAAAAGCATCCAACAACTTCTGAATGGTAGAGGAGAGGCACATCCAATTTCATGTAAAATGGATAAAATTATACTGGACATATTTTGACCCTGAGAAAGAGAAAAAGAAAACCCTTCAAACTGACATTAATCTAAATGCATCAGTTACATTAATCTCAAATTGTAAAGCTGAAGTAACTTGCAGGCCATAGTGCAGTTCACTCAATTGTGTCCTCCTCATATCATAATTACATTACCTTTATGTTCTGTGTGTACATCTATTTCATTATTCTCTAAATTCAACTTAGGCACTGAAAAAAAATTCAGGATGACTTTAATGTAGCAATAATCCATTGGTGCAGGGAATTCTTTCCACAGATATATGACCAATTACCTTTTTGTCTGTTATTAAAGTTAGAAATTCTAACCCTGTCCTTTGTCAGTAGATCTGTCCACAAAAATATTTCAAATTTACTGTCTTCCAGACCTTGTGCAGAGACTACAAAGAGGAGTGAAGAAGACGATACACGACTAGGGTTGTTTGAAGCTGAAATGAGAGGGACATCATTCTTTACCTTCAATGTTTTATTATTCATTATTATTTTGCTCTGCAGTCAAAAGTGGCTGCAGATAAATTTCTAAAAGTGGTGCCTCTTGCAGTTCATCCCTCACTGCATTCCCTGAGTGCAGTGATGACACACGGTGGTAAACGTTACCCTCTGTTACACTTCAGTGGAACTTCTGTCCTTTCTCCCCAGTGCCCAATTTACAGCAGAAAGCAGCAAAGAGCATTCGCCTTCCTCCAAGTGCTCTGAGCGTCATTTTCCAGTTTCTATGCTTGATAGATTCCCTGTGAGGAGGCACAAGATATTTCCACCTTTTTTTTTCATATATATTTGCCTGCTATTTCATTATCATCTGCTAAATAGCGTTGCAGCAAATATTTAAATGCATTGTCTGGGATAACAACAGCACACAGCTGAGAATGTGCTGAGATTGCTGCATATGCAGCAACTGTGTCATTGCTTCAATGTGAGCTTGTCCTCCCCCAGGTTTGTTTAGCTCTCTCTGGTCTATCTTGTCATTCTAGTTTGGCAGAGAACAATTATTGCATTTTTGAAATGCTTGTGCGTTCATGGAGACATTGAAGAGTTTTTTGCTCTCTCTCAAGAGCCATTAGGACTCTTGTGTTATTTGCCTCAGTTCTCACTTGCCTCGGCACTGAGGCAATTACACACATACTTCTGACAGAAATGTACTGTTCTCCTCAGGTAAAAGGCTTGAATTTATCAAGCAAGGAAATTTGCTTTAAATCCTCGTGCCTTTTATCACCCCACAAGCACTGGCACAAAGATTACTCACAATAGCCAATTCTCAGCCCTTCCCAGGAGCTGATCTCAGGAGGCAAGAGCTAGGTCTCATCTCCAAAGCAATTCCACCTTTTTCATGTAGAGTGATAATCCTACTCAGGTTTTCTTTACTTGAAAGTCTTACTCTTCTCCATTTGCTCTCAGTCAGCTTTCTTGGCGAGGAATTACTTTTCTCATTATAATCATGAGCTTTTCTTCATAAGATATTGCAGAGCTCAGAGATGACTTTGAGCGTGTCCTTCCCCCCCGTTTCCCCATCAGTTGGCATGGAGACACAACAGCTGCTACAAATTACAGGAAAGATGCTTAACGGGTACATTTTAGAGAAAAGTTCCTGCTAAAGAAACCACTAAATTTGCAATCATAGCCCTTGTTCTTGGATGGCTGTAGCTAGGGGAAAATATATTTTGGAAGCACATAGCTAAGGTAGGAGCAAGCTTGTGTTGAGAAACAAGCTGGGATGGGTCTGCAGCATTTGCATTCTGTGCAGGAGGTGATTCTTGGCTTCATGATCAGAGGTGGAGCCTGCACAGGTCGGGATCACACAGATCCAGTGACACCAAGGAGCAGCTGGAGATGCTGCCTCAGCTTTGAACTCCTCTGCCCTTCCACGCCATCGTGACTCTCCAGCAGTCAAATATGTGAGAGTTTAGAGCTAAGCCCATCATGTACAACTGTAATAGTCGCACTTTCTAGGGCAGCCCCACGCTGGAAATCACGAGGTGATGGTGCAGTGAATTAATCTGTAGTGTCTGTTCAGTCCTGCATGCCAGAATCAGAACCAAGCCCCCTCTCCTCCTCCCATCCTGCTCAGGAGCACGTGGAGGTGGGCCAAAGTACTCTGCCAATTCTGCCTCTGAGTTCCTTTCTGGATTGCTTTGGATTTAAGGACAGTATTTTTCCAGATAATTGCCTTATCAGACCGTGTAACTTCCTTATCAGACCTTACATAATTTGTAACAGCCCTGTGTGCACTTGCTTTGAAGATCAATGTTCCTGCATCCCCTGGGGCCTGTTTGGAAATTCCCAGTGGCATCTTAGGATCAGAGACAATTATCTTCATTCATTTTACTAGGTTGTATTTTGGGGAATCCCCCCCTGCACCCCAGAAATTCTGCATTTTAAGACTGTCACTATTTCCTGATTTATGTAAACAACTTCAAACAGGTCTAATAAATCTTTTCCCCAAGCCCATTTCTTCCCCTGGTAATAGATATTTCTCTAAAATGTTTTTCCCCAAGCCCATTCCTTCCCCTCGTAGCAAATATTTCTCTAAAAAGAAGTTTATGGACCATCTGGAATTCCAGCCAAGATTTAACAAATCTTCAAAAATTAAACTGAAATTCTCAATGGCTGTGTTTTCAAAAAAGGGCAAGCGACTCTCTTTAAAATCATTCATACTCCTTTAAGTGATGATGTGCTCGTATTTGATCCTGGATGTTCCCATTTTCTGCTTAGAACACACTTTTTGCAGATGAACAGTATTCCCATTAAAATGAGGGTTTCAATGGAAATGCTGACATACTGAAGCAGAAAAGCTGGTGCTTTTGAAATTATGCTGGATATATCAGGTGGGATATATTCCTACACAAGAACTGGGTTCTTATAATTGCATCACTTTCCTTTTGCAGTGTTGAGAGGAAATGTTATACCAGATACCAGGAAGAGTTTCCAAGTTCCCTTACTAAGAAATCAGTGAGTATTGAATGAGACAACCCCTCAGCACAAATGTGAGTATCAATCCTGACCTTCCTCCCACATCATTAACTGCTTTTATTTTTACTTGGCAAATCAATTTATCATTTGTTTCCACCGCAGCTCACACTTTCTGAAAGGTGAGATACTAATAAGGGAAGTGGCCATGACCATTCAGGGGACCACTGGCAGACACAGATGTGGACTCAGGTGTCCTGTACCTATCTGAAATTCTGAAATTCCCCCCTAGAAGGGGCTTTTTTTTTCCTTTAGGTCCAAAAACTTAGGATGGTGAAAGTGCCACTATCAACAGACTTTAATTTGATTTTCACTCCTAGGTTATGCACATGGAGTGTACATACACATATTATAGTCATAGAGAGTGATGGAGGACAGAGTCAATTAAATAACTCTTTCCAAAAAGGAGTTTTTTCTCTCATTCTCATTTCTTTCCTTTTTCTTAACATCACCATGGCTGGGAAGAGCATCTGATAATTTCACCATTGCTAATGCTGATTCAAAAACTAAAACTGAAAACAGGAAAAATGTGTTCCAAAGGTAGAGAACACAAATATGCCCTGCATGTTTGGAGACCATGTTTGGCAAGCTGTTGGGGCAGGGAGGATGTGTGTGGTGTTTTACTTGGAACTCTGAGACTTCCACAACATCTGTGGGGAAAAACAGGACTGGTGTTTTTGTGACACTGAACCCAAATAGCTCAACTTCAGCGTGGAAACGCTGATCAAACCAGGCAGCTGAATCCATCAGATACTAATCTCTGTCCTGGGTTGATGCTAAATTGTATCCCCATTCATCTGTTTAGTTCAGAAATAAGTGTTGTACCTTTAAAAATTGGATCTGAGAGTGAAGAAGACACACTGGAATTCCTGAGGCAGTTGTTTTCAAAACATAAAGATAAGAGTCTGCAGTTTTTCAGACTCACACAGCCTGTGCTTTGGGCAGGGTGTGGACAGCAGGACAGAGCTCTCCTTTGCTTTTTGTTAGTTTTTTGCTAGCCGAGGCAGAGAAGTTCTCCAGGCTGCGTTTTTTTTCCCTTTTCTTGAAATTATTTGAACCTGCTCTGGACTAAACACCCAAAAAGGGCACCAGGAGCTCAGCCCTTGGCCACCAGGCCTGGCCTGGGCCCGGCCTCTCCACCAGAGGAACCGACAGCAACTGAGCTGAGCTACAGCCACGAGAGAGACTTTCTGGCATCTCTGCGGAGCACAGAGAGGTTTTTTTGTTGTTCAGGGTTGTTCCATCATTTGTTGGGCTGGGGAGTGTTTTATCTGCTAAATAAACAACTTTTTCCACTTTCTACCAAGGAAATTTTCTTGTCCTATCCCGATTCAGCTAAGGGGAGGGATGGTTCATCTAGAGGTTTGTTTGTTTTCTTTTCTTTTCCTCTCCCAAATTTGCCCTAAACCAGGACAATCTCCCATATATCCAAGAGAAGGGAGGTGGTTTCTAGCCTCACTAAACCCAATACCAATGCTAACTAGTTTTGCAATGAGCTAAAAAAGACTCAAAGTAGCAAAACTGTTCAGAAAAGCACTTTAAAGTATTTGTATTGAGAGATGAGGGCTCTTGCACAGCAGGCTGGGGGCTCTGTGACACAGGTGCCTGCGGTGCACACGTGTGCACAGCTCATGTTCAGCCAGGGCTGTGGAAAAGCCATTAAAAAGGGAAAAATAACCCCAGCATCATTTCTGTGCAAGTTTTCATTTTATAGAAGAATGGCTGCTTTCAGAGTCCTTCAAATGCTTGAAATGTTTGGAATAAGAGCTCAAGTGTCTGTAACTCTTCAGAGAAAATGAAATCTTTTAGATATCCGGTATGATCCCAAAAAAATTTATTTTTAGTAGCGCTGTTGCGCTTATGTGAAATGTATGGTTCAGAGATACTCAAGGTTCTGACCTGTTTTTATGTTTGTTGCTGATCAGTCAGAGCTTGAATAACTTCTGCTACTCTGAAAAAGCTTAAACTGAACTTGTGGGAGTAGCAGGGAAAGGAGGTGAGCTGAGGAGCTCCTTAATGAAGGCTGAGAAATGATGTGAACTCAATGCATTATTTTCCCCATCTAATTGGTCTTTTCCTTTTCTTTTCTGTCAGTCTGGATTTCCAGAAAGGGTTATGAGAGAAAGAGAAATAATCCTATTAAATAAAAATACTGATTGGTATTTGTACACATAACTTCCTATTAGATTTATTAATATAATTATAATAAATAAAAATCATATATTTCCTTCTTCAAGATCTTCTGCACATTGCATACTGATCCTCACAGTGTTTCAATGGCTTGCTTTAGAGAGCAGCATAAAATTGGTGCTTCCCAGAAATTATATACATTTCCTTACAGCACTTGCTTGTTTCATGTATAGAAGGAGTGAAAAATTCATAAAAAATTGAGTTTGCAAGGTAACTCAACACACAGAGTTCGTTTGCTGAGTAAAGCAGCAGCAGGAACTGTTTGCTCCCGCCTTGCCCTCCTAAGGACCAGTTAGGTAAGAGAAATCCTAATGAATGCTTATTTTGTGTTTAGGAGCATATTTTGCTTCTGATTTCCTTGGAGCAAAGGAGGCTCTTCATGCACAGGTGTAAAATAACCCTACTACAAGGGCATCCATGGTTCTGAAAGAATGGAATGCTTCTCCTGCGAGAAAAGGCTGGGAGAGTTGTGATTGTGCAGCTTGAAGGAGAGAGGATTCTGGGGTAAAGCCATCGAGACCTTCCAGTGCCCAACAGGGCTCCAGGAGAGCTGGAGAGCTTTGGAGTGACAGGATAAGGGGGAGCAGCTTTGGGCTGCAAGAGGAACCTNTTCTGATTTCCTTGGAGCAAAGGAGGCTCTTCATGCACAGGTGTAAAATAACCCTACTACAAGGGCATCCATGGTTCTGAAAGAATGGAATGCTTCTCCTGCGAGAAAAGGCTGGGAGAGTTGTGATTGTGCAGCTTGAAGGAGAGAGGATTCTGGGGTAAAGCCATCGAGACCTTCCAGTGCCCAACAGGGCTCCAGGAGAGCTGGAGAGCTTTGGAGTGACAGGATAAGGGGGAGCAGCTTTGGGCTGCAAGAGGAACCTTTAGGTTGGATTTTAGGAAGAAATTTTTCCCTGTGAGGGTGGGCAGGCCCTGGCACAGGGTGCCCAGAGAAGCTGTGGCTGCCCCTGGATCCCTGGAAGTGTCCAAGGCCAGGCTGGACAGGATTTGGAACATCCTGGGACAGTGGGAGGTGTCCCTGCCCATGGCAGGGGTGGCACTGGGTGGGATTTAAAGTCCCTTCCAACCCAAACCATTCCATGATTCCATGATATTGCAGAGTACATGCTCGCAGTTATGAGATCAGTACTCCAGGAATGGTCACAAATAGCTATAATATTTACTCAAATGCCCAAATCCACCCCTCTTCCATTGGTATTCCTTTATCTCTGGCACAGACTTTGCTGCCCTTCTCAGACTTCCAGGCTCCAGAGGACACAGGGGCAGCCACACCTTGGTATCTCCTTCCAGCTCCTGGGCCTCCTTCATGAGAGCTGTGTGGTTTGTGCTGTGACTTCCCTGCAAACCCTGAGGAGGTGGAAGTGGGTTATTTCTGCTGAGTGGCAGCATTCAACCACTCCCACTGTGATCACCCCAATCAGTTATTTTGCTCTTCAGCACTCTCTTCCCCAGCTGTGCTGTGGCTGAGTGGCACTGTGATGCTTTGGAGAATTATGAATTCTGTTCAGTTTTGTGAACACTATTTGTAATTGCAATAACTCCTGTGGATTAAATCTCTTTTTTTTTTTTTT
>VZTB01000544.1:32223-70230 GCA_013397245.1 Thryothorus ludovicianus | reverse complement strand
TCCAAGTGCCAGCTCACCCAGTGACTCAGAGAACTGATTTACACCACTTGGCCAAGAAACTGGGGGAGCTTTGCCTGTTAGACTGCAATATACCTGGTAATACTTTGAACCAGGATATGCTGCACAAAAGCATTTAAAAAATAAAAGAATTTATGGTTTTTTATTTTTAAAAAATTACAGAAGTTGGAGCACTTCTGCTATGGGGACAGGCTGAGTTGGGCCAATTCAGCTTGGAGAAAAGAAGGCTCCAAGGAAGAAGTTCTTCCCTGTGAGGGTTCTGGGATAGTGGAAGGGGTTCTGACCCATTGCAGGAGGCAGCACTGGATGGGCTTAAGGTCCCTTCCCTCCCAAACCAGTCTGTGATTCTATGACTCTATATTTCAACTTGATAATACAAAAAAATGATGTAAATGACTGTGAAAACAGTGATTTTGCAGTATTGGGCACCTTTAAAAGCACCACCCTGGTTATGAGGAGCAGTATAGCTGCACTGCATGAATTACTCCACGTCAAGGAAGCCTAAATGCTGCCTGTCAGCTGAGGCCCTGGAGTACAAAAAGAACAACTAGGAATGTGGTAGTTTCCCATTTACAAAGGTGTTTATTTACACAGTATATTGATGTTAAAGTGCCTGCTGTGATGAGCTGTCTGAAGCAGGCTATCCTATCAGAATCCCTTCCACCTTGCTTTCAATCATGTTTAGTCCCAATAAGCCAAGACAGTAAATGGAGAAGAATCACACACATGGCAAAGCAGTTCTGTCCACATCTTTCCTTTCCAACACTCTACTACATTTATTAAAGAGTGTGAGGCCAGCTATAGAATAGTTTCAGTCACTAATTACTCATTCCAAGATGCAATCAGGCTGTGATTTTTTTTTTTCCTGTTCAGTTCAGTGCACTTTGGATTCCATCCCACATCAGCAATTTGGGTCTCTTAGCATGAAAATTAAATGCATTCCAAAACCAGTGTTAAAACTAAGAGAACTTAATAGCTGTCAAAGCTGTGTACACAGATACAAATTGGCTAAAGCACAGGTAGAGGGATGGTCACCATCTGGACAGCACTCACGTGGTAACTGCATGTTTGGCATTTCATTCCTTCTGAGTTTACTGCCAAAGGCACCTGAGCAGAGCCCAGATCTGGACCTTTTCACAAGTCTAGACCTCCTTTCTATGGTGTGAAGTTCAACAGCTTTTATTTGTTAAAATACTGTTAAAACCAGCTCTTGTGAGACTCAGATTTCTGTTTGTGCATCAAGGTACAGGGACCCCACAGGAACACCAGCCCAAGCTGAGTTTGTCAGCGCAGTTCATGCCTCTTGATCTGATAGCCTAAGAAAACAAGGGAGCAAAATTCCAGTTTCCTTGGCTTACTGGGGAAAATTCAAGGCAAAATCTTCTGCGGTGGTTGAATATTTCCAATATTCATGCACATACCAGGCCTTTGTGAAGTTACTTGTTATAAGCTCACTGCAAAACCTCCCATGATGGGCATGAAGGGCGTGTCAGGGACATTTTAACACCAAGGCAGACTGATGTGTATCCCTGGCAGTGTGCACCAAGGTGAAGGGATGCCTCTCTGTGCACCACGGAGGTGACTGCATTAAACTCCTGGCTCAGCACCTGCTCCTGATGGGATGATCAGCATACACAGGTTTCTGTGAGGTCAAAGAAACAGCACCTATGGATTGCTGGGATGACAGGGAATGTTTAGCAAGCTGATGGCTCAGCCACTGCAGCTGAGAGGCGACAAGCCACGAGGAGTGGTGTGCTCATTAATCCAGCACTGCCCTTGTGGGAATTCANTGGTTTATTTTGTTTTTTTTTTTTTTTTTTTTTTTTTTTTTAGCTGAACAAAATTGCTTCACATTGTGGGGATAGAGTCTGAAAGACTGTGACAAAGAAATCCAATTTTATCAGCATGGAATGACTCTTCCCAGATTGAATAATGGTGCTACTGTCAGCAAGGCTTTTAATTGAAATGGATTTTATACAGAAAACTAAACCAAGCCTGTCCTGGCCTGAGAGATCCAAAGTCTTCCAAGTGCCAGCTCACCCAGTGACTCAGAGAACTGATTTACACCACTTGGCCAAGAAACTGGGGGAGCTTTGCCTGTTAGACTGCAATATACCTGGTAATACTTTGAACCAGGATATGCTGCACAAAAGCATTTAAAAAATAAAAGAATTTATGGTTTTTTATTTTTAAAAAATTACAGAAGTTGGAGCACTTCTGCTATGGGGACAGGCTGAGTTGGGCCAATTCAGCTTGGAGAAAAGAAGGCTCCAAGGAAGAAGTTCTTCCCTGTGAGGGTTCTGGGATAGTGGAAGGTGTTCTGACCCATTGCAGGAGGCATATCTCCATGGGCTTAAGGTCCCTTCCCTCCCAAACCAGTCTGTGATTCTATGATTCTATGACTCTATATTTCAACTTGATAATACAAAAAAATGCTGTAAATGACTGTGAAAACAGTGATTTTGCAGTATTGGGCACCTTTAAAAGCACCACCCTGGTTATGAGGAGCAGTATAGCTGCACTGCATGAATTACTCCACGTCAAGGAAGCCTAAATGCTGCCTGTCAGCTGAGGCCCTGGAGTACAAAAAGAACAACTAGGAATGTGGTAGTTTCCCATTTACAAAGGTGTTTATTTACACAGTATATTGATGTTAAAGTGCCTGCTGTGATGAGCTGTCTGAAGCAGGCTATCCTATCAGAATCCCTTCCACCTTGCTTTCAATCATGTTTAGTCCCAATAAGCCAAGACAGTAAATGGAGAAGAATCACACACATGGCAAAGCAGTTCTGTCCACATCTTTCCTTTCCAACACTCTACTACATTTATTAAAGAGTGTGAGGCCAGCTATAGAATAGTTTCAGTCACTAATTACTCATTCCAAGATGCAATCAGGCTGTGATTTTTTTTTTTCCTGTTCAGTTCAGTGCACTTTGGATTCCATCCCACATCAGCAATTTGGGTCTCTTAGCATGAAAATTAAATGCATTCCAAAACCAGTGTTAAAACTAAGAGAACTTAATAGCTGTCAAAGCTGTGTACACAGATACAAATTGGCTAAAGCACAGGTAGAGGGATGGTCACCATCTGGACAGCACTCACGTGGTAACTGCATGTTTGGCATTTCATTCCTTCTGAGTTTACTGCCAAAGGCACCTGAGCAGAGCCCAGATTTGGACCTTTTCACAAGTCTAGACCTCCTTTCTATGGTGTCAAGTTCAACAGCTTTTATTTGTTGAAATACTGTTAAAACCAGCTCTTGTGAGACTCAGATTTCTGTTTGTGCATCAAGGTACAGGGACCCCACAGGAACACCCGCCCAAGCTGAGTTTGTCAGCGCAGTTCATGCCTCTTGATCTGATAGCCTAAGAAAACAAGGGAGCAAAATTCCAGTTTCCTTGGCTTACTGGGGAAAATTCAAGGCAAAATCTTCTGCGGTGGTTGAATATTTCCAATATTCATGCACATACCAGGCCTTTGTGAAGTTACTTGTTATAAGCTCACTGCAAAACCTCCCGTGATGGGCATGAAGGGCGTGTCAGGGACATTTTAACACCAAGGCAGACTGATGTGTGTCCCTGGCAGTGTGCACCAAGGTGAAGGGATGCCTCTCTGTGCACCACGGAGGTGACTGCATTAAACTCCTGGCTCAGCACCTGCTCCTGATGGGATGATCAGCATACACAGGTTTCTGTGAGGTCAAAGAAACAGCACCTATGGATTGCTGGGATGACAGGGAATGTTTAGCAAGCTGATGGCTCAGCCACTGCAGCTGAGAGGCGACAAGCCACGAGGAGTGGTGTGCTCATTAATCCAGCACTGCCCTTGTGGGAATTCAGTGCCAAGAAGCTCGAAGATGTTGTTTTCCTGGGTTCATCTTGAAGGTTAGATACGTGGTTTTCCAATTATCGATTGTGCAGTGTCTGTGAAGGTGCAGCTTGTACATTTGAGCCTTTTTGATCAGTTGTTTGGTCACGTGAAGGTCATTGACTCCTGGGCATTTGTCACCCTGATTCCTTAGGGATTTCTGAGGCACTTTCTAACTTGCTGTTTTCACACTTCCTAGCTTCCTTCTCAAGCACACGGTTGTCTCTATCAAAAGTCTGTTTTGATAAGAGGAGGTTGTTTCCATATTTTCTCTTGGTGTAAAAACAACTGATGGGCAGTTGTCTTGACCAACGGGATGGGAGAGGTGTCAGCCTTCTCCTCCAATCCCTGGTCTGTGTGGAAACACTATAAATATGGAGTCAGATATTTTAATAAATAGTTTTTAACCTTCTCAAGAGAAAGTGTCCGTGTGTGTCCTTGCACATCCCACAGTGACAGGCATTAGTGTGGCAGAACAAACTTTGGGGAGCTGTGTGTCCAGTTTTTTCTGCTGTGCCAAAGTGTGTGGCTTTTCTGGAACCACAGGAATATCACATTTAGCTGCAAGATCTAATAATGTACTTCAGTATTACTGCCACGTCAGCTGGAGGGCTTTCTCCATTTTAAAATCAGTTTGTCATGTATGGATTGTATATGATGGCAGTTACATATAATAAAATCAGTATTTTACTGGATTAATGAATTTTTTTGGTAACTTTTGGGTAATACCCTTACGAGACATTTTTTTTCCCTGTCTCCTGGTATAACCCTTTGTTCTGAGGATGTAACAAGGATGAAAATCAATCTGGACTTAACAAAGAATTTTCTGGTAACTTTATTATCAAATTAGACTTATTAAATATTTTTGGGAAGTGTAATACTGTGCAATAAAGGAAAAAGGATACAAAAATTTAATAATAATTTTATTTTCAATTTTTCTTCTCATTTTATGGCTCTTTATCTTGAGATTTTCAAAGAGAATTGGGCACACAGGTAAAGGACTGAGTCCTGACCTGAGAAATGAACAGATTTTGGGAAACCACCAGGAATGACCCAAGAAATTGATGGGTGTAACAAAGAGCACAGTGATAAGAAAATCAAATTACAGACATTTCTGTCAGGAATGGCCAGATTTTCAGGAGTTTAATGGGATTTATGGGAGGGAGAGAAATAAACTTTTAAGAAATATTTGGAAAGGAACACTGGGGACTTTTTGTGGAGACAGTCTGAAAGACCAGCAGCACCCAGGGAAATGCTGACAAACATTCTAAATTTGTGTGCTGAATATAGGAAAAAATACTTTCATTGTGAAAAAGAAATGAGAGATGAGTGATCTGTTTGGGGGGAGCCCAGGAGAGGGAAGGAGAGAATATGTAAGAATATTTTGGGGTAAAATCAATATGGGGAGCTGGAGGGAAGGGGGTGAAAAAGGAATCTGGGAGATTTTGTGCCCAGTTTTGCAAGAGCTTCTGCACCCCTGGAATATTTGCTGGGCTAGCAGGGTGGCCACCAGGGAGGAAGGGGACATCCCCTGCATCCTGAAGCCAAATATTCCTACAGAATTTCAGCAGACTGAGATGTCATTGAAAAAGTCTCAGTATTTTCCTCAAGAAAACACTTTCATCATTTACAATATTAATGACAAAATAGCACCTCCTGATATTTTTCCAGGGATTTTTCACAAAGAAACTAAAAACTTACGTTTTATCATATTTAGAAAATATCATCATTTATCTCTGCATTTTAGAGTAAAGAAACTGAAATCCCTTTATAACCCATGCAGACTGCATAGAAAATCTTTTTTCTCTGATTACCTCTCTGTTTCTCTAGATGCATAAATAATTATTTTTCAGTCCTTTTACAAGCTTGACAGGAGCTTAGACATACAAATAATTGCTCAGTCACCTGTGTGCAAGGTGCAACAGGTTTTAGAAACTTAAAAAAAATCTCAGGAGGCTAAAAGCAAGGATCAAATAGATATAGGTTAAAAAAACCTTTATAAGGTATTTTTTCAGTTTGAATAGTAGAGACTTTTTTTCATATGTCTAACAAATAGGACATGTAAGCTTTGATTGATCTCTGTTTACCATAGCAACAATACCAAATTTTTCCATAAATGTGTTATTTTACCCTTGTTTTTAAAGAGGAAAAATCCTACATACACTTCTAAGTCTAGTATAAAAGGATGGTGTAAATAATGCTATTTCTCTGCCTCTTCATACATAGAAAGGGGAATTTCAGAGTTCCCCTTTCATTTGCTCAATTTTCCCTTGAAGTGTTAGATATTTTCTGTTTTATGAATCTGTTTATTTTATACAAAAATCCAGGATAAACTCCTAAAATCTGTGGTTTTTTTGCTCTCTTGAATATGTTTTTTATTGCAGGGGCTTTTTTTATTCTCCAGATCTAGCAATCACAATATTACTATTTATTACTTTGGATGCACTTTCCTCTCAAGCACTCATTCCTTTCTGTAGATGCTATTTCACTTTTTGCTGAGGGACAGATACATTTTTCTGCCTGTTTGCATCAGATTAAAGCTCCCTTGACCAGTTGTAGAAGAGTACCAGGAAATTAGGGGTGTACTTTTATTACTCATTTATTTATTACTGTTGTTTATCCCTTGCATTACCGATATTGATCCTGAATATATCCTGACAGCCAACTGTTTAGCATTAACAGACTTTTTTAGCTCCAAATTGATTAAATCTCATTAAATTTTGGTTTACAAGAGGTATCTGTGTCACTGGTGCAGCAGCTGCTCTGAAGCTCGTGGTGTTGGTGGCGTGGTGTTAAAAAAAAAAAAATCCATACGACAACTTGTGGAGAAACTTTGTCCCAGGATCTCTTCTTCCGTTCCTCAACCCAGTAATTTTTTAATTCCTAATGCTGTAGATTTTCTTTTAGGACTAGTACTTCTTATGGTGAGATAGAACATGGATTTTTGTCCAAGGTTTTCTTTTAGGTTTACTACAGGAGAGTTGTAGTCATCCTCAACTTTTTCAATTTCTTAGTGTCCTTTAATTTTTAATCCTGTTTTGGATGTGCCTCATCCTTCTCCTAACATTGGAGGAAGTGTACTATGCTATCAAATTTAGCTCAGAAGACAGAACCAATCCTACTTCAGGAATTTATTTATGATGTTGATGTTATTCAGGGTTTTTCCACCCCCATGTGCTTTTTCTTTTCTTTACTTTGTGACCTAACAATGTAGAAAAGGGAATCATGAACCCCTGCTCAAGTAGTACATAAACCTGCAGCTACAACTCCACTCACCACATTCATTTTTACTACTCTCATTTGAAAATGTCAGGAGCCAGAGAGCCAAACAGTCTGAGAACTAAATGAACAATTTGTCTGAGGTACAAATAAATGTTTCCAGGCTACTGGACAACTCCCAGCACCTGCATTTTGTAGTTCTCAGTGTGTGACCTTGACAGGTCAGATCAGCTTCATCTCCAAAGGAGAAAAACAAGGGCAGGAGGAAAGGGCAGGAGGGTGAAATAGCTTCTTTATTCATCTGAAAGCATTTCCATTCTTTTTAGCCAACTGAATGGAGGATGGCACAGTGAAGTGTCCACGACAGCAGGAAAATGAAAAGCAATCCGTAGGTCACACTGGATGCATTTTAAGACAACTTTCTAGGAATGCTCATGCATAATTAAAGGCAGTGGAAATTATTTGCTCAATTTGTTGGTTGATTCTTTTAGATGGCACTTGAGAAAACTGCACTTCCACAAAGGTCAGAATGCAAAGGGAGTGAAAGGTGGTTTCTGTCCATCAGATGCAGAGCTACAGCCACCCCCTGCCCCGAGCAGCCCCACGAGACAGGAGCACCCCTGACTGCAGGGAGTGCAAACAGGGCTTGTGCTAACCCTGGTGATTTAAGAGACTCCAGTGTCATAACTCCTGTCCCCAGGATTACCCCAGGAAGGTGAATAAGCACAACAAGGAAGACAGGATTGTTAAGCAGCTGCATAATTCCACGGCCATGGAAACCGCCGTGGGTACAATTTTTGAGCTCATGAAAAGGAGGAAAGACTCTTAGAGCAGGATCAAATGAAAGCTTGCATGAATAAGAATGCACAGGGAGAAAATTTATCCTGCAAGCAAGAAATAAGATCAGAAATTTATAACCCCACATACAAATAAATATGAGGAAGGAGCTCATAACTCTTGGAGGAGCAGAATGGATTGCGAGCTACGGGGGTATCACCGAGCCAGGCACCTGGACTAAAAGTTGCTTACAACATCTTTACACATATTTTACCTCCTAAACTAAATTGCCTGTCTTGTGCATCTCAGATGCAAACTGAAAGCCCAAGCTGACCATTTGGGGCATCTAGGGAAGCCAAGACTGATTCCAAGTACAGCTACCAAGGGTAGTTCAGATCTTTTCTGGAGTTCCAGATTGTCTTGCTTTGAGCTGAAGGGTGATAACTCTTATTTTTTCCAAAGGGAAAGGTCAACAGCTGTGGTTGCTCAAAAAATTTTCAAGAGCTGGAGAGAAAGGAACTGTTGTAGGGATTTTTTTTTTTGGGTGGTGGAGTTATTTGACAGAGACAAAAGAAAAAGGGAATGGAACAGACCACACACTAGAATTATTCATAGTTTAAAAAAAAAAAAATATTCTCTGAAAACTGTCTCAGAGTTCCTTTCTCCGATTTTCACTTTCCTGCTTTATATTAATTGGCAATAAAATAAATTGATTTTCCATATTTAGCCTGGTGGTTGGTATGTGATCTTCCTGTCTGTATCTCAGCCCATGAGTTTTCATCTCATTCTCATGGTGAGGAGGGGTCTGTGAGAGCCCCCCTAGCTAGCAGGGATCAAAAAACCACAATGGTAAAAAATCCCCAAATTTGGAATGAGAATTTAACATGGAGTGTTTAAAAGAGCCACATTAATTCTGGCTTTCCTAATCCTTCCTAATCCTGTACCACGTTCTTACCTAGAAAAAGTTTTAGTTTTCCTAATTCCTTCTTTTTTATATTGATTTTAACAACCTGTACCAAGCTGCCTGGTTTGCAGACAATGTAACCACACAACATTCCTGCTGTGCTCAACTTTTTATTTCTGTTGTCATTTATCCTTTGTGTCTTTTTCCTTGTATGGTCTATTGCAGTTTTAAATTCACATTTTACTCATCTTTGGTACTTGCCATGATATCATGGATTAAAATATGCAATAATAGCAATGCATAATAAGCAGTAATAAGTTGATTTTGTGTAGAAAATTATTTTCAAAATCAGATTTTATAAAGAATGTATTACTTAAATGCAATATAATTTCTAAAGTGTGATTTTTCTAATTGGGAAATGCACATAACACAGCAGGCATTATAAAATATTACTACAGCACACACCACTCACAGGAAAAGAACAAACAAAACTATACAAGCTTCTAAAAACCCCTTACTATTTAAAAGAACAAGAATTTTGCATTCCACTACATGACTTCTGCTCAGTACAAGGGACTGCTCTGTTCCCGTGAACTACTACTTGAAATAATAATATTTTACAGGCTGTTTTTGTGAGGAGGTTTGTAAAAACAACAATACCTACTGGTGATTTAGTAAAGGCAAAGAGCTCTTAGGAAATAAGGGCAGTATTTTCAGCTGGAAGTTATTAAAAAGGTGCATTAGAGGGTAAAAAAGAAAAGTATTATACCCATGGAAGTGTTACTAAATAACCACTTTTTATTGTGTTCTGTGAGCTATTAGCCTTCAGAAAGTTCAGCACAATAACACCTAGAGACAATACAGCAAAGAAAATACAGCAGTAAAGAAATCCTTTTGTGTATATATCACCTCTGCAAATACCAGGCAAGAAGCCACAAGGTCTAAAGAGAAGCTTTGTAATTTCTCACTGCTTAAGCTGTAAATAATTGCTTTCTGTATGCTGAAATGTTTACTACAGGCATTAAATGTCAGCATCTCCCCTGACCTTGTATCCTCGCTGTCAGGGCTGCACAGAGTTTTGCTGCAGGGGGAAAAAAGGCAACAAACAGAAAATCTGATCTAGAGTGGTTTTTTTTTTAAAGCTATTTGTTTCCGTGAGGTCCAATTTATCAATTTTTTAGTCAATCACATGTGTGGGCACGCAATTTAAATATAAAGATACAGTTTAGAGACCCTGATGCTGTACTTGATCATGGCACACACACAAAAAAAAAATTTGAGCGAGTGCATCTACTCATTAAATTGATAGTTCCCATCATTTTCAAGGCACAAGCTGCACAAAATTGGTCTCAATCACTAAAACAGCCTAGAAAGCATCAAAATCCACTGCTCCAGGAAAAGCCAAATTCACGCTCAGCCTTTTATGTTTCAAGTTCAGAATTCTCCAGCTTTTGCATGGGCTATAGGGAATTTTGGGAAAAGGTGACTCTGGGAATAGAAAATTCTTGGCAAACAGAAGGTCCTGAAAATTATTAAACTTATGGCTATGGATGCATTTCTCTCCATCACTGCAGAAAAAAGCTGGAAAACCCAAAAGCTAGCAAGCAACTAGGTATACATAAATAAATAATTCTCAGTGGTCATAACATTTGTACTTCAAGGACGGAGCAAACCCAGTTTCTAAGTCTGTTCTTGCTTCTTTCTGCTCTACAAAAATGAACCATCTGACACTTCCATGACATTTGTATTTCACCCAAGCACTTGTGAATGCCCATCAGAATGGCATCTGCTGAACTCTCTTTCTCTAAATGATAATGGAGGAGCAAAGTCTTGTAAAAAGCTGTGGGTGGTGTTTGCTCTTCGTGTGTGGCACCACGGCAGCTCTAATTTAGTTGGGCTTTGAGTAAGCGTTGCCAGTTGTTGGCAGAGTATTGTTAATGGTTGATAAAATATTCTTTTAATTGATGAAATGCACCCAGAGGCCTCATAGGGAAAATAAGCCAGGGTGTATTTATATGCAAGTAAGCCTAAAATGGATACTATTGAAAAGCAGAATGTCAGCCAAAATATCCCAGTCACTTATAGCAAAGCGATTTTCAAACACTTTACTGACTCTAAACTTCTTCCCTTGAGTAGGATAAGGGAGTACATAAATGACATTATTATTTTTATTTTTATTCTATGGGCTGAGGTTGATGTGATTGTTCCCTAGATTAGCTTCATCCTCATAGACAATCACGTTTAAGCTTTTTTAAGTATTAATTCCTCCAAAGGATCATAGTCAAGCCAAGATAGATTATTTTCATGAATAATTCTTGTGAACTATGATATCAAATGCTTTACTAAGTTCAGATATTAATCTAATGCATTCTACTGTTCTCCCTAGAATATGGAAATTAGAGCCAGTGGTACGGAAAATTCCTCAGCAAGGCTGGAGGTCCTTGTGGCTGAAGCTATGAAATATAGTATCTTTTGCTTCCAGAGTGGATGGATCAATGAATAAAAATGGGATAAGTATCCCTCATCTTTTCAAAGCTCCTGGAGGGATATGGAGCCTTATTTCAGTGCGTGTGGATGAATTTGCTTGCACACACTCTGCATCAAGGCATAATGTGAATGAGATATGTGTTGGATCTGAACACACCATAAATCATTTGGGGTGACTGCTGAGGCCATTTTCTTTGGCAGAACCTTCTAAAATGTAATTGTAGGGATCAACTCAGTGGAAAGTCTCTGGGTTTAGAGGAAAATCAGCTGTGAAACAGCCCCATTCTTACACCAAGCAAAGCCAGGTTATAGCTGAGATTTACATCTAAGTGAGCAGAAGTGGAAGGGCTTTTTTCTTTAATCTCTGTGTTGTCTGAGTAAAGTTGGGTTCTCTCTTTGCAAACTTGCAAAATGTTAATTTCCCAAATGCACAGAGGTTGGACAGGGATGCAGGTGAGGTTTCTGCACCCTGACGTGTGGATTAAGGTTTGCTGTCAGCACAGTGCTACTCGAGTCAGCAGTGCCATCACCAGAACAGTGTTTGCCAACTTCAGCAGGACCAGACTCCACTCTGCTAAATCCTCCCTAAGAAGAAACTGAAAGCCACCTTGTATCCCACAAGGATCACCCTGGGAACGCAACCAGTTCCAGGAAAAACTTTATCAGGATTAATTGGAAATGTGTCTGCAGGGTCTCTGAACCTCTTCCCTCTCCCATTCAAGAGCTTCCACTAGGATTCCACAGTGAAACATCTTGTGCAGAATTTTAAAGTTCTGGGGAAACAAATAAGGGTTATTTGTTTGGTTTTGGTCTTTGGTTTTTTTTTATGGTAGAATTTATTAAAAATTGCTTCCTTGAAAGTTGTTTTTCATATGAAACTCTTGCTTTAGTTGCAGGAAGTTTTTCCCCCCTTTGAACTTCAGTTTAGATAACTCTCCAAAATCAACAGGGGCTCATTTCCTTCTTTTTCCAACATGAATTACATAGAACTGTATCAAACAGGTATCTCTCCATAAATTAAAAAATTACGTTCCAGTTTCTCTTCCTAATGAAGATCAGCTTGTGCCTCCCACTGCCAGGAACATTTTATTAATATGATCCCAAATCTTCTGTTATGAGAAACAAATGCAGAAGCAAAGTTCAAAGAAAGCCAAAATCTAAGGTGAGCCACTGGAAATGAAGGATCTGATGATAAGACCCAAAGCAAATGAAAATTAGAAAGAAGGACAAGAAAAGAAGAGGTAGCAAATTTTTGTGCTGAGAAATAAAATAAGCTGGAATGTGGGCAGTGAGTAAGGAAGGCAGTGGAAGTTGAAATTAATAAGACTGGTGTCATAGAATCACAGAAGGGTTTGGGATTGGAGGGTTCTCAAAGCCCATCCAGTGCCACCCCTGCCATGGCAGGGACACCTTCCACTGTCCCAGATTGCTCCAATCCCATCCAGCCTGGCCTTGGACACTGCCAGGGATCCAGGGGCAGCCACAGCTTCTCTGGGCACCCTGTTCCAGGGCCTGTCCACCCTCACAGGGAACAATTCCTTCCTAATAACTAAACCTTCTCTCTCTCAGTTACTAGAGGAGAAAAAAGAAAAAGGACAAAATCCATAGCAAAAATTTGGCATCATAAAAGTCTGCCTTTTCACTCCTCACTTACCACGTTAAATTAAAAGGACTGTTGGGGAATTTTCATGGTACCCCTTGAGATAAATAAACACATGTATGTGCTTAAAGATTAGCAAAAAGAAAACAAAAAACAAATAAATGATTTAACAAACAGCACATTGGGCCAAGTCCTACTGCCTTAAGCAATTCTACAAGGAGTCCATAAAGCTCTTTCAGCAGCCAGTTCCCCATAGACTATGCTGAACAGTAACAATTATAATTTTCCTCCACTGTAAAATATTGACAACTTCTATATTCTGCAATATAGTTTAACCCTGTCTCATTTGTACACATCTGGGAATTTGCTCGGGAGCAAGCAGAACTTCCCCTTGTTCAAAAACCTGAAAAGCTCATGTAGGATTCTTCAGCAGCTGAAAATTAGAGTGCTAATAGTCTGATGCATGCATATTTCTGGTGGTATTTCCACAGTGTTAGCATTCCATAAGCACTTTAAGCGCTGATGTAACACCTTCTGTTTCACAGATGAACAGAACCAGCTCTGTTATTCAAGATCAAGCTGAAAGTAAATTATATCAGACAACAAGGGAATACTGTGAAAGTTCTGTGCAAGTGTGACTTGAATAAAACATGGTGCACAGCAATGAGGAAAAGAAAGCTGTTCTTGGTTCAGCTGGCTGGACAAAGCTTTGAACTCATGGAATTCTCCCTTTGGAGAAATGCTGTCTGCTTGTATCCTAAACTATGGATTTCTAAATTTGTACTCTTAGGCACATGGTAATCAATTTTAAAGGGGGTGAAACGCTTTTATTCTGTCAAAAGCTTCATCTCAGTCCATTTTCTTGACATTCACATTTTGAAAACACAAGCTCAGTAATGCTGCACCTTGCAGGAGGGAAAAAATATTTCATGGTGGCAGTAAAAATTCCGCTACCGTATTTTAATTTTTGACTCCAAGAAATAATTGCTTCATTACCACACTTCATAGAATCACCAAGGCCAGAAAAGACCTCCAAGATGTTCGAGTCCTGCCTTCATCTGAACTGCACCATGCCCATTAAACCATATCATAAAGATTCCTGTTAATGTGGTTGTAGTCCTTTATCAAATACACACAGATTTATAACAACTCTGTTAAATAGTTGAGGACCTGTTTTATCTTTTGGAAGCCTACAGTTTTGATCTGGGTGTTTCTTGTGGAAAAATGTTTACAGTGAGAACATTTCTATACACCAGATTTTTCCATAAATGTTCCAGGGTGGTTCTGCTTGTCTGTGTAAGTGAAAACAGCTTTTCAACTCAACTAGGTCAAGTCTCTAACAAATGAGCTGATAATTATGATATGCATTCCACCACTTGCAAGTAATAAAAAAGTATTTTGGACTGGGGTGGAGTGGGCTTGTGTGTGCATTGTAGGGAGAATGAAACCAAACTGAAGCTTTCTGTCTCTTTCAGTGAGCCACAATAATAAAATAAACAACATTATTTGGCATCAACTTCTTTTATATTCTGTTTCAATTCCCTTCTACCATTTCTGGCAGGAGAAGAAAGTCAGCTGTAAAGGAATTTAGTTAAGCAGAATAAACTGGCAAGAAGCCACTGCTTGAAGCCCCTCAGCTGGGTGCAGCCCTGGGCTTTTGTGTTTTGGAGAAGGAGCTGTGGAAGACACTGAGGCCTGACCCTGCTCTGAACCCATCCCTGAGGCTCAGCTGCACCTTTCACCTTCATGCCAAACTTCTGTGCTGTACCCACAGGGGTAGGAATGCCCAGCCTTACAGATTTTACTTTGGACTCCAAGGCAATGCTCAGCAATATTATTTTTCAGGAATAAGGATCATACTTTAGCCAGCTTTAACCCTCAGTTGATTTTCTCCTATTCTTGTGACCAACCTTTATTACGGACACAAGATCTCAACATATAAATTGATTTTTTACGAAAGTAACCTTCAGCTGCAAGAAGTGAGCTGTGTGTTTTTGGAGAGAGACCAAATACTGGAATAGTGGTACCCAGGTCAAGAAAAAGATGTGATAAATGTTAATGACTCACTGAAGGAATTCAAGGATGACAAAATACAGATAAAAAGAGGTTGTTGCTGCACGTGTCATCACCTGTGCATATCTCAGGTCATGAAAACCCATAATCCTTCCTCTTTAATTCAAGGTTCTGCAGATATTTGCCTCAGCTGGAGCAGTCTATATTGGAATTCCTTTGTTAGACATCTGTTCAGAAAAGAGCCAAACTCTAAGACATCTATTCCTCAGGAGACACGACAGCACTTCTGACACCTTTAGCCAGTCTTTTAGTGCTACACAGATAATATTCAATCATGGTGTAGCAGCAATGGCAAACTTGGGCATTGAAATGTTATTTCAAAGAAAACTCATTCTAAATTTTTTCTTTCACTACCCTTCAGTCTTTGTCAACAATGAGACTTAAGTAATTAATTGTGTGTCCCCTTTTCATGTAGGCAGAAATTTTCTTTTTAGCTAGCAATCTACAGAAAAGTATTACATACTTTTCTTCTTTATTTCAATAGCCTTGCATCAGCTTTCAAAATCTCTGATGTTTTGGGAAAAACTATGAAGGACATATTAATACAGGGGGAAAGTTTTCAAATTATTTCCCTTTGTACAGCCTTCCATACAGCTGGTTCCTCTCAGGGATCTTATCTCTTCTGCCAGAGTTCCTCTTCTGTTTTCCCTCTCTTCTGAGCAATTGAATGGTAATATTTAGCCCCATACTTGAAAAACCAAAGCTTTAGAGTAACATTTTTTCATCCCAGTTTTTGGGACTCAAAATCACAACCACATTAGTTCACACTTATTATTGAAGTTCCTATTTCATGGAAGGGAAATTGGAATGAAAAGTGATAGAAATCAAAGTGATGAAATTCCAAAGCTGTCAATTCTGCCAAAGTGCTCCTGCCAATGCAAACTTCAAATATTAATTTAAAATCAAAAAAACTGACTTGTCTGTGTTTCCTTAACTGTGTTGAGAGACACACCTTCTACATTTCTTTTTGCTTTGTGAGGATTTATTTTCTCTTTTTATTTTTGGGTTTTTTAGCTAGTTTTAGCAACAAACAATTTCATCTATAACAAGTATAAAGCACCAGTCAATTGCCCATCCCTCTGTAAGTCTTTCCTATAGCACCCTATTTGCCAAAGTCATACAAGGCTGTCTGCATTAAAGACTGAGAGATGCTGTAATGGGCACACTTTTAATTTCTATCCTAAACAGAGCATTTTGTTTTAAACTATTCAGAGGTTTAGCTAGTCATTCCCTAAGACTACTTAAATTGGGGTAGTAGCAGTAGCTGCAGAGGGAATGCTAGAGTGCACAGAGGGAACTTTGGGGACTAATTCTTTGTTTTTGTACCCCTTCACAAGGCAAAAATATAAAAACAAGACTAGAAGTTGTTAAGGTAACTGCAAGTGTCAATGAACATGGGCTCAGCCTGAAACAGGAGGCTTCTGCTCATGTGAGAACAACCTATTTTCCAGGGTAGCTGATCAGCTGGTTTCTGTATGGAACAATGACAGGATTCACAACTCGGAAGCTCGGTATTTTTACAATGTACTTTTCCCTTTCTTTAAAAGGAAAAAAAGGAAGACAGCTTCATTCAGACAAGTAATTCTCTGAAGACATATGACTTCTTTAGAGTTTTACCTTCAAGGTCTTAACAAGTTTTTGATTCTGAGATCATACTGTGTATAGAAGGTTAATTCAGTGACACTAGAACAAGAATGGAAAGTGGCAAACTCAGAAATACACTGGAGATAAGACTTGACATGCTTTAATGAAGAAAGATATGCTGTTCTTGAAAACCCTGTTGCTTTTACAGGACTTTCCTTTTCTTTTCAGAAGAATTTGTTGTTAAAGTCTCACCTTCAGAACTTGAACAAGAATACAAAATAGCCACATTTATATACAGGCCTGAAGTAATATTTCTGCCTCTTAATAAGGTGCTTGTACTTGAGATGCTGATTAACAAATACAAAATTATTTGTTAAATATCACTCTCTAAAGTCATAAAACCTGAAAAGACATCAGAAAAAAGCAAGAGGGACTATAAAATTAATGAGGTGGTAAGTTGGAAAATCATGGTGGATACTTTTTAGAAGCAGAGCATGAATTTTTTGGGATTTTAAGGAACATCTATTTCCAAAATTGTGAGCTCATGAAGCACAGACTTTGTATCATGGATGTTCAGTTGGTGATACAGGAACACGAGCTAAAGATCTGGAAATTCTTAAACAAAACCCCCCATAGCTCTCACAATCAAATCCAGCAATTTAAACTGATAGATGCCAACCCTGAAGCACACAAACTGGGCTGAATTATCTGTAAAAATGCACGCAATCATATCACTATCTTTGGAACTAACTCTGACTTAGTAGAGCAGCCTCACCAGTAATTGAGCAAAAAATTATTACAATAATTAGGTTCTGAGCTTGCAGCAGTGTAGATCTTTACTGGATTGTAACCAGATGATTCTGTCTGAGCACAGTCACAAAACCTGCTAAAAAGTCATTCAATAATAAGCACAATCAAAGCCTGGGGAGAGCCTTTAACTTTTAGTTAATCTGTTTCTCAAGCTTTCAGGCAAGTTTTCTCTAGCAAAGAAGCCAAGAAAGGATTATTTAATGAAAATAATCCTTGTCCATCCCATCAGTTGCATTTTCTTTTTTCTTGGAATTTATGAAATCTGCTGCCTCCAATTCATGACCATTTGGACTATTTTCAATCTGAAAATGTTCTTCTGGCACAAACAATATAAATCCTGATAGTATTAACATATTGATGTACCCAACCTGGTGACATCAGCAGCAGCTTTCAAGATATGCCCAATTTTACTTGTTTCCTAAGTTACAGCTAGGTCAGTCATTAATTAGAAACTCATTGCCAATGATATTCCAAAGCATGATTAGATATTTCAGATATACCAGCAGCACTCATCAGCCCCCAAGGCAAGGGAACAGACTTGGTTGTACCAAAAAGTGTAAGATGATCAAGAGTTCATGGTCCCAGTCACTTTGAAACCTGGTTCTGCTGGAATCAGATGCATGGCTAAAAGAAGATTTGGAGAATAGGACAAAAGTATCTAGGAGGCCATTTATCACCTCACTGAAGAGCTTCTCACAGCTACTTTTCTCCCACAAGAAAAACTTTGGAAGAGATTATAAAAAGGCCAATGTGAATCACTTCTGAGAACAAGCAGACCCCAGATAATTCAGCAGAGTGTTCCAGCATTGTTTCTTTCCCTGTCAAAAGGATGACAATGACAGTCAAAACTAAACATACTTCATCAGCTGACCCCAGAAGTTTAAGCAGTGTAAGACCACAGCTACAGCTGAGCAGCCCCAGGAACCCACTGCCATCAGGGGCTGAGCTGAACCCTGCCAGAGGACAGTGGTCTACTATTCCTAAAGCCAATCCTAAAATGCTGAGGAATGCACCGAAAAAATAAATGTTTCCTTTCTGGAGAAAAAAAACTCCAAATGAATGTAATTTGAGCAAGTCTGGAATCCATATAGTTCTAGTAAGCTTACTATTGGAAAACAAACAATGTCCAGTCCATACCGTATTTAATTTTATATGTTGTCAATACCTTCAGCTTGCTTTTAATGCAAACTGGGATAGTTTTCCCACACAAATCCATGTATTGATCTTCCTCACCTCTTCGGAAGCCTCATGCAACCATGAGCCCATTCAATACATGTCTGTTTAACACAGAAAAGCTGCTCTATACCATATATATTTTGAATTAGATGGTCTTCATAAGGCATCCAACTGGACGTTCCAAAGAGAAAGGACAAGTTCTCATAACTCTTTCACCATTGCTTGGCTGGGATGGAGATAATTCTATACCATATAGCTGGTATGGATATGTGATTAAATATATGTGTTTGGATATGTGATTAAAAACAGTGTTGGTATCACAGGTTTAAGTTTTTGTAGAAAGCTGGTAGACACTTCCTGATGCTTTTTTTTCACTGCCATCAAATATGTAACACTTACACTACTTGTCTCAGTAGAGTTTTGATTTAAATTGTGTATGTATTTGTAGGTGAGAGAGACACCTATGAAATATATAATTATTCATCATGAACTTGGGTATCAGAATCTGTTAGCAGAAATCTCTGGGGTGGTACACAGGAAAAAGAAGAATTATGGGTGTGTGCTGCTGATGGGAAGTAGGTAATAAAATCTTGTTGTTTCATTGCTTGCACAACCTTTGGCTTTTCCTTGAGTAAACCTCTGAGGGTTTTCTTAACTTCCCCAGGGCATGAAGTAAGACTGATGGATGTGCAATTTCCTCAATCCTCCTTTAAGCCCTTCTTGTAGACTGGAGTGGCATTAACTTTCTTCCAGTCTTCTGAGACATTCCCTGACCTCCACAACTCCTCAAAGATTATGGTTTGCAGCCTCACAATTACATCAGCCAACTCTTTCGACATCCTCAGGATTTATAAGGGTCAAGGTCCTCTAATAGCTCACCTATAACCTTTCCCTCACCCGTGGTGGGTCTGTTTGCATGAACCTGGATTGGTGTCCCCGAGGCCTGGGGTCCAACACTGCTGCTGAAGACAAGTGAAGGATGTGTTGGGAACCTCCATCTTTTCAGCTTTGTTGGTGACACCTCTCCTGTGAAACACTGGGCTTGTATTTTTCTTCTGTTTCTGCTTGTTGTTCCAACACCTGATGGACCTTTTCTTGTCGTTTTTTGACATCTCTGGCCAATGTCAGTTTGAGCTGAGATTTTTGATTTCCTAACTGCAGGTCTGCACACTCTGGCAATGCTCTTGGAGTCCTCAGTGACTGCTTTTCCATCTCTGCTACTCTTTTAGGTTTGAGCAGACCCAGAAGCTCACAGCAAGCCAAGGGCATTTTCTTCTGCCTGCTTCCCTTCCCTTTAAAAGGCACGAATGTTTTTGTGCTTCCAGGAGAATGATCCAGAATAATCTCAGCACACACTAGTTCCTTTATCCTCCAGGTAATCTTCCCACAGAATCCCTCCCAAATGACCCCTGAGCAAGCTCAGTTCTTCCAAAATCCAAATCCTCTGTCTTAGTACAAGCCCCCAGGACTCTGAAGTGCACAATGCTGTGATCACTGCACTCAAGGCCATCACAGGCTGAGGAACTACCCTGCAGATTTTCTTGGTTTGGGAGCAGCAATTCCAGCTGCAGTTCATTCTGGCTGGCATATATAAAAAATGAAGGAGGGATCAGCACTCCAGGCATTCCAGGAACTTCATGTCACATGAACTGATGTGAGCTGCTCTATTGTACTTCAGTTTGAAGTCCACCTCACCAGGTTGGCCAATCTGCTGCCACATGTTTCACTAATATTTTTATTTGAATATTAATGCTACAGCACAGAACACTCAGAACACTTCCAAGTCACCATACCCTCTGCAAACTCATGATTTATTTCTGAATTACTGCATCTCTGATCATGATCTCTAATGGAAAGCTAAACCAAACAGTGGCTTGTCTAAAACTGGTTTATTTTGCAATTTTTTAAATAGCCCAATGCTAAAATACAAGCAATGCTGCAATGAATATAATTGTTCATTTTAGGAAGATTTCTCTGAAAATTACAACATTTCCATTCTGTTTCTGATGGTATCATTAGTGGTTAGGAAATTTGGATGCATCAATTATTTTAAGGTACCTTGTGTCCCAAAGGGTTGGGTATGAATATTTTATGCCAGATTATTTTATGACTGTGAATTCCCCGTTTGAGCTCCAGGTACCTGACAAAGCATTGTGACTCATTTTCTGCTTGCCTTTTCAGGTATTTAATTCAGAGCTATTAGGAGAGTTTGTCCATCCCTCATTATCCCTGGAAAATGGCAAATTTGATGAAACAGAAATGACACCAAAAAGAATGATTTCTCTCTTTCATCTTTAATTGCAAATTTGTGTTAACTCATGCAACTCTAACTTATCTAAGGGCTTGGATTGCTGATTTTGTTGTTATTTTAACTCAGATTTTCTGAGTTCTCATTGTGGAAAGAAAAAAAAAAGAATTCTTAAACTCTATATGAATTGGTAATGAACCATTTATGTGCAACTTACAGTATCTGAATTTAATTTAGGTATTCTTACTGAGCTAAAGCTTGATCAGGTTTACTTCCATTTCTTTTATCCTACTGCTCTAAACTAACCATTTTCCTCAAGCCTATAATGATGTAGAAATGCCCAAATATTCTGGTAAGAATTATTCCTGGCAAGCAATGATGCAAAACTGTCCTTAAACGAAACTGTTTTTATGGCCTGCAAAACTGTAGAGCACTTTGTAAATTTAAACAGGCTGTTTGCATTCTCTTCAAATGAACATATTCAAATCAGGTGATTGTCTGCAAGGCACAATGCACCATTTAAAATGAGGAATATGCATCGTACTTGGAGAGGTTCATAGGATTCCCTGTCCAGTGTGTGTTCCTGCCACTGCTTTAAAGGCTCTAAATATTGAATTGGAGAAAAGGTACCATGGTGTTAAAGCATTAAGTTCAACACATGGCCTGTGGCAGCTCAGTATTTTAATCCCCAGAGAATTTTTAAATTACCCTTGCGCTTCATTGCAGCCATCTAAGAAACAGGGATGATAAATGTGTCTTTTTCCAACTCTCTTTTAACNTTTTTGACAACTCTCTCAGCTGTGCCATGTGTAGAAAACCCTCTCTTCATCAGATGAGAAACGCTGTGGGTCAATCAAGATGTTTTCCCTATATTTTTCTAATATTGTTGACCTACAAGATTTTCTCCCCCTTATTTTTCATGTAAGCTATTCTTCCTTACCCCACCCTGAAGAATTTTTCTTCCCTGAACACAAGGAGAGCTTTTGGTGCAGAGCAAAAGACTTTTTAGAAGATTAAAATATAGGAAACATCTAAGAGGAAATAAGAAAGGGGGAAAAGAGTATATTGATTCAAGGGAAATTATCAGTTGGATTCAAATGCTCCTCTTCTGCTCTGTTAAAATGACATCTTTAAGGAAAGCACCCTGATCTCTCATGAGCTGTAAAGGAGCAGACACCACGGGAACACACACTCCCAGGAAATACAGGAAATTGTTCAAGTGCCTTCCTTTTGATCACTCATTAAGATCTTGTTTCATCTGCTCAGCTCACTGATCTTGCCTGGATTTGCCAGGTTTTTCATGATTTTCCCCCTCTGCAGGCTGTCCATTGGTTGCTTTTCCCCGTAGGACTCTGCCAGTGCAGTCTGGCTGAATATCTGCTGGTACTAGAAGCTGATAAATCTTTCCAGGAGTACAGGCAGCCCTAAGAACGCTCTGAATCTAAACTCGGTTTTATGTCCTTGGCTCAGCAGAAAAATTCGCTCTCTGAGAACAAAATTCTCTCTCTGAGAACAAAAGCTCCAGCTCTTAAGTAGAGCTGCAGTAGAAAATTCTTGAAGTGGCAAAATATTCCTTAAAACTGGACTGAAGTTGAACTCTGGATAATCAATCAGGCCTGGGCACTGTCTGAAAAGCTAAACTTTAACAGGCCTGGTCTTTACTTCAGGCTTTGAAAACTGATCCAATTGTCTATTCTATTTCCCTTCCCTGAATAAAACACATTGCTGTTTCAGGTGACATTCCATACTGGTTCATTGCAAAGCACATTCAAATTACTTGAAGTTTAGAAAACAATTAAAGTGTCAGTGAGTAAAAACCCATCAAGGAAGGAGAAATCCATTTCTAAACTCATTTTTCCCCCATGATCTCTTTGGATATTCTGACAGAAAAGTGGTTGAAGTAGATTTAGAAAGATTTTGTTGTAGTGTCTTTCTTCCTCTAGATCTGGATAAAGTTGGAGCATCAAATAAAGGATACACTGTTCCCTCTCAGTAACAGTTTTCTGTTGGGTTTTCTGCTGGGTTTTATTGTTTTTTGGGAGAATTTACAATTTTCTCAGTAGAGAAAGGGGTCCTGAAATTTATCACAAAGAGACTTCTCCAATGTACTGAAGATTCATGGCTTAAACAGGAAATAAAATCATCATGCCAATATTTTATGTATTATTTTAACATTCAAATTGCTGTAATGTGTTTTGTCTGTATGAGGATTTCAGATAGTTATGAAAGATGATTTCTTTCTATGCTAGGCTTTCTAAAGCTCAGAGTTTTTGCACTCTCTGACACATATTATCCTTTCTGTTGATGAAATATGAGATTTACAATAAGCTCTATGTCTAACATTGTTCTTTACACTTTGATGAATGTTACACTTATTCCTAAATTTATGAGCAAATGAAAAACTTTTACAGCTATGGAATAGAAAACAGAAAATAGTTTTCTCATTTTAAAAACTTTAATTAAATTTTTCTATGTACTGTAGATTTAACACTCATGAACAGGAATAGATATACCAGCAAGTAATAAATCAGCCTTGCCATTCCTCTGTTATTTCCCACCATGAGTGAATGTTACAGATTTATGTTCCAGTAATTCATCACTCTCCATCCATTATCCTGTGAATAATTTGTTCTGTTTATAATAACAGATCCTAAAACTCATTACATTTAAATCCTCAGAAACTAGAAAGTGCATAAATTTGACTGCTGAAAAAAAAAGTTGTGAATACAAAATCAGCTGCTTTGTTAAAATACAGATCCAAAGTTTCAATTTTTTAATTTCAGGGGTAATAAAACAGTATTTACCTGCTGCAGCTGAGCAGGGATGGTGGGTAAAGCCTCTCTCACAACAACTAGAAGTATATTAAGAAGCAAACATCAGCTCAAAACTACAAGGCTTTTCTCCTAATGGGTGTATCTTCACTTTTATTAAATTAAATACATTACTTCATTTAGCGTATTTTTGTTATGTGAAAATCTAATCACCTTGGTATCCAAGATATTTGTGATCTTTTATCTGTCTCTTATTGACTTTTATTTAATCTTTCTCATAGCATGACTCTGGTGATCAGCCAAAGGTTGGACTGGGTGATCTTAGAGCTCTTTTCCAACCTTAATGATGCTGTGAATCCTGTTTCATGTTACACCGAATGTTTGGATTTTATTATAATTTTTATAACATCAGAACTCTGAAACCATTGAGATGGGAAACTTATGCTGGAATAAATACCTGGATGGAAAACTTTAAAATTCTGCACAGGGCCTTGGGGTTGTTCAGGGGAGGTTTAGGTGGATATTAGGAAAAAATCCTTCCCCCAGAGGGGGTCAGGCACTGGAACAGTCACTTTTCTCAAGTTCAGACCTTTCATACCTTAAATCTGAGTTCCATTTTTCTTTCAGCTAGCTGTGAATAAACTGTAGTTTTCCTCCTTATTCCAGTTGTGAAAAGCATCTATCAAACACAAAATAAAGCAGTCTAATTAAACTGAGTGCTGGGAAGAAAATCATCATTTGGTGGAACTTGCTTTGTGACCCAAAATTCCACCTTGGGTTTGATGGTAAAAGACACTGGAGAAATTTTTCTCAATTTTTCTGCAATTTTCTGCAGAGATGGTTTCCTTTTGATGAAAACCTTGAAATGGCAGTGTCACAGTTGCAAGTGTGTTTTACTAAAAATATATTCCTTTAAATTTCAAGCAGATAAATATCATGTAATGACACCATTCCAAACCTGAGATTCTAAGAGTAGGGCACCACCTTCACACCTTCTCCTGAGATGGGAATTGAGAGAGCCTGAAAATCAGATGAAAAAGGATATGGCAAAAATAATGAGCATAAAATAGAAGCCATAAATTTGAAAAATAAATTCTATTCAAGGGAGAGGGAAAAAAAATTGACTACCACAGTACAAAACTCCTGAATCTTATAAAGCAGAAACTATTTTACACATTTAGTCTGAATCCTACTTCCAAATGAGCAGTGGTGGGTGGAGAAGTTACAGAAGAGATCCTGAATCTTACCCAGGCTCTGTGAGAGTTCCTTGTCTGAGACACCTGGTGGTGACACAACATCCAAACAAATACAGGTCCAGCAAACGACAACACTGGCTTCACAGTGATTTTCACAGTAATTTTTATATTTTTGTGATGAGGTCAATTTACATTTCTCTGTGTAATATCGTTTTATTTTGAATGAGAGGATTTTGCAAGACTTGGGAACACTTTTGAGTATGAAAACCTAAGGGGAGTTCATCAAGACATTACACACTTGCCACCAAATTTGTAATGAAAGCTTAATGCTAAATTGATCATGCCTTCTTATACAGGTGTGACTGGTGCTGTGGATAATCCATGAATGAAAGATTGAAGAAAAAACCTGAGGAAAATTAAGCCCCTGATATGCAGTCTACAAAAACTGGGGGGGAAAAAATATTCCTACAAAAGAAAAAAGAGTTACTAAGACAGATGTGAAACTAATTAAATAACTCAAGTGTTAAACTCTTGCAGAGAATTCGTGGTTTCATTTTTTTTTTTCTTAAAAAACAAACAAACAAGAACAAACCCACAACATTTTGTTATGAACAGATGCTATTGTGTCAGTAGGATCACAGGAATCTCAGGACATCTCCAGTCCAGCTCCTGCCCAAAGCAGGAATAGCTCCGAGGTCAGAGCAGATTGCTCAGAACTTTACTCAGCTGGGTGGTGAAAACCACCAGGGATGGGGATAACAGATTTATCTGCTTTGACTCTTGAATTATTGCAGGGCTATGAAAGAAAGCAATTTTTTCCAGACATGGGATGTATGAAAATCATTCACTGGGCCATGCCTAAGCAACTCGTATTTCAATGTACCAAATCTGGCTCTCAAGGAGACCCAGAGACATTATCACAGTAATTTAAATTATATCAAGTGAAAAGTGTATATAAAGCATGAAATCCTTTCCAAATGATCTGTAAAAAAGAATAATTATTTGCAACAGAGAGTGGTCAATAAATGCAGTGTTTGAAACTAGACACCTATGAGTTAAATTTATAAAAATAATGATGATGTAAGAGCAGATCAGCTGCTCTAGGAAAAAAATATTTAGGGAAAAAAAGGGATTGAGACAACTTTAGTTCTGCCAAGGATAATTACTGTTCATGCAAGTTGAAAGCAAAATGATAGGAATGTCTTCTAAGAATTGTTTAACAGCAGTAAATGTCCAGAGAACATATATTGCTAGAAATAATTAAAACTAATCATAATAGATACTTGAAAATAGTGCAGAAAAGAGAGAGATGGTGAAATTGCAATGCTTCCCTCAAATAGATGGAAGTTACCTACTGGGGAGTTTAGTGTTTATTTATTTATCAAAATATAGGTTATCTTAAAAAGTGATAAGGAGCTAGCATAGAACCTGTTCTTGAAATAAAATTCTGCCATCAATGTTGCCTGTGAAAAACTCATTTGTTTTCTGGAGCACAGGTAAAGTATATGCAGAAAGAGAAAATTAATATAAATTCAATGAGACTAATGTCAGCTTGCTGAAAATCGCCCTTTTTANAAAGGTGTAATCCAGATAATTTTCAAAGCTTTTCAGCACCAAAACAAGGAGGTGTCTCATCCTGGATAAATGACAATATACATTATATGCTGTATAGGAAGGTATCTGCTATCTTGATGAAGGCACGTTTTTGGTTCAGGAAGGACATAATTTAAAGTTTTCACTGTTTGTGTTTTCTCAACTGAGAATAAAGCAACTAAAGTAAGTAAATATTTTTAATTAATATAGAAAAACAATTTTCATCTGTGTTGTGGCTTTTAAAATACAAAACAGCATTAAGGTTTTAGAAAATCTTAGAGGTGCATATAGGCCTTGTGGCTGAATCACTTCATCCACCACTGGAGTGAAACTACTGCTGACATGAAATATGGAAAGTGTTTCAGTTCACAGCAGCACAGTCAGGTACAGGAAAAGAAACAAAGAACAGCTTCTCAGTGTAGAGAAAAAAAACTTCATGAAAAGAAAGAGAGCCAGGCTTTGGGGCTCCCATCCCTTTTCTTTGACATTTCTGTGCCTTTTGGGTCAAGCATTGTTAAAGGAATTCTTTGGCCAACACACTCTGACAGATTACGGGTTGTAAATATTCCAGTCATGTGTGATTATTTCTATAGATAGATATTTTCCAACTTTTTTCTCTCACTATTGTAAGAAATAACTGCAGTGTTGAGTATTATAGCAATAATTCGATGCTACTGATTTTCACCCCATCTTCTGCAATTTTGTTTATTGGTAGCTTTATTCATAAACTCACATTGAGCCACTTGCTGAATTGTTTTCAATTCCTGGTGTCTCAGATATCAGCTCTCTTCAGAGCCTCTAGCCCACTGGAGATCAGCATTTTCTCACCAAGAAAAACAGTATTCCTCTGCATTCCCAGGAGATGCTCCTCTCTGCTGGCATGTGGAAGAAGGGGATTGTCCACCCTGCTCACTCCCCTGGGAGCAGCAGCTGGGACTGCCCAGCTGCTCAAATGTTTCCTTCATCTCTGACATTCCAGATTCTTCCATCCCAGCAGGTACACTGAAGTCTTTTACACTCAAGTCCAGTGTGTCAGCTTATATTTTTTTTAGTCTGAACACAGAGGGAACACGCTAAAACACATTTTGTTTAAAGCCCTAAACGTGCTGGAGTAGTGGTAGTTTAGAGAAATGGCAGCTGCATGGCCCCAGGACTTTTTTCCTATGTCCTGCCACTGTGATGCAAATAGCATAAGTGCCGAAAAAGACAAGGCCCAGCTGGGCACGTTGAGAGGCAGGAACACTCAGAGGTTTAATAAAGACACAGTTCTATTACTGGCACCAAAGGCGAGGTCAATTTAGGAAACGCTGTCGCTGATTCACAACCTACTTCTTTCTCCTTGTTTTAATAAGAAAACACAGTATGGCTAAAACTGGAAGTGAGACCTTGCAGTGCAGCTCACATTACATTTTCTAGCAGTATTTTTATGGTTCCTAGCTATACTTGCTGAAAACGGGCTTTGACTTCTTATTGTGTCCACTGTTCATTACCTATTTCCTAAACAGATACCTACTTTGTCACCTGAAAGCTAAAGAAATACTTCTAAAAGCCTAATGTGACATATTTCTATCCTGCAATCTAATCCCACAAAGGCACAGAGAAACGCATAAATAGTTCTAAAAGACACAAAATCCAAGTGGCTTGGAGGACGCTTTCAAAGTAGAGAGCATTTAATGAAGAATGCCCTGCTTTGAACAGTCAGGATGCCCTGAAGCATAGGAGATTTTATATAGAAAAGCAGTAACTAAAGCTCTACCTGCCCAGAAAATAAAATCATTATATCATTGTTGAGACTTTTCAGCCATGTACATGGAAAAAAAGCTGATAAAATCTTCTGGCAGGGAATGGGAGGCTGATTTAGAGGCAGTTGAGTTACAGTCAGCTGAATTCTACATCTCATATAGATTATTACTGTGGTTACACATTCCTCTATTTATATCTTTCCTGGATTTCATATCCTTGCTTTACTTATCCATGATGAACAAGCCTTCAAACCAGAGGTACTGAGGTCATTAAAACAGGCAGTAGTGAAGATTTTAGGCCACTGTGAGGCCTAAGGAGATAACTGAAAGGAGGGTCACAAAAACAACCTTTGCATAAGACACTTGAGGCACTTGTAATTACCCCAGCTGAAGCAATTTTGAAACAAAGAGCAAAAAAACCCAATTTATTTGCAGTGTAATCACTTTCATATGAGGAGAGGGGTTGTGCTTCAATGAGTAAAGCCCTTGAATGTTGCAGACTGACATCATCTCCCAAGGAACTGCAAAACAAATGCCTTTACAGGAATGTAAGGGGTTCTTAATGCTGGATGTGCCTGGCTAACCTCAGAAGTAGCCATGGGATTTTGGAAAAGGCAGCATGGTGCAGGAGAATCAGAGAATTGGACATGCATGGAACCACAGAGGCAAGGAATCACTGAGACTGGAAAAAACCTTTAAAACAGAGTCCAAGCAGCAGCCCAGCCCCACCACCCTGTTTAGCACTAACCATTCCTCAGGTGCCATATTCACGTGCCTTTTGAACACTTCCAGCAATGGTGACTCTACCTTCTCCCTGGGCAGCTCATTCCAATGCCTTACAATCCTTTCTGTGATTTTTTTCTCTTTTTCCTAACAGCTAATCTAACCATTCCTAGTGCAGCTTGAGGCCATTCAAAGAACTGCTGCTGCTGCAAGCAAATAAAATGCCTCTGCCAGGCTACCAAGCTTCGTTATTCCTTACACAGTAGAGGGGACTTGAAAACAGAATGAAAATAAAAAACAAGCTAATGAAAACTTAGCAAACTGTAGCAAGAGTCATTAACTGGTTAAATAAATGCAGTTTCTAAGCTTATTACATTAGAACAAGTGTCACTTTTACTGACTTGAAAATGTGTGGAGCTGCTACAAACTACTGCTGCATCCCCATAAAAGATAAAGAGAGAGGGATTTTATAGGCTAACAATTGTGTTTACCAGGGGCTAGAAAAAGGAAAAAGGACTGGTCAGATAAAAAATAAATGCACGCATGTTTAGGGTGAAGAAAAGGAATCATCTGCTATGAAGATAAGAAATTTAAAGCCCGTTCAAATTCCTCTACTGCAAATGTCCTTATTCATCAGTTTGATTATTTCAATTTTCCATGGAAAGATACTGATAATTACCCAAAGGCTCTCCAGCCTATCAAAGACATATAGAACTTGTTTTGACTTCTGAGACCAGTTTTTTACACAATAAGGTGATAAATCACTTCCCTTCCCTCTGAGGGGTTAGTTCTGCAAGATGAGAGATCTTTCCTTTAGCCCAACATTGTTTTAAAGGACACCAGAAGAGTGAGATTGTTTAGTTATGGCTCTGCTCAGGCCTAGGGCTCCTCTTTCTCTTTACCGTGTCCCACGTGTGAACATTGCAGGAATATTTTCCTCCTACAGACTTCCAAACAACCTGGCTCAGAGCTCTCAGCTAGAAAGGGCAGAGCAGCAGCCTTACCTGATATCTGGTAAGTATTCAACAAACACCTGGAGGCACATGTGTGTTGTGAAATTCTCAGAAGGGGCAATAAATGGAATGGAAAAATAATGGAAAAACAATGAAGTTATTTACAGCGGTGATGAGCTGCAAGACTTACAGACATTAAAGTATATAACCTATTACACCATTTCTCAATTTCCACTGAAAAAAAGAGGAAAACATCGTATGAATTTCCTTGCTTGACTGGGGACAATTGTTAGTGAGCTGTGACAGTGCTCTGTAAAAGGCAATTTGAATATGCTTTTAATCACTCCCTCATTGACAGGTGCAAAACTACTTTAAATGGAGGTGAGATGTCCAAGGCAAATGGTGTTTTATATTTTGAGTAAGTGTCATTGCTTTTTGCAGCACAGATTGGAAACCAAGGGAAATCTAAAGCCTGTAAACAGCTTTTCTTCTCATTTAAAATCTGTATCTTTTCATCTCAACACCCAGATAAAATGTTAAGTTTAGCTAGAGGAGGACAGATATCAAAATCTAAAGCTTCAGATGGAAAAAGAAAGTGAAAGGAAAGATGAAAAATATCTTAAAAGCTGGTTTCTGCAGAAAATACAAATATTACCAGTTGAACAGTGAAAGTCATATGCTTTAGTGATATATTAATTCCTCCCAGGTCAAGGGCTCCTTTTACATATCAGCTGACAAGTCATAAAGTAGCCTGAGTGATGTTCAATACTTGTGAGAGGTTGGAAGTTGATGATGATTCAAAATCAAAATATTTTATCTGTGAAATATTCTACTGAAAATTGGCAGCTGATCGACCCTTGATTTGCTTTTCTCCTGCTGGAGCTAAAGTTACAAGGTGAAAGTCACCCCCACCCAGGCTGCAACTTGAAACCCAACATGAGCTGGCTAAGAAATAAAATACTTTTTTGTTTCTGATTCTTCAGTTTCTGTTTCTCAGTAAGAGCCCCGGATTACCTCTGGCTGGGATTCTCACCAGCACAGAAAGCCTTTTGGGAACTGAGGCTGACTTTGTACTCTTCCCTTGTACTCTCTTCTCCTGCTCACCACAGCACCTCTTCCAGCTGTGCCCTTGAAACACAGCAACTGGATCCAGAGGAGGGAGTCTGCATGTGCTGCCAAGCTTGCTCTTTTGATGATTTAGAATGATTTTTTAAGTAGTCTGTCACTTTCAAAAGTTCTAAATGAGCTAAATAAAATCAATAGACAATAAATTTATAATATTTATATTAGGAGAAAAAAATATATAAATTAGTTACACGTTACTCTCTTTGATCTGTGCTGCCACACGTTTCAGTGCAAATATAGTNTAAATTAATTACACGTTACTCTCTTAAATGTAATTCCTTGATCTGTGCTGCCACACATTTCAGTGCAAATATAGCAAATGACCATGGTTTAACAGGCTATTTTCCCTGCATTTTCTGTATCCCACCTCCAGCTGGGGTAGAGTGGATGCTTCACAGATGGGTGGATTAACATCTACAAAGCATCTGGCAGGGAATGCAAGCCTGTGAGGCATTCAGCCTCCCTGGAAGCTGAAGGCATTCAGCACTCAACCAAGAAGGCTTAATTGTGCAGTGTTTTACCATGGAAGCAAATTTCTTCATTGCCCAGTTGGTTACCAGTTTAAAAATCAAAATAGGAACACTCACAGCCTTGTCAAGTTCATGTTAGAAAACAGCTGCCATGGTTTCTCATAGAAATATAGATATTTCTCCTTTGATTACCTTGTGACAGCATATTCCACAGATTTGGTTGTGTGTTATCTCTTGTAGTTTTAGATATCCTGCCTTCTTTTTTAGTGAAGGACTTGGAGTCCTGGAAGTGTTCAAGGATGGGGCTTAGAGCACCCTGGGCGAGTGGAAGGTGGCCCTGCTCATGGCAGGGGGTTGGAACTGGATGGGCTTGAGGTTCCTCCCAACCCAAATCAATCTATGATTCTACATGACAATTCTATGGCTTACACTGGAAGCACGTGGAATGATCCCATGAATTCGGCCAAGCTTCCCCACTGAAGCAAGGGCAGAAGGCTGAGAGATGGGTGGAGCTGCCCCTTGATGTGAGGGGAAAGTCTATGCAGCGTTTTCCACGCTCAGCAAAGCAGCCAGGACCATTCCTGTCTTCCTTATGGGTTTTGTCATTGATTCTGTCCCCCAGAGCTTTGCAAACCTGTTATTGTACAGAATCATAATGCAGAATCTCAGCACCAATGGTTTGGGGTGGAAGAGACCTTAAAGTCCATCCAGTTCCAACCCCTGCCATGGGTAGGGACAGGTTCCACCAGACCAGCTTGTTGGGGTCTGGACCAATATGCCCTTGAACAATTTAAGAATAATTAAATCAGTTTTGGCAAGCTAACAGATAATAGACAATATCAAAAGGCCACTCCCAGTGGACACATCACTTCAACCTGGGAGAGCACTGCTGCTTTTCAGATGAAATATTAATTTCCCAAGAAATTGCTGGGTCATGTTTTCTTAACCTTTCTTTACCCTTGTCTTCTCTCCTGCCTCTATGATATCTTAAATACATGATTAACTTAATGTCAATTACTCCCTTGGAGGCAGAAAAAGGCACAAAACAACAACAACATGAGGTTTGGCACAGCTTGTGCCAAACTACAGCTTTCATTTACAAATCCAGGCAATGGAAAACATTTCTATCCAGCAAGATCATTGTGTACCGTATGAATAATATTCTGACTGAGGATAACATGCAAAATAAAAACTAACTGACATTTTGATGCAAATGCTTTGCTTTGGAAAAAATGTGTGACCACTCAAGGATAAATTTTGCATCAAAATTGGGGTTTAGTTGATTAATTTTAAGAAGAGATTTATAAATCTATCACATAAAAACACGAGAATAACTCTGCTTTTATAAGCAATCTGTATAAACTGTCATAATGCAATTTTTTCACAACGCTGTGGAAAACCCATATACCAGGTTTTAACCAGGAACAAAGGGCACATGAAAACATTGAGGTGTTTTCCACTATACCTTCTTGTTCAGTGTGGTTTCTTTGTATCGTCCAAGACTACTAGCAGGAAATTTCCTGGAGAATAAAGACACCTCACCTTCCACATAAGCTTTTTTGATTTCTTTCTCTGTTCACAGTTGGTCCCACTGTTGGCATTCCAAGGGTCATGCGGATTTCTGTGCACCATAAATGGCACTGGAAAGGTACTGGGGCCTGTTTTACTACACATCTGCTACCAAACCCACAGGCAACCCGGCCTGCCTACTGAGTAACGCTAGAAATTCAATTTTCACTCTTCATTTACAGGTTAAATCTTATACAGCTACAAATTAAATGAGACAGATACGATCAGAGGGGGACTGTAAGGACACATGCTCAGCCAGCTCTGAGTCCTCAGTTCGGTTCAGGATTTAAACCCAGGAATTTGGAATGCGTGGGTTCGGGTGATGAAGGTTTATTACTGCTTAGGATGTGAGCTGTGATGAAAGGCAGTGGGAAATTAGGAACAGGGTCTGATCAACAGCAGCAAGGGAACGTCAGGCAAAGTGTCTCTGGTGACATACAAATAGTTGCTCTGCCTGTGGCAGGATTTGTCCCAGGATACTACTGCAGTGTGGAGGGAAAAATTGGCAGGCTTTGATGATTTTACTGCAGTAATGACACTGGCTGTGCTTGGTGCCATTACAGCTCTTCTGGAGAGGATTACCAGAGGGAGGGTGTTCTTTCCTCTATCCAAGCAGAAACAGCTTCACTTTCATCTTAGAGCACGCAGCTTTCCAAAGGCATTAGAGAAGTTTCCTAGCAAAAATCTCCTAAAGAAGCCATGGTGCAATGGGACAAGAGAGAGGATCCTCTAGTGGATCTACTGTTAAAAGATAGAAAAAAAAAATACAGGGGAAAAAAAGATGAGTTGTGCAGAAGGGAGAAGATTATTACGTCCCACGTGGATCTCTCTTGTTCAGCATATTCCAAAATCATCCGGAAAATGGTGTGAGTAATGAGGTGAAAATGTCAAAATTCAACATTTTAAAAATGCAACAAAGACCTTCAGCTGAACTGAATAATTCCTCAATGACTTGTTCATTCACAAATAGTTTTATATTTAAACTGTGCATTCCAGTATTTGAAGTCTCTTTTTAACGTGGGAGAATATTTCTTCCCCAGTTCCATTTCCTTACATCTACTAGGTTTGCTGAAGAAATAGTCAAATTTTGATGGCAATTACAAAAGCCACTTGCCAATCTTCTCCACCTTCCTGAAAAAATAAATTTATATCTTACCTCTTATTCACATTTTTTCCCTTTCACTGACTGTCTCCAAGATTGTTAAGAGCTCGTGCTGCAAAATCTTGATCCCTGTTGTCCAAGTAGATCAATGAGAGAAATTTTCCTGGAGTGACTTTATTACAATTGTCACCACTTTGTCTGGGTCTAACAAGCAGATATTCAAAAGGTGAACACAGTGAAAGAACTGGATGTGAATTGTTTAAATTTGTCTTGCCTGTAGTGTTTTATACATGTTTGTTGACTCTCATATTTTAACACAGCAAAATGAAAATACATGATGACAGCCCCCAGTTGTTTCAAAGTGTTTCCAATGATTCATAGGGAAAATTTGAGAATCAGATAACCCCTATATGGTGCTTCCAGTGAGGAATGCAGTGTAAACAGTGAAGTGCAACATGCTCTATTATAAGGTGCAGAAAGTGCAGCAGCTATTTTCATTGCATAGATTGTCCTCTCATTCATAGTGAGTGATCTGTGGGCAAGAAGCATCACTGTTTCAGAGATTCTTGTATCCCTACATTTTAAGGTCAAGAGGGACTGTAGAAATCCTCTGATCTGACCTAGCACAGTGCAGGGCAACAAGTGGTGCCTCACAATTTGCCTGGTATGGATTCCTCCTTCTCCTTGTGAGTGAATGATGTTATCCCAGGAACCATGGCTGAACAGCAGGCTCTCTCTTAAAGTACATCCAATCATAAATTAAGCACTCAATCTAACTTTTACTTGCAGCTAAAAGGCATTGAATATAGTGATGGAGTCCAATCAATGCCTACAAATTCTTCTGTGGCCAGGTTACATTGGAAACTAACATTTATTGGATAATCCATAGTAATTCTTTGTTCCTCTCACTTTCCAATTCTTAGGATAAACCTTCCTTCTTCTCCCTTTTAGTCCAGGGAAAACTTTAATCAGGCTTTTTTTGCCTTCTGTCTCTGTACTTCACCATTGTCTACTGAAAGAGCTTGATCAAGGGATCTGTGTGGTGCTGTTTTAGAAACACATCTGCAGCTCACATCTTACAAAGCCATCACATGGAAATCAGATTGCTTCTTGGTGGGTGAAAAGATTGGACAATTTTTCCTTAAATCTTTCATCCATCACTTTGCTTTTCCTTCTACAAAGAGCAAAGAACACCTTGAGCAGAAATCACAGCTTCAATGCACATAAGATACTACAGTACACTGAAAATCCCAACAGTGTTGTAAAACCAAGGACTAAACCATGCAAGGTTATAGTTTTGAAAAAGAGAAATTTGTCCCTCTGTGCTAACAGAAGTGAAACTTGTTCATCATAAACTCAATTTATAATCATTATTACTGCCTCCTACTATGTTTTTCATTTCTAGAGGATTCAGATGAGAAGACACACATAACACACATGCAGGAAACAATCCCCTTAAACCTATACAGAAGTTAAATTTTAAATGAGAAAGGTCAAACAAGTTCAGATTGAGCAAAAGTGGTGCTCAGTTAATTTCCACACCCCTACCCTTGCCACAGTACCTGGGCACATTTACATGTATTCATTCTGACAGATTCCTGTGAGGCAGGAAATTAGTTTTATCTGTGGCAAAGCAGGCTAAAGGATTTGTGCATGGTCACACAATGAATCTGTAAGGAAAAAGGGATTTGGGCAGAAGTTTTCTCAGTTGCAAAAAGCACTCTAAGCCCTGGACTTTGAATCTATTTCAAACAAAGGTATATAAGCTTAGTCACCCGTATTTTCTCAGTTAGGAGTTAGTTCTGAGTCCCATAATGAGCTGTATAAATCAGCATTTTTCTAGAACTTAATGCAGAAAGACCCAAGCCTCCTCTTTTAAACCCACAGAGCTAAATCTCCCAGAATACATACATATACCACTGCCTTTTTTTTTCCATCCCATAAAGCAGGTATGTTTGAGCCATACATAAAGAAAACACAATGGAATGTCCTGAAGATAATACAGTGGAGCATCCTTTCTCTGCAAGAAATGAACAATGAAGCTGGACAAGGGTTTTTCTGCTTTTAAACTCTCTTCAATAGGAAAATGCTTTTCATCAGTTAGAAGTATAGGCAGAATGTGTCTTCCACACAGAGTTTCATTTCTCCTTCTTTCATGAAAAGATGTGTTTTTGTAAAGACAGAAATGGTGTTCACTGTGGTTTGGGAAAGGGCTTTCTGTTGAAAACAGTGTCATGGATCTTTCTGAAGGATTCAGTGTGCCCAGCCCATGCTCAGTGTCCTCTGGTGATGAATACATCACCTGTCCCTGGATGTAGCTGCCATCATAGCACTGGACTGACCTAATCTAAGAAAGATCTTGAGCTATTAGAGAGTGCCAAATGGAGGGACACGGAGGTGGTGAAAGGTCTGGAGGGGAAGCCATACAACGAACAGCTGAGGCTTTCAGTCTCCCAGAAGAGCTGACATTTGACAGAAAAATATTTTCTGAACACTTGTAATGGCAGTAAGTGCCATTTCACTGGCTCAGCAATGCCATAAGGGTCATAAAATCACAGGCTTAGGGGCTGCAAGGGACCTCAGAATGTCACTGGTCCAACCTCCTGCTGAAATTAGACAAAGATGGAGACTGCAGCATCTCTTTGGGTAACCTCTTCAGTTATTAACTGTCCTCGTGGAGAAAAAGTTTCTCCCCACATGTGATCTGAACCACTCTTGTTTCAGTTTATAGGGGTAGTACTGCGAGCCATTAATAAGCAGATTGTAACAGGATGAGGCCCCTCATCCTAGACCTTCTGAAAGCAGTCAAGCTGTGTTTGTTGTCCAAGTGATTGTCCTCCCATCTGGGCTGCAGTATCAAAAGCTGAACTCAAGTGTGTAGTGAGACTGTCCAAAGCCTCACTACAGCAGAGGTAAAGGGCAGTCAGTGCCCTCATTCACTCATCCAGTCACTTCCCTACAGGATAATCAGGTGGGTCAGACATGATTTTAACCTTGGTCAAGCCACGTTGTTCTCAGCCACTTTATGTGGCCATCATGTCCCCAGAAATGTGCTCCCAGAGGTCTCACTCTGTGATTTTCCCACTGATCACAACCAACGTGATCAGTTCCTTAGACCATTGTTTCAGCCATTTTAGATGAGTTCAACAAGGAAGAAGGCAGGAAAGGGAGGGAGGGAGAGAGAGAAACACACACAGAGCACTGAAAGGAGGCTCTGTCCCCTAAACCCAAGTAACCCGTTTGCAAGAATTGGATGCTGGAAGAATGGTAAGGACCCGGAGTTGAAAACATTTTCACTTTAATACTGAAAAAATATGCCATTATAAAATCCTCGAATAGAATTAGTAAGTTTCACTTGCTTCCTCAGTTCTGTTTTCCTCAAGTTATAGTAAGATTTACAACAGCACAGAATTTTCTACCATTGAAGTTTGCAGCCTAAGCGCTAGAGTGACATTAATTGGTCATGCTTAACTGCCTTGAATTTTTTTTTTTTTTTTTTAGTTTACACTGTTACCATAATAGAAATCAAGGGTACTAATTTTTACATTCAAATGGAAAGGCAATACTGATTATGTATATTGAAAAAGAAGAAAGAGAAAACAAAATCAAAGCCTACCCTCCCCACCTCCCCTGAAAAACGAAACACAACCCATTATCAACAAAGCAAATCTCTCCCAGCAAAGTAATTCCTACCTAGACATAAAAATAAAAATTAAAATTAAAAAAAAAATCCAATGAAAATATTCATGCAACTATGTCTTAAATAAAATCTTTACATTTCTTTTTTCCACGGTAAAAGTACGATTTCTACTGCCTATTGATCACACAAAAAAAAACTGGCGAAATGGCACTTTTTATTATTATACTGTATTTCGTATATAGAAGGTTTGATACGAAGGGACTTATCAGGTAAGAGGGATGATGGTGTGAACTAGACGCTCCTTCCAGTCGGGGGCTGGAGCGTCCCTGGGGTGCGTTGTATCCATGCGAGCCATGCAGC